>CM076575.1:1668390652-1668717433 GCA_034641835.2 Pinus albicaulis | reverse complement strand
CAAAATGACCTCCTGCTGGTCCATCATGCAATTCCTGCAAAATCTTTTCAGCTTCAGTCTTTTCAAGACATCTTAATAAAATTGAATCATAATTTTTCCTAAATAACACATTATTAATGATCTCATATTTAATAGCCTTTAACCTTAAAGCACGTTTTCTCTTATAGCTGAGATTAGAAGGAGCATACCCATTTTTCAAGTAATAGATGAGATCCGCATACTGGGATTTAGAATCTGTAACACTTATCTGACTTACTTGAATATCTTGATTTGAATCTTGATTTTCTGGTATGTTATGAGCTCCTGCTAATAGTCTGCAAAAACCTTGTCCTCTAACAATTTTAGCTGGTTTAATATCAACATCATATTCTTGCAAAGATGTTACCCAGTTAGCTCGTTTTTCTCCTACTTCTCTTTGAATTAATAATTGCCTCACTGCAGAGAATGGGACAATGATTTTTGTATGAGTTTTCAAGAGAAAAGGTCTGAAATGCTTGATTGATTTAAACACAACGAAGGCTTTTTTTTCAACATCGGAATAATTCAGCTCAGCTCCTTACAGATTTGAGCTAAAGAAAGAAATTGGTGCTTCAATTTTCTGATCATTGAGCTGTGTTAAAACAGCTGCATAGGATGTCTCAGTGGCTAAGGTATACAAAATAAAATCTTTAGAAAAATCCAGGGTACTCAATCCTGGTGCATTAATGATCGCTTGTTTGATTGCCTCAAAGGCTTGTTTCTCTTTATGCCCCCATTTGAATACTGAATTCTTCTTGATCATATTTTGCATAGGTAAAACAATTAAAGAAAAATCAGGAATGAATCTTTTTACAAAATTGATCTGTCCGAGAAATGATTGCATGGATTTTTTGTTATGAGGTAAAGAAATATCAGAGATTTCTTTTACTCTATCTGGATCAATGTATATACCATCTTTTGACACAAAAAATCCTAAGAGTTTTCCTTCATCCAAAGAAAAGAAAGATTTCTTTGGATTTAAGGAAATACCAAACCTTCTACATCTTTCAAATATTTGCTTTAGATCATGTAGATGATTGGTTCTCTTTTTTGAAAATATTGTTATATCATCAAGATAAACAACAACTGACTTATTGATCAGACCTTTAAACACTATGTCCATGGCTCTTTGGAAAGTTGCTCCTGCATTTATTAGTCCAAAAGGCATTTTTTGATAAGCATAAGTTCCCCATTTTGTTCTAAATTTTTTTTTCAATCTGTCATCTGGATGAACTAAGACTTGATTATAGCCTGAAAATCCATCTTGAAAGGACATAAGTTCAGAACCAGCTACCTTTTGAAGTATCTGTTCCATGGTTGGCAATGGGAAATTGTCTTTTAAACATGCCTTGTTTAAATTTCTGAAATCAATACAAATTCTTATGTCACCATTCTTCTTCCTTACAGGTACCATATTGGAAACCCAATTGGAGTGCCTAAGAGGAAAAATGATTTTGGCTTTTAAAAGTTTATTAAGTTCTGATTTGATTTGTCCTTCGAGATTAGGATGAACCTTCCTTAGCTTTTGTTGAACAGGTTTAATATCAGGAAGCATTGGAATTGTGTGTTGAATAACCGAAGTATCATACGTTTTTAAATCATCATAATTCCAAGCGAAAACATTTTTATATTTGTTCAAGAGTTTAATGAAAGCATTCCTTTCCTCTGGTGTTAAATTGAGTCCTAAATTAACGTTTTGAGGTTTGGAATCAGAACCAAGATTTACTAATTCAAACTTCAAAGTGGAACTTTGAAGTTTGGCATTAGTGACTTTCTTGAATCTGTCTTTAATATCATATAAGTCCTCCAATTTAACAACATATTTCGGAATGGGATTTTCATTACCTTTTGAAGCAATTTGTAAATCATGATCATCTTCATCAATAATTTGCTCATCATATGATTTCTCTGAAGTCATGAAATTTAAAATATCTTGATCATGATAGAAAACTCTCCAATTTGTAACATTTTCTGGGACAGATGGACGAAAAATTAATTCTACAGAAAATCTATCAGGACTGCAATCTTCAGCAGGTAGGAGTTTAAATGCAACATTAGCTAACAAGTCAGCTGATGTATTCTGATTCCTAGGAATGGGAGAAATATTGAATGCTAAAAAATGAGTGGTGAGATCTTGTACTAGGGTTTGATAGTGTTTAAGATGTCCTGAAAGGCAATGAATAGTATTCCTAACTTGTTTTATGACAATTTCGGAATCACCAAAGACTTTCAGGTATTTAACATCTAACCCTATAGCTTTATAAAGTCCTTGAACCAAGGCTTCATATTCTGCAGTATTGTTAGTACACTCAAATTCTAGCCTACATGACAGCATGGTTTTCTCTCCATCTGGATCGATTAAAATGCATCTTGCTCCAGCTCCATCACTAGACTTTGATCCATCAAAATATAATGACCAAAATAAAGATTTATCTATTGACTTATCTATAATTACATCAGAAGTATTTACAATTCTGGAAGAATCGGATTGTGAAAAATTTTCTATTTGAGAAACAAAAGTATTTACAGAAAAAGGTGATCGGGGTGCTTTGAAGTTTCCAAGAAATGATTCAGCAGAATAACCTCCAAGAATATTGTTGTTGAATGCCACAGGTTCGTTAGGTTGTTCAAATTCAGTGACGGTGTGTGTCATATGTTTTTCTCGTTCGATTTTGATTTGATTTGGTTTCCCTTTGTAGGGAAGCCACATATGTGAATAATCAGTCGAGATATAACCATTAAGCTTCGCAGACCAGTCCCTGCTTAAAATTAATCCATAAAATTCAGGAATATCAGCAATCAAAATATCAATTCTTTGGACAATTCTAGGATCAGAAGCTAATCTGATAGTAACTGAATTGATTTCTCCTACAACTTGAACTTTAGAGCAATCCAATTGAACAATATGAACTGCCGATTTCTGTGGTTCAATATTCAACTTGGCACAAACAGAAGTAGGCATTATATTAGAGGAAGCTCCAGAATCAATTAAACAATTATGCAGATTCTTATTGTACATTTCATAAGTCAGAAGAAAAGGAGGAGTTTGAGAATTTGACTTTTCTCCAATGAGCACGGTATCAGTAGCATCTACCTTATCTGGTGGTTTACCAGCTCCCCTAGCTGATTTTGCAACTACACCACTTGGTAAAGGAGCAATTGGTGTAGCGTTTAATTCTTTCAATAGCAACTTCTGCTGGTGTTTTAGTTTGCTGAGTTCATGTAAGGAAATATTGGCTTTGATCTTTTTCATGTCTTCAACAATGTTGTACTCCATAGGATCTGACACCACTAAAGTCTTTGTTGTTGATGTGGGAGGATTAGAAGAAGACGGCTGATTTTGAGTAGGTAATGGAGAAGCTTTCTTTGCAGGGGATTTGTCTTTGGTACTTGGAGTTGTGATTTTCTTTTTAGGAGTTGTTTGTAAAGGCTCTGCTATAGATTTACTCCTAGTACTTACAGGCATAGCTTCTTTTTCTACCTCACTGTCAGAATTAGGGAGAATAAAATCCCACATTCCATGTAATTCAGCTATTTCTTCATTCTCATCTTCCTCATCTGATACTAAAGATGTATCTTCTTCTTCTTCTTCTTCCTTTGATTCTGCATTAGATATTGCATTAGGAGGTTTAGATTCAACTTGGTTTCTTCTGACATTTCAGAATGGTTTTTTGGTAGAAGTTTCAGCTACTTGTTTCTTAATTTCAACCATTTCATTTGACATGGTTTTAAGAACTTTCTGTAAACCCTCCATGTCATATGGATCTTTGGCCTTTTTCTTTGAATCATTTTTGAAGCTGACTTTCTTTGATTTCCTTTCCTCAATAGCATTTTTCTTTTCTAGTGAAATAATTCGTTTTTCTACTGCAATAGCCTCTTTCATATTCTCAGCTAATGTAGGTTTTGCAGCTCTATCTACAAAAATTGCTATATTTGAGGGTAAGGCAGTTATATACCATTCACTTCTAACTTGTTCAATAGGCTGTGAATCTGTGTGGATTTTATTCAAGAGTTTGTTGAATCTAGCGTTGAAATCTTTAATGGGCTCTTTGGGCTCTATTTTCAAATTTGAGAGGTCATTGAGTAAAGTAGCTATTGATCGGTCATCTCCAAATTTGGTTAAAAAGTGATCTGCAAAAATGGCCCAACTTGTTATGGATCCCGAAGGTAATGAAAAGTACCATGATCCTGCTGCTCCTTGAAGAGTATAAGGGAATAGTCTGACTACAACATCTTCATGTGTGACTCCATTCAAATTTACAGCCAACATAAAGTTATTGATATGTTCTTCAGCTTGGATGTTAAGATCTGGACTAAATTTCGGAAGCCATTTTCCAGGATTGTCTGGTAAATCATGTAAAGGTGCAGCCATGTTTACTGCCCTTGGAGTAGCCCATGGTCTATCCATTATTGGAATGACTATTGGAGGAGTAGTTGAAACTGGTGGTGTTTGAATAGAAGTTGTTGGAATAGATGATGTTGAGATTGATGATGATTGAGCAGATGATGATTGAGGAGATGATGTGGAAACAACTGCACTATGTTGAGTTGTGGTTTCGGAAACAGGTGATTGAATATGAGATGATGAACTTGTATCACTTTCTGATTCTGATTGAATTCTTTTTGTCTTGCCCTTACTAGGTAAAGGAAATTCTTTCGGAGGAATACCAAGTTTTTCACTTTGCAACCTTGTAAGAGGTTTTGAAGGAACAAATTTTGAACTTACACTACCTTTAGATATTTCAGACTCTTCAAGAGATAGTGAGAATCCTTTCAATTTATGGATTAAATCTTGAAATTCAGGAGACTCAGGAGATTGCTTGTCTGAATATTTTGAGATTTTGGTAGTGGGTGTATGGATATTCTTCGCAATTTCTTCTCTAGGATTTTCAATTTCAGAAGAAATTGAAGAAGTTAATGAGGGTGTTTTGCTCTCAGAATGGCCTGTAGATAAAGATTTACTTGCCATTCATAGCTCATGCCCTCCTTCTAGCGCCAAAAATGTTGAAGCCTAGAAAATCTCTGCTTCAAACATTGGGGAAAACCACCCGGTCGGGACCTTAGGACAGCTCCTTTTCCATTTGGTATGGTGGCTCCGACTGGATTTAAAGGACCAGTTTCCTTATAACTAAATGGGTTGGTGAGGGGTTGATTTGGAATGAGTGAAAATGGGACTAAATTGACTGAAATAAAACTATCTAATTAAACTAAATGCTGATAAAGAAATTCTAACGCTAACCCGGGTAATTATATGTGAATACAACTTAAGATTGTTCCAATTTAACAATAACCATTAAAATGTATTATTATTTAAATTGAAATGTGCATAAACGAATAAAGATAACTCTGTTTAAGAAATTAAACAGAGTTATATTAGCATATTGCATTCATCATTGTATACCATCTATATATGCTTATGAAAGATAACATTTCAATTATACTCAGAAATGATATATAAAAGGAAAAGTTATGAAATCCATATATATAAATGATAGCAAATTTTCAAGCGAATATCATATAACAAAGGAAATCAACAATGAACAGATAGAAATACCTCATTCATCTTGAAGACTTTCAAATGAAATCCGATACTCTAATCCAGTAACTCCGATGTAAAATTAAATCCAAAGGTACAGAAATGCAACACTTCAAAGATAATTTCAGCACAAAATCACCAGATGTGGTCCTTTATAAAATATAAGAGGGAATGGAGTACAGAAATGTAAGCTCCAAGTCAAAAAATATTACAACTCCGGATCCCTCTCTAAATGCATGAGAGGGATTTAAATAAGAAATTACATAACAAAATCCTACTACTACTGCTACAATCTATCAAATTAAAAACAGAAATGCTATCTTAAATGAAACTGATTCATTGCTTTTATTTCTCGCTTGATGTAGCCAAGTTGCAAATCTTCAGCATATCTTGGAACCTCGGTGGATGACTCATCTCGGAATGCAGCTGTCCAGCGTAGGTGGCATCGGAAAATTCTGGAATTAAACAATCGACAGCATTTGAAAGGAATTTAATAGCCATTTGTTGATTGTTTGGCTTAATTAAATGAGTCCACATACTATCCCAAGATATTGCTTGAATTTCGTCGATTTGTTGACTTTTATTCATCATTTCTTCCTTCCATTTGTTTTCAGTTTATTTCACTTTAGGCAAACTGCCAGGAACACAGTCTGAAATGAGATTGATTGAATACAAGCTGTCATTGATAAATTGCGTGATATTACTCATCATGCTCCTAGCTCTTGATATTGCTCTCTCAGCTTTCATTATCTGATGTTCCCATTCTGTAAACAAGATTTATTTATGTCTTTCTTCTATCCTAGGAAGATTAGCTTCTCTTCCTTTTTCTGTATCTTGCCAAGTAAGAAATTCAGAAATCTTTTCATCAGCATCATCAATTTCTTGTCTGAGAGTAATAATGTTTTGTATCAAGGATGAGGTAATATCACAAAATGGTTCTGCCTGTGATAGTTTTGCACAAAATTCATTCAATTATTGAGACAACAATTTATTAGCTTCAAGAGCTTCCGATTTGAATTCACTTAACTTAGGGAAATCTTTGAACCTATCTAAAGCTGTTTGAAACTCCTTTTCTTGTACAATCTTCGCATTCTTCTCATTTTGTAACAAACCTTGTAACCTGGAAATTTCTTCATTCAATTGTTGTTGTTTGCCTAAGACCTGCTCATCAACTTTCTTCTTTTCTTCGGCAAGTTGTTCTTCTAACTCTTTGGACCTGATTTCTTGATCTTGTAGTTGTTGTTGCAATTGAGTAATCTTTTGTTGACTTTCCTTAGCTTGCTCTTCAAGTGAAGCTATATGGAGATCTTTTTGAGTTATCATCTGAGAAACTTCTACAGCTTTATCTACTGTTGCAGCACTATATGCTCCTGCATATTGGGATAATTTAGTGAGATCCTCATATGGATTCACTTCAGTATTCTTGTAAACAATATTCATAAATTCTTCCTGTAGAGTAGAAAACATGTCCTAATCCATCTTCCTTATTTTTCTCTGTCTTCTAACAACAGCCTTATGTTTAGGGCTATAAAATACATCTAAAGGAGGGATCTCCTCAATCTTCAATACAATCTGCCCTGTTGGATGTTCAGGAATGATTTCGACATCCTGTTCCTCTTGTTCTTTATCTTTATCCTGCAGTCCCAATTGCTAAGCGAATTGATCATATTGTTTCAATAATTGAGAGGAAACATTAAGATCAGCAGAATCTATAATTTTCTCAGTAGTTTCTTTTCCTCCAGATTGTGTGTCTGCTTTCTCTGTATCTATTCTCTGCTCAATGGTTTTGCTATCCGATCCTCCTTTTTGATTATGCACATTAGTATCAGTACTTGTGCATTTTTCTGTTTTTTGAGCAGTGAACTGCTGATCAGTATTTCGATCGGATTTACCATCAGTATTTCCTTTCTGAGCATCAGGTTTGCCAACAGTGCTCACCTTTTCAGTATGTACTGTTGGCTAGTTAATAGCCGATTGTGTAATGACTTTACCGGCAGATGTTTCTCCTGGCATTTTGACAAATGTATCTTCTGTCTCTGACCCTTGTATAGGAATTCTCAGTTGGTCTAGAGGAACTCTCAACAACCTTTGACTTCTGAATAACAAAAATTTATTCATTTCTTCCTTCTGAAATTTAGACTTGGCTAAATCATAAATTTGAGGAAAATCATTCAACGAAACAAAAAAATCATCAAACTCATCTGGTTCATGCTCAAATCGAGCAATTGAAACTGAAGCAGTAACATTAAAGGCTATCTGTCGCGGATCATATTGTCTCCCTGGAATGGTTGCAAATTTACAACCCTTTATTTTGGCGACTTCCTTTTCTGCATGTTTGAAGTCATTTAAAGTAAACTGACCACAATTGAATGGGAATTGAGGCCACATTCTCTTCTTACTATTGTTTAAAGCTCTGGATATTCCTTCAACTGTTAATTGATAGGAAATTTCCTGGGCGAGAAGTTTGTCTGGAACAATAAGAGGAAGAACATGGGGTTCCACAATACTCCCGAAAATCCTGATGTATGTAAATTTCTCCTCTCCAAACCAATCTCCGATTGAGGATAAGTCGGCTTTAGCTTTATCAGAGAATCTAGGAGGGAAGTGATTGAAAATGGTTTGAAAGACAGGGATAAGGAAACCATGGCATATTCTATACACATTATCTTGGAAATGAACTTTCCAAAGAAGTTTATGATATATATGAATTGGGGTAGGGTCTTTGGGAGTCCATTTCCATCCTAACAAGGGAAACTCGGAATTAAAACAAAGAGCATCTAGAATATAGGCACAAAAGAAAAAAGGAGTGGAATTTCCAACGGTTTTATCTTGTCTGTACTCGAGTATTCTATTGGCCATTCTATCAGAAAGAATAACAGCCCGGTCCATAATGTCGGAATTGACAACAGCTAAGATTAATGGGACCATTTGTATAGAAAACTTAGCAGAATTATCATTGCCAAATAATCTACACATCATGGCAGTGGCATAACAATACGGAGGTAAGAGGGAATCTACAGAATACATACCGGATGCTTCATTTCTGTGCTTCTCAGGATTTTTCCTCCAATCTTTGATAGAATCGGATTGAACTTTATTATTATCAGCAAACTCTTTGATAAACTCTTTGTTATACACCTTCTGCGGATCCGGAAGATGATACATTGTCTTAATGTCTTCTGCTTTAAACGACCCAAAAGACACTCCAGAAGATGAAACAAGTGTTCTATCCTTTATCTTCACACTGTCGATGACCCATCGAATTACATCATAATAAGGCATGATGCTTGCTCTGGCTGCAATTCGATGCAAAAATGAATTTTCAAGTGATTTTTCAGTAATCTCAGAGTCGGAATCTGAGCTATCTTCGTCTGTAACTGATGCCTTTTCCGCTGTGACTTTGGGGTTTTCTTTCTCCAATAGATTGTAAACTCCTTCCCATGTCATTCTTCTAAGCCCTTGGCATGATGTATCTGTAACTAATCTCAGTTTTGTTGGCTTTTCTTTTGAAACTGTAGGCATCTCAACAAACTTAACAGGAACAGCAGTCTTGGCTCTTCTCGTTGTCTTCGACATTTCTGCGTTTGATGCTATTTCCCTTTGTCTGTGAATGAAAGGGCTTGGTGTTCCTTGGCTCTGAAAAACAATAAAATTTCAGTCGTGACAAACAAGCAACTTGAACGGAACGATTATGAACTCATGATTCGTTATTTATTGGTTTCGTATAGCGCGTAAATGTTCTTTTTGGGTCACACTCACGTATTAAAAACGAAATCATCAACCAATATTCATTTGATTTGCTATTGAATACCCAAGTACAAATGGAGATTTGGCGCTTGTGAAATATTATAATATTCACCTATCCTAAACTTTTCGAATGTAATAAATGTAATTTATCAATCGCATCGAAATTTTTCAAATGGCACATATATATTATAACACAGATTTCTTCGATTGGCCTATTGCGATTGTAAACTTTTGCCGATTTCCGATTAGATTGTTTAGATCGCAATCAGGGAGTTTCAATCGAAAAGAATTGTTAATAGCTTTCTCCGATTTCCGACGGTGGGGTCCACCATATAAAAAAAATTTGTCATTTAAACGAACAAATGTTTGTTTTCTTTTGAAAAGTGTTTATTATAATAACGTGCATCGCATTGGAGAATTTTAATTTGACCGCAAAGAGCTTATTAAAGAGTATCTCGATCATGCGATTGCGAATGATCGCATCGCATCGGAAGTATGTGAATGAATAACTTAAACTCTTTGCGATTGAATTTTTCCGATCGAACTAATCGCATCGGAGGATTTAGGTTTGTATGTCAAATTTCCTCTAAGGGTTTTCTCCGATCTCCGATTGCGATTGTCATTCATTGGACTTTTAAACTTGATTTGTTTTTTATGATAAGGTCTTCTATATTTGATCGGATCGGAAGTTTTGAATGTTGTATTTGGTTTGTATATAAACAAGGATGAGCTTTTTCAAAACAATGAATCTTTATTTCTAATTCTTTTATTTCTATAAAAAAAAAAGAAAAAGGGATCCTATTTCTAAATGAATTTTATTCTAAAATTAAGAAAAAGGGAGGGTTGTTGTATAGTACAAAAAGACCCAAAAACCTGCTACAAATAGTAAGTTGTGCTGAAGCTGAAAAACTGAAAGAATTGATGCTGCGGGTCCAAATGGAATAGGTGGGAGGCCACCGATATCCACCTGGATCATTCCTCCCTCCTTAGGAAGCAATGGTCTCCATTACGTTAAGTTCCTCCATGGGGGGGGGAAATTTTGCTGAACTTGGTGTTGGATTTGTCCAGGATGTCGCGGACCTGTTGGCAGACGTGCTGGATGTAGATGTGCCACTAGTGGGCAGCCATTGAAGGATCTAAAAAAAAAATTGTCCATCATCGCGTTCCTCTGTTTCTCGAGGGCATCCTCGAGCAAGATTTTGACAGGATCTCCTGCTCCCTCGTCTTTCTTTCCTTCCGCCATGGGGGGTCGTCGGGGTTGTGAGGTTGAACTCCTTATACCCTGGCCACGTTGGGGATATGAAAAGAAAAACAGAGAAAAAGCAGACCCGCTTTGATACCACTTACAATACCATGGGTAAATCCCATGTGTAGATGAATACCATGGGTGGATACATACTATGGGTCACTTACAATACCATGGGCGAATAAATATCATGGGTGGATGAATACCATGAGCCGATGCCATTTACAATACCATGGGTAAATTCCATGGGTGGATGGATAACATGGGTAGATGAATACCATGGGTTGATGCCATTTCCCATTCGGATCATTCCTCCCTCCTTAAGAAGCAATGGTCCCCATTGCGTGAAGTTCCCTCCTGAGAAGCCTTTGTTGAATATGAAGAGCCACTGAAGAGAAGGGTTTTGTGTAGTTAACCTATAACCGTGATGAACGAAGATTCAAGGATAGAGATACCATGTAATGCTTGTGACAAACTATGATATTAACAGTGTGCGGCCTAGCAAATGGACTTCAATGAAGCGTGGGTTTGTGGATGAACCAAAAACATGACAAACAAAGATCCAAGGATAGAGATACCCTGTAATGCTTGTGACCAACTGTGTGACTAACAGTGTGCAGCCTAGCAAATGGACTTCAATGAAAATGATTTTGTGTGGTTGACCCATAACCGTGATGCTGATTGTTGATGAAGTAGCAGGTGCCTACATAGCTTGGGGTGGGAGGGCACGTCTCCAAATAACCCAAGCCGAATGCTGCTATGTTGAAACTGATGAATGTGAAGCAGGTGCCTACTAAAGCGGGGTGGGAGGGCACGTCTCCAAAGGGAACCCGCTCTGAATGCTGCTCCAGATTTAAAATGAGCATAACTCGGTCAATATAACTCAGAAGATTTATTATAACCTATTTTTGGAAATGGAATGATCATTCTGCATCTTCTTATATATTTGAAACCACTATCTGGAGACTCTAGACTCTCAGATTTGCGCTGGAACTGTCTCGCCGTCACAAAATTTCTGAAAAAATAGTTGATTCAAAGATTGTCCACCACAATGTAGCTTCTATAGTTATTCTCTGTTTTAATAAAACAAGTTTCTTTGTGGTTTTATTTGATTTGTGTTCTCTCTTTTCTTTTCTTTTTGGCATTCTAATTTTGTACATCTTGTCAGATCCATTTCAATTTTCTTAGATCTTGGGGGCCTCCCTCCAAGATCCGGATCAGAGAATGCCATGAGGAGTGTTTGATGGCAGATTCAATCAAAGGGGCACCCAGATATTTGGTAGGCAACTGAGCGATGGTAAACCCGAGAGTCCTAGCAATGATGGTTTGAGTTGGGATTGCAGTATTGGAAAAGAATATTTGAGATTTAGAGGCATTCACCAAGGTACCAGAGGCTTCCACGAAAGTGTCGAGGATGGATTTATAGGTGAGGTCTTCTTGGACTGAAGGGTTCTCGAATAGCATGTTGTCATCAACAAATTGTTGGTGGGTATTGGCCAGTGAACCATGGACTGAGATGCCTCGGAGATGTTGGGAGTGAAGAGCATGCTTGATAAGACGACCTAGACCTTTCTTTAGCCATTAAGACAAAGAGAAAAGCAGAGAGAGGGTCACCTTCACGAATGCCCCGGGATGGTGAGAAGGGACGAGAGGGGATTCCATTGACTAAAATAGAAAAGAAGGAGGAGGAACTTAAACTCATGACCCATCTGATCCAGGTAGGGAAGAAACCATATGTAGCTAGCATTTGTTGAATATAGCTCCAACTTAGCTTGTCAAATGCTTTAGATAAGTAAATTTTCAAGAGAATTCCTGCCTTTTTGGTTTTTTTCAATGAGTGAATGATCTCATGGGTGAGGATAATTCCATTGAGGATTTGGCGCCCTTCCACGTATCCTGTTTGCCCCAGAGAGATGAGCATAGGAAGCAACAGCTTAAGTCTGTTGGCAATAACCTTGGAAATAACTTTGTAAATAACATTACAAAGGGAAATTAGCTGAAAATTTTCAGGGGTAGTGGCTTGATCCTCTTTGGGTACAAGGGCGATGAAAGTGGTATTAAGAGAGGGAAGAAGCCAGTGCATAATGCGGGACTCCTCGACTAGTTTCCATACATCATTCTTTATTAGGTCCCAGAAGTGATGAAAGAAGTTGGAAGTGAAGCCATCTGGTCGTGGAGCCTTCTCGTCTTTGTATTGTGCAACAGATTGTTCCACTTCCTGAAGGGAGACAGGACGGAGTAGCAGTTGATTCTATTCGTCTTTGATGAGTTTGGGAATATGTTGCAGAACTTTGGTAATGGCCTGTTGTCTGTCAACTTGGCTCTCTTGAAGCACCGATTTGAAATGGGTGGTGAGTTCGTTTTCCATATCCTGATGCTCTTCCAGTCTTTCTCCTCTCTGGATTTGAAGAAATCTTATCTTGATGTGCATTCTTCTTTGTATAGTGGAACGATGGAAAAACTTGGCATTCCTTTCCCCTTCTTTTAGCCATCTTATTCTGGATTTTTTCTTCCAGAGTATCTCTTCTTGTTGTCATCATTCATCCAACTGTTTGAGGAGACCTTGTTCCTGCGAAGCGAGCATCTCAATGCGGCCCTCTTGGATGATGCATTGCTGAAGCTCCTCCATTTTATTCTCAAGGATATTTTTTTGTTGGAATATGTTCCCAAAGGTGGAGTGATTCCAACTTTTTATGTGAGTTTTAAGGTCCTTGAGATGTTGCTGAAATTGGTACATCTTGGAACCTACTGGTGGTGTAAAAGCATGCCAAGCTGAAGTGACCATCTCCTTGAAACTTGGGTGGGTAAGCCAGAAGGCTTCAAAGAATAAGGGTATTTTAGTAGCGTCACCTGGCCTTGCCCAGTGAAGAGAGATAGGCAAGTGATCAGACCCTAAGAGAGGCAGGATAGAGGCCTCAAAGTCTCCTCCAACGTGAATGGCATTGTCTAATAGGAGAAAGTGGTCAAGCTTGGAGGCGATCTGCTGAGAGCCAGAGCGTTTGTTGTTCCAAGTATGAGTACCATTGGAGAAGGGAATATCTATCAGCCAGTTCTTTTATATGAAATTTTTGAAATGGATGAAATCCAAATATAATTTGGTACGCCCCCCTCTTTTCACTTCATATTTGGTGATCATGTTGAAGTCCCCTCCCATGATCCAAAGAGGATGAGTCCTATTGGAGTTGAGTTGTTCTATCGTGTTAAGCAGAGCTATTTTCCGCATGGAGTCCTGAGGAAAATAGACATTGGTGAGATGTCCATATATGTTGGTTCCAAGTATGTGGAAGGTAGTTCGGATTAAGTTATGCTCTGCATGTGCATCAGTGATTGAGACCACCTGCGGATCCCATGCTATGGCTAGTCCTCCTGAGGCTCCAGAGGCATCAACGACAATAGAATGGCAGCTTGGCTAGGCTTTGGAGAGAATGGGGCCAAGGGTATTGCTATTGCATTTGGTTTCTTGCATGAAGAAGACCTGTGGCCTTTCCATTTGAATCATGTTTTTGATCATTCTGTACTTTGAGGGGCTATTTAAGCCCCTTTTATTCTAGGAGATGAGCTTCATTGAGAATTCTTTTCAAGTGGCTGATAGAACTTGGTAAGTTTTGGATACCTACCAGATTCCATGAGCATCTCCCCAATAAGGATAGTCCTTTGCAGATTTGTTTTCCTACCCCTTTTCTTGGAGTCCTTGAAGAGTTTATTTTTATCCCATTGACTGCCTACTTGAATATCCAAGGATTTTTGGTGTTGTTGAGCGCGTGAGAGGACTATCGCTAGACTTTCAATCTGTATCTCCGAGATTTTATCATAGTCCTTTTTCCTGCAGGCCTGTTCCAATGTGAAGATGTCTAACTCTCCAATATCAACATCTTCTGCTTCTTCCTCCATGTGACTCACCTGGCTGCCCTTAGCCCCAGTGCCATCAACATCCATATTGTTGGGCTGCCAGATAGCAAGATCCAAAATTGAGTTGGTTTTGGGTGGAAAAAGGAAAGCTTCAGGAGGAGGCGTCGTGGGTAAAGGGGGAATGGGTGAGTCCGAGGTGGGAGCCAAGGTTAAAGGAGTCAATGGATTGACAGTTTTATCAGGGTTCTCAGGTTCTTGCTGAGAGTGGTTTGCAAGAATTTTGAAGCTGTTGCTAGTGGAGGGAATGTTAGAAGCTTGGGTGGAGGTTTTGGCTGTAGAAGAGGGGGCTTTCTTGTCATGACACTTGCGGTTTTGGACTTTGGTGAAGCCCTATGCATCTTAGCTGGTAGAAGTAACATTAGGTTTGCTGGGTGGGTGGTTGAGAGGGAAATCATGGAATAAATGGCCATGAGCATGGCATTTTCAGCAATGGAATGGAACATGTTCATAATCAATAGATTGAAACCATTCAAAATCATCATGGAAAAGACTTACCGAGTCTGGAAGTTCTTTGGCCAAATGCATGAAGATGCATATTCGGGCATATGAGGTGTAGTGCCTGAGCTTAGTCTCCTATGCTATCTTTATGAACTCTCTGAGACCATTGCCGATGTCCCTTAAGGATTCTTCATCCCAGTATTCCAGGGGTAAGGAATAAAGTCGTATCCAAACTGGTGCCCAGCTGAAATCCTCTTTATCAGGGTTAAATCATTCGACCTAGTCACGGAGGTATATTCCGAACGAGTTGAAAAAGTATGGGCCTCCATCCAGAATGCAATTCTTGTCTTCAATGCAGTTGAAGATGGTGGTGAAGAAGCCTTTAGGCCCTAGTTTAAGCATAACATGTCCTTTTGGTTTCCACTTGGAGCTGATCCAACCATGCAGTGCTTTTTCAGTTGGCCAAAAGCCCACTTATTTTCCAATGAGTGCATGATCCTTCATATACTGAATCTGAGCATTGATGCGGTGGCTTGGAAGCTCGATCTTGGGGCATTATGTAGTTATCGGCCTGCAAGTGGCAGAGGTAGTTTTGGGCTGAGTCGCTCCATCCAGAGGATCTGAGATTTTATCTTTTTGCGCTTCCGGTATGCATCCAGGAATTTGGTGGTCATTGTCAGAGGCCGTCAGCCCGTTGATGGTCGATGGTTTCTGCACATTGACAGCGGGCTTCTGCACTATGTCAGAAGAAGGGATTTGGGTCGTAGCAGAGCTAACAGTGGGGGAGGCCTTTTCAGCCCCCCCTGTGGAGGGTCCATTAAAAGTGGATCAATGACTGCAAGGGGAAGTAGCTAGGTAGGAGCAGAGGGCATTGGTGAAACTTTTGAACCAGAGCAGAGCCGTCGCAGGAAAGCCTGAAACCCTAGCTCAGAGAAGCTATACCTTCAAAACCCAGGAAAAAAGAAGTTGTTACCTTTACCCCTGAAACCTATTTCTACTGAGATGTCATTTCAACAATGGGGTTTAGATTTCGTTGGAGAAATTCACGCTCCATCCTTTGTCCAACACAAGTGGATATTGGCTGCCACAAATTATTTCACCAAGTGGATTGAAGCCATTCCTAACAGACAAGCCACTGATTCAGTCATTATCTCTTTCATAGAAAACAACCTCTTATCTAGATTTGGATGCCCACAGAAAATAATCATTGATAATGCAACAGCATTTAAATCTAAGAAAATGATTGCCTTTTGTCACAAGAACCATATTACCCTAGGCCGCTCTACTACTTATTACACTCAGGATAATGGCCTAGCTGAATCTTCAAATAAAAGCCTTGTGAGTATCATCAAAAAACTACTTGAAGAAAATAAGAAAACTTGGAATAAAAAGTTAGTCTATGCCTTATGGGCAAATAGACTTACTACCAAGAAGTCAATTGGAACATCTCCTTACCAGATTTTATATGGGATGGATGAAGTTTTCCCATCATCTTTAGGTGTTCCAGTCATGAAAATTATCCAAGAAACACAAGTAGAACTCAATGATATACAAAGAAGGATAAATTAAACTATTCATCTGCAACAGACAAGCGAAGAAGCGTATGAAAAATATCAAGTCATTCAAGAGAAAATCAAGAAAATATTTGATAAAAGAACTAAATAAGATGACTTTTCCATTGGAGATAAAGTGTTAAAGTGGGATTCCAGGAGAGAAGAAAAAGGGAAGTATGGAAAGTTTGACTTTCTATGGAAAGGGCCTTATGTCATTTATGGATATAGGGGTAACAATGCTTTCTTCATCAAAGATTTGGATGGATCAGATACTCAAGATGGACCAGTTAATGGTAGAATGCTTAAACACTACTATTCCTCTGAGTTAACCAATATTTAGTCCCAGTTACTTTTTACATCATTGTAAATATTCATTGAAGTTGTTAGATTGGATTGGATATTTTCTTCTCAAAGTTGAAGCCCGGAGTGAAGGCCCTAAGCTTTGAAAAGTAAAATGTCATAAATATGAGTTTTTGCAGAAAACAAAAGACAATTACTATATCATCAAGGTCAAAATTTAAGGCTACTAGTCTTAGAGTTCTTGACATTTCACCAGGAAATGCCATCCCCATGTGAAGCTGATATTAGGGTCCTATAAGTATAGGATTCATAATTTGGAATTAACTTCTGATAGTCTTGTAAAAATATGTACATACCTTTCTTTCTGCAAGTTGTTTTCCCATATTTTGTAAAAAATAAAAAAATAGAAAATCAAAAAGAGGGTAAAATTCCTAAAAGAAAGATCAAATGACTTAGAAAAAATACAGACCCCAAAAGAAAAAGAAATAAAACATGAAACTGTGCAAATTCAAATGCCACTACTTTTTACTTTGTTATTGATGATTATGGCAGAGTGTCAATAAATGCCATAATCCATGATGAGTTGAACTGCTTAAACTTGACTTGTCATGATGTCAATTTTATTGTTATAGAATAGTGAATAAAGATTAGTCAGACAGTTTAATCCTGACTAATCAGTAGATAAGTAGAGAATAAAGAGGAGCTCATTAGTTTAATCTAATTCCTTGGATGATATAAGGTATATTTAGATATTTTTTATTCTTTCAAAAGAATAAAATGTTAAAGTTTGCTAGCTCAAATGCACCTTCAAAATGGAAGAAAAAATGTTATATTAAAGTTGGGTAGGTAGAAAGAAGTGGGAAAAGCATGTAAATATTCATCACTGGGCAAATAATCACTAATTTTCCCTCCCCTATAGTTATTTTGCATTCTAGACTTTCAGTCAAAGGGGCTCAGAGCATTTCTCTGACTTCTGTTGGGACCGGACCCAAAGCTCAATGACTGACAAGTTAAAAGTGTTGAATTCCTATATTAAACTCCTAATTATCATCATTTACCCTTCATACACTCATTACTATTCAATTTCATAAGAAAGCACCTTTTTTACCTAATGAAATATGAAATTCCCCATTTGACTCACTCCATTCATTCATAAAAGTATAAAACCCTCAAAAACATTATATCCTATGTTAAAAGTGGTGAAATAATAAATGATAAAAGCTTTGCTTTAATATTTTCACTTTACTTAGTCATATAATTGTATTTTTGATGTATTACATTGTCCCTTGTCATATTAACTTTTAATTTATATTTTAAATCCCTAAAATGACCTTTTTTCCTATTAATATAATTCCCTTTTATATTAATACCCTTTTAAACCCACTATTATAAGATTTTAGGCCAAAATTATTATCCACATGCTGAAATAAAATCCCAAATTATACCCCTTTGGTCTAAAACTACCTTTAACTAAATATCCTGCCCCCTTATGGTTACGGACCCTTCAAATGGTCTAAAACTATATAATAAAATAAAATTGTAAATATGACTTTTGGGCATATCTTATGTCTTTGGAAACCAAAAAAACAACCCTCGGGCCTTTGCAATATATTTTCCATTTTTTCCCACATCACCTTTTTTAACCAAAGTTTTTGAGACTAAGGTTTATCGCTCATTTCCCGATATGTAAAGCCTTTGGACTTACATAAGCTAAACCCTTGGTTAACAAACCCCGCCTCACACACATTTTTTTTAACCATATATATGAACTTTGTTTATATATATATAGTACCACCACTTAACCCCTTACCAAAATCATATAAATAAAACTTTGGATAAAATGAAAATACATAAAATTTTTATTATATAACCCAACGCCCAACATATAATAAAGAACCCTGGTCCCAACGACATTTCAATCGCAGCTTTCCTTTTAATCTCGACCGTTCGCTCCCGTGCTCCAGATCTGATGGCTCTAGTGTCATATCGCACACATAAACCAATCGCTCACCCAAACAGAAATCGAGCACGAAATCGGTGGTTTTATTATTTCTTCCTCTGGTGATGTGTCGTGTTCTTATTGCATTGTGTTCGATTTGGTTAAAACCACTTACTACCCATTACCAATGCGAAAAACATTTCCTGTTTTCGCATATGAAAACACAAATCGCTCCCGCCTTTGATGAGACATGCATTTAATGCATTTATGGTGATTAATATCAAATTGTTAAAACCTTTGGTACACCATTTTTCTCGTTTATTCGCGCATTTGAACTGTGAAAAAACTCCGCCTGACTGTAATTAACCGTTTCAAGACCATGTTTATCAATTTTCATTAAAAACCCAGATTTGACCACTGATCTCTCATTTGAAGACTGAGTAAGCCTTTTGATGCACTAGTAAGCTGGACCAAGCTCACATTCAACCGTAGAAACATTCAAAAACCCTTCCGACTATCAAAATACTTGCAATCAAGGTATTTTTTCCCAATCTAGCTTGCAATCTCAAGAGTTTAAGCCTTCTATTAATGAATTAAGCTTCAATTAGAGTATTTGTTCATCCAAGTTTGTCCAAAACACTAAAAAAACAAGGCAAACCCTCACAAAATTTCTCCAGAATTATATGATTCATAAAAGCCTCTTTTAAAACCCAATTCCTTAGCTAAATATCCCTGAAATATCAATTCCATGGTTTGAAAACGTTTTAAAACCTACATAACACCTATAAAGTCTCTTTTGCGGTCATACTCATTCAGAAAACATGTGTTTTCTGTCTTAAACCTATTGCATATGTCCTAGATTCCTAATTAAGCACTAAAGCACCCACTGTCATCATATTTGCCTATAAGATTGCTCAATTACCCTTTGTTTCAACAAACCCAACTATTTCAAACTATTTAATCTTGCTTTAGTTATTTAAAAAATGACCAGGAAACAAATGACACCTAAAGCTGGAGGCTCTAGGCCTGTTAAACCTAGAGGATCCAAACCTCCTATGTCTGAAGCAGCAAAAGCCCCAAAATCCACCCCTGCCCTCACTACAAAAGCTACTATGTCTGTTAATCCCCTTCAGCCACCAGTACCTACTGAAGAAATCATCCCCGTGATTGATGTAGATTATAAAATTGTGGACCCTGTAATAGAATTCAACCTATTAGAAGTTCAAAATTGGTGTTGTGAAAATTTCCTAGATAAAGATGACATGCCTATTTGGGAAACAAATTTACCCAAATATGTAGTTCCATTAACACACCCTAGTCAAGACCTGATAAGATTGTCTTAAAAGTACTATGTTCCTGACCAAAGAGAAATTGTAAATGCTAATAAGGAGATTCTATTTTCTATCACTGCAGAGTCTATTAATGAAATGTTGCAACTACAATTTGACCCTAAGGCAGTCCCCTTATCCATTGAAGCATTAACTCAGTTATATTTGGGATTAGTTTTCCCTAAGAGATTTATGATTTTCCAGAATTTTATGCCTATTCATTTGGATATTCCTAAACTAAATCCTCCTTACTGCACTTCCAAGTTTCCTGAGGGTTCTAGGAATTTGATTTCAATGTTATCTTTCATACTAGGTTGCTTCCCTGATGAATTCACTAATGAATCCATCCTTGGTTTTTTATCTACTCTATCTCCTGGTCAGCCTCTTGAAATGATTTTTGACTATGCCATATTTATAGCTGATTATATCCATCACTAGTTAACCAATTTGCCCATTGAAGGGGTATTCAGATACTCTTCCTACTTATTCCATTTGTTTTTGTTTTCACAAGTTGATCATTTTCCAATAACATTTCAAAAAATGGATGTAGAGGGTAAAAATCTATCCATTATCTATTGGACATCTTTGCTGAGAAAAGAAAAAAATGAGTTTAGTTATTCAGACTTTTCAGATTTGTTCATCAAACTAGGTATGAGTTTATTGTACAAAGCAGATCAGCCTAGGATTAGTGAGAACATCAAGATAATCTTGTAGTTATCAGAAGAGTGCAAGATGGGACACTAGTATTTATATGAAAAACACACAGAATTGAGAATTTTTGGGTCCAATTTACTACCTTACAAATTTCCCAAGTATTTGACTATCAGAGTCTTTGCATTAGAATATTTAAGGCGAGACTTCAATTTTGATGCCATTAACATCATGGCTTCCAAAAAGAATACCTAGTTCAAGTTGAAAAATTAGATTGGTCCTTTCATTGTAAATAATAGGGAAGCTGATAAAGAGATATAAAAAAGATTGTCAGAGCTAAAATTTCAGGTAAGTTGGTACCCTTCTCTCATCTATTGTATATTATTATTAAAAAGGGATTGAAGTTATCTTTAATTATTAATATCATTATTATATATATCACTCTATCTTTAATTGTGAAGAATCCAACTGGCACTAATTAACAATTGAAAAGAAATATTGATTCACCCCCCTCTCAGTATTTCCAACAATTAATAGATGCAGTCATCAATGCAGAGCCAACACAAAAGATGGATACCACACTTTCCATGATAGCTTCAAAGCAGAATGAAACCTCTACAAAAAGAGGTAGATATGAGGGAGCATACATAGCAGAGACCACCACAGATACCAAATTCAAGTTGATTTACAACAAAAGGCTCAAATTCAGTTCCATAGGGAAAGAAAAAGTTATTGATGTTGAAGATACCAATGCGCCTGAGGTAAATAATGATGAGGATACAGAAATAATAAAAGACACTCTTGCAGACATACAAACAAATCAAACAACAGGTGAACAGGATACTCAAATGATTGAAAGGCAGAAAAAACATGGAGGCCTCTTCCTCACACACAGTGGAGGAAAAAGACCTAGACATCAAAGAAAGATATAAGCGAATCAAACAAAAGAATGAAGATATTAAAAGTGAGATTTATTCTCAATATCTAAAACAGAAGCCAGGAGATCAGAATAGGTTACTTACAGCATTTGATTACTCCACAAATAAAATGATCATGTCATATCTGCAACCAACTACTTCAACACCTAAGACAGTGGAAGACTACAAAAAGTTTGAATTTTAAGTAGATATTGAAAATGTGCATGAACTGGATCAAATATAATTCCACAGACATAGCTCTATGATGCTATATTCAACTGTGGTAACAAAGGCTATGAGTGCCACTAAGTTGCAGAGTACCATTATCAACCTGCAGGACCAAATGAAACTTGATAAAGGCTCTTTGTATGCCAAATATTTAAGGATAAAATCCTTAGAAGACATAGTTTTGTAGGTGGGAATTGATCCTTCAAATGTTCCAGCAGCAGAAATATTGATTAAAAATAAAAATCAGGACATTGCAGATTTGAGAAAACAACTGAAGCTTCCTCAAAGTGAGCACCCTCAAACTAAAGAAATTCTTCAAGAACGGGCAGAGAAAGAAAACATGATCCATTTTATTATCAAACTGACTGCCCAAATCAAAGAAATGGAAACACAATTGGATCAAATTATGAAAGAGAAAGAAATTTTCAAATAAACTGAAGCTCCAATTATCCCTACAATTATACCTATAATCACTACAGTTGTGGCCTCCACTTTGGGAGAAAAATTGGCACCAAAAGAGTTATTGGCAACTGCAATGTCAGTACAATCAACCGCAACATCAGCAATAGATTCTTCAACCACACAAGTATAGCATACAGGTGTTGCAGGGCAGATAGTAAAGGCTATGGAGGAATTTTCATTGAAAAACAATGAAATTAATAGTTTGAAGAAAATTATTCAAAATATGGAAGTTTCCAAAAAAGCAGCATTAACCAATGCTAACAGTTATGAGGAAAGGGTCAAAAGACTTGAAGAGAAAATCAAAAGCCTTCAAAAATACTTGAGTTTCACTGAACAAATTTATTACATAAGAAATTATCTATGGACCAATATAATTGACGCTATACATCTTCAGTGGCCATTAATCCAGATCATAGATGAACAGAGAGACCTACTTCTAGCAGCTCAAGTTGAAATCCAAAAAACAAAAGAAGAATTGGCAGACAAACCAACACAAGCTTTGAATCTTATCACTTTCTTGAATGGTAAAAACAGAGAAAATTTAGAAGAATTGTAGATACAGGATAGGACAGAGACCATTCTACAAATCAAGAAATTTCTGACAAAAAGAAATATGATGAATAGTTTGGAGGAGAAGTGTGATGCAATGAATATTTCAATCACTAAGTTTTAAGAAAAATAAACTATGCTAAGAAAAGATGGTATTTCAGATATTCATGTCTTCAATGAGAAGTTGATGAACCAAAAATAATATGACAAGAAGATAAGGGATCATGCTAAATAATAGGTCAACAAGCCACTGCCACACGGCTCTCCCACAGGAAAGGTCATTCTCCAATAAATTCTTCAAAATGAAATCAAGCATCTGTTTGTCTTCAAACCAAATTTTGCTAAGTATACAGATGCTAATGAAAACTTCAGAAAGCTCAAGACTGTAAAAATACCAAGTGCAGAACAATGGCAGGATTTTATAGACTTAATATAGCAGTGAAAAAAGGAAAACAGTGAGGAAAATATAGGTGAAACAATCAACAAGAAAATAAAATAGTCACTTGATTTTTTCTACTGGAAATGTTCTTTTTACAGCAATAAAAGAGTAAATAAGCAGAGTCAAAGTGTATCAGGATGAAAGTACAACGTGAAAGAGTATTAGGAGGAAGAGTGTCAGTCAAAACAACTCCAATAAAAATATTTTCCAATTTGCCAGTAAGCAAGACAGCTAGCCAATAAAGGCTCCTTGATTAGTTTAAGTTGTTATATATTTTTTGGATAAGAGGACATCTTGCAAAACTGTTAAGCAACTGTCCCTCTTTATATGTAAAGATATTTTATTTTTCCTAAAGTTATTCCTAGATCTCTCTAGGATATTTTGTATAAATACTTCAGTCTTTGAAGTGTTTTGTGTGGAATAAAATTTCTAAGATTACTATGGATTTTTGCTGATACATTGGAGGCCTACATGTGTTGATTTCGAAAGTAGCAGACTGGACAAAGCTAATTGGACATCATAATTCAGGATTCTCATGATGAGTTAAAGAGTAAAGTGCATCTATATTGTCATTGTTTATTTTCTTATTTCCATTCATTTCATTATGTGTTTGTTCTTTCTTAATGAGTAACTAGGTATATTATTTTAGGACTAGCTTATGGCTCCCTATCTTAACTAAGTTACCATTTAAATGTTTTCAACTGATTTCCAGTGTTAGGAATTCTTAACTGATCCTACTCCCATTTTAATTCTTCCTCCTTCCTCTATTGTCCAGATCAAAGGATTCTTCATTACCCTTTGTCCCGACTTCACCATTTCATCAAAAACCTTTTACCCAAAGCTCCGAGAGTTATCTATCTTTCCCTGAATACATTTGCATCCTTTTTGCCTTGCCTTCTAGTACTGCTATCTATACTTAGACTCCATTAGAGAATTGTCTTCATGCACCAGAATTGTGCATTCCTGGATGAGTTTGTTGTCATTGAGACTGGAGAGGGGTCCTGCCGTGAGGATTTGAGAGCTGGTTACACCTTTATTTTCCAGGAGATCGGCAACCTTGTTGCCAGATCTCTTGACATGTTTGAGGAATATGGCACTATGATGTTGCAACCAATTAGCTATGACATCCAGCCTTGCCATAAGTCTCCAGTTGTCAGCAACTTTTGAAGAGGGGGTTCCTAGGAGAAGTTGATTGACCATGTTGATAAGAATTTGGCAGTCACCTTCTATTTCAATGGGGAAGTAGTTGTGAATCTGAGCCAGACACATCCCTTGCCATAAGCCTTCCAGTTCCGCCGATTTTTTGGAATCCCACCCTATGGATCCAAAATAAATTAGCAAGGGGTTACCGTGATGGTATCTGAAGATTCCCCCATATGTCGCATCACCAGGATTTCCCTTTGAGGCTCCATCGAAGTTCAACTTCAATATGCTGGTAGGTGGTGGGATCCAGATGCACGTAGCGACAACCTCCGGTCTGTGATATCGTGCTGGCAGGATACAAGGGGGGAGCTCAAGCTGCTAGTTATCCCATATAGATCTTTCTAAGGTTTGCATGGGAAGATCATCCTGTAGCCAGTGCTAGAGCGCCAATGTTTCCTGTAGGTTGCCATGAAGATGGTTCCAAATGGTGTCGTGAGGAGTAATTTGATTTTTGAAGATCCTCTTGTTCCGTTCCTTCCAAAGATTCCAAAGAGTGAGGCCCGGGATAAGCTTCCATAAGGAGTTGAGAAGGTTACTGCTATAGGGATCCGAAGGCCAGTTGCGGATGGTGGAATTCAAATCCCCTGATCCTCTGTCGTCTCTTCTGCATCTAAAGCTGATTTTATCTCAAAGGAAAGTAGCAAGAGGGCAGGTGACCATTAGATGTTGGATTGTTTCTTCATGATTGTTGAAATTGGGGCATTTAGAGGGGTCTGTAAAACCCCTTTTTATGAGATTTTCCCAAGTAATAATTCTCTTGTGACTCAGAAGCCACATGAAGGTGGAAACTTTGGGCCAAAGGTTTGAATACCAGATGTTATTCCAGATGGAATCGATGGGATCTTGGCCGTGGGTAAGAAGATCGTATGCTTCTTGTGTATTGAATTTTCCCCGTGATGTATAACCCCATCTGAGGAGATCCTTTTCCTTCGAGTGTCTGATTTTCCTGTAGGTTAGCTCCGGATGAAGGGTCATATGAGCATTCTCCTATTGCTGATTTAGGGAGAGGGCAGCCAGTTTCCATTGCCTAAAACCATGATTAGGAGTTTCCTTCTAATAGTGATGAACTTTGGCCTCTAATCCAATTGATCACATCTGGTTGAAGCTGTGAAGTAATAGTGCTGACCAGTCTAGGTCATTTTTGCCATGAGTCTGTCCAGAAGCTGGCAGTGCGGCCATCATGAATTTCCCAGAAACTATGTTCCTAGATGAGAAGGCAGTGTTGTTTGGCTGCGTTCCTGATCTGAGAACCTGCTTCTACTATTGTCAGGTGGATGAGATCTTCAGTTGGTCTGTGGTTGGCATACTTATTTGTCCAGAGTAGCGCCCATGGGGTATGTGGTGCTGATAGCCATTGCCACCAGATTTTGGCCCCCATGACTGCGTTGATATGATGTGGATCTCGTAGTCCAATCCCTCTAGATTTTTTAGGCTTGCAAACTGTTGTCCCCTTTATCAGTGCCCATTTCCTGTTCTACCCTGAGGATCCCCAAAGAAAATTGCGTTGGAGTGCCTTGATTTGCTTGAGGACCTACTTTGGGGCTGCAAGAACTGAGAATAAGTAGAGAGGCATGGACTGTAAGACAGACTTGACAAGGATAAGCCGGCTAGCCAAGTTGAGGGAGCGAAAAATCTAGGAGGATAGTCTAGCTTCAAGTTTTTCAAGGAGAGAATGATCCAGATTTATGCAGGAACGCAACAGAATACAGATATAACCATAGATGCAGAGATGCAGCGGAAATAATGCTTCATTTTATTAATAAATGAATGACTGAAATAAGCTTACAAACATAATGGAAACAAGCTAGGGCGCTGGTAGCGTATCTCTGAGAAGAGATGTGGCGTATGCAGGCCTCTAAACTGTGTTACATTGAGGATCGCAGGCCTATTACAGACATAATGGAAATAAAAGAGCTATGGTACTAGCAGCGTATCCCTGAGAAGAGATGTGGCAGCTACCAGCCCTTGAACTGTGTTACAATGCAGACATGATGGAGATGTGGTGAGCTAGGGCACTGGTAGCGCTTATCTCTGAGAAGAGATGTATCAGCTCCCAGCCCCCTGAACTGTCTTATAATGAGGCTCGAGGGCCTATTTATTGTTGAGAAACAATGTAGAATCTGAAACGTCCAAAACCCTAACCGTAGGAGATGAAGCGCCAAAACTGTGGGCCCCGTTTGGGTAAATTGGTGGTTCAACTTCCTGGGGACATAACTTTGGCATCCGATCTCCGTTTGATGCGCTCAATAGCTCGTTAGAAAGATCTTTCCGAGGACTACAACTTTCAGGACGAAATTGATCATCAAATTCATTGGTAAAATGATACCCAAAAAACGTCGTTTAGGGCCTCAAAACGGCTCCGGAAGTTCAAGACCTGAAAAACTGCTAAAAATAGTAAGTTGTGCCGAAACTTACAAACTGAAATAACTGATGGTGGGGGTTCAAATGGACTTGATGGGTGGCCACCAATATCCACCTAGATTATTAATGCCCCAAAACGGCTCCGGGTGTGTAGGACCTGTTGAAGCCTAGAAAATCTCTGCTTCAAACATTGGGGAAAACCACCCAGTCGAGACCTTAGGACAACTCCTTTTCCGTTTGGTATGGTGGCTCCGACTGGATTTAAAGGACCAGTTTCCTTATAACTAAATGGGTTGGTGAGGGGTTGATTTGGAATGAGTGAAAATGGGACTAAATTGACTGAAATAAAACTATCTAATTAAACTAAATGCTGATAAAGAAATTCTAACGCTAACCCGGGTAATTATATGTGAATACAACTTAAGATTGTTCCAATTTAACAATAACCATTAAAATGTATTATTATTTAAATTGAAATGTGCAGAAACGAATAAAGATAACTCTGTTTAAGAAATTAAACAGAGTTATATTAGCATATTGCATTCATCATTGTATACCATCTATATATGCTTATGAAAGATAACATTTCAATTATACTCAGAAATGCTATATAAAAGGAAAAGTTATGAAAACCAAATATATATAAATGATAGCAAATTTTCAAGCGAATATCATATAACAAAGGAAATCAACAGTGAACAGATAGAAATACCTCATTCATCTTGAAGACTGTCAAATGAAATCTGATACTCTAATCCAGTAACTCTGATGTAAAATCAAATCCAAAGGTATAGAAATGCAACACTTCAAAGATAATTTCAGCACAAAATCACCAGATGTGATCCTTTATAAAATATAAGAGGCAATGGAGTACAGAAATGTAAGCTCCAAGTCCAAAAATATTACAACTCCGGATCCCTCTCTAAATGCATGAGAGGGATTTAAATAAGAAATTACATAACAAAATCCTACTACTACTGCTACAATCTATCAAATTAAAAACAGAAATGCTATCTTAAATGAAACTGATTCATTGCTTTTCTTTCTCACTTGATGTAACCAAGTTGCAAATCTTCAGCATATCTTGGAGCCTCGGTGGATGACTCATCTCGGAATGCAGTTGTCCAGCGTAGGTGGCATCGGAAAATTCTGGAATTAGACAATCGACAGCATTTGAAAGGAATTTAATAGCCATTTGTTGATTGTTTGGCTTAATTAAATAAGTCCACATATTTTCCCATGATATTGCTTGAAGTTTGTCGATTTGTTGACTTTTATTCACCATTTCTTCTTTCCATCTGTTTTCAGTTTCTTTCACTTTAGGCAAACTGCCAGGAACACAGTCTGAAATGAGATTGATTGAATAAAAGTTGTCATTGATAAATTGCATGATATTACTCATCATGCCCCTAGCTCTTGATATTTCTCTCTCAGCTTTCATTATCTGATGTTCCCATTCTGTAAACAAGATCTCTTTATGTCTTTCTTCTATCCTAGGAAGAATAGCTTCTCTTCCTTTTTCTGTATCTTTCCAAGTAAGAAATTCAGAAATCTTTTCATCAGCATCATCAATTTCTTGTCTGAGAGTAATAATGTTCTGGATCAAGGATGAGGTAATATCACAAAATGGTTCTGCCTGTGACATTTTTGCACAAAATTCATTCAATTGTTGAGACAGCAGTTTATTAGCTTCAAGAGCTTCCGATTTGAATTCACTTAACTTAGGGAAATCTTTGAACCTATCTAAAGCTGTTTGAAACTCCTTTTCTTGTACAATCTTTGCATTCTTCTAATTTTGTAACAAACCTTGTAACCTGGAAATTTCTTCATTCAATTGTTGTTGTTTGCCTAAGACCTGCTCATCAACTTTCTTCTTTTCTTCGGCAAGCTGTTCTTCTAACTCTTTGTACCTGAGTTCTTGATCTTGTAGTTGTTGTTGCAATTGAGTAATCTTTTGCTGACTTTCCTTAGCTTGCTCTTCAAGTGAAGCTATATGGAGATCTTTCTGAGTCATCATCTGAGAAACTTCTACAGCTTTATGAACTGTTGTAGCACTATAAGCTCCTGCATATTGGGACAATTTAGTGAGATCCTCATAAGGATTCACTTCAGTATTCTTGTAAACAATATTCATAAATTCTTCTTGTAGAGTAGAAAACATGTCTTGATCCAACTTCCTTCTTTTTCTTTGTCTTCTAACAACAACCTTATGTTTAGGGCTGTAAAATACATCTAAAGGAGGGATCTCCTCGATCTTCAATACAATCTTCCCTGTAGGATGTTTAGGAATGATTTCGACATCCTGCTCTACTTGCTCTTTATATTTATCTTGTAGTCCAAATTGCTGAGCAAATTGATCATATTATTTCAATAACTGAGAAGAAACATTAAGATCAACAGAGTCTATAATCTTCTCAGTAGTTTCCTTTCCTCTCGATTGTGTGTCTGCTTTCCCTGTATCTGTTTTCTGCTCAATGGTTTTGCTATCCGATCCTCCTTTTTGATTATGCACATTAGTATCAGTACTTGTGCATTTTTCTATTGTTTGATCAGTGGACTGCTGATCAATATTTCGATCGGATTTACCATCAGTATTCCCTTTCTGAGTCTCAGGTTTGCCATCGATGCCCACCTTTGCAGTATGTATAGTTGGATGGTTAACAACCGATTGTGTAATGACTTTACCGGAAGATGTTTCTCCTGGCGTTTTGCCAGATGTACCTTCTGTCTCTGACCCTTGTATTGGAATTCTTAGTTGGTCCAGAGGAACTCTCAACAATCTTTGACTTCTGAATAACAAAAAATTATTCATTTCCTCCTTCTGGAATTTAGACTTGGCTAAATCATAAATTTGAGGAAAATCATTCAACAAAACAAACAAATCATCAAACTCATTTGGTTCATGCTAAAATCGAGCAATTGAAACTAAAGCAGTAACATTAAAGGCTATCTGTCGCGGATGATACTGTCTCCCTGGAATGGTTGCAAATTTACAACCCTTTATTTTGGCGACTTCCTTTTCAACATGTTTGAAGTCATTTAAAGTAAAATGACCACAATTGAATGTGAATTGAGGCCACATTCTCTTCTTACTGTTGTTTAAAGATCTGGATATTCCTTCAACTACTAATTGATAGGAAATTTCCTGGGCGAGAAGTTTTTCTGGAACAATAAGAGGAAGAACATGGGGTTCCACAATACTACCAAAAATCCTGATGTATGTAAATTTCTCCTCTCCAAACCAATCTCCTATTGAGGATAAGTCGGCTTTAGCTTTATCAGAGAATCTAGAAGGGAAGCGATTGAAAATGGTTTGGAAAACAGGGATAAGGAAACCATGGCATATTCTATACACATTATCTTGGAAATGAACTTTCCAAAGAAGTTTATGATATATATGAATTGGGGTAGGGTCTTTGGGAGTCCATTTCCATCCAAACAAGGGAAACTCGGAATTAAAACAAAGAGCATCTAGAATATAGGCACAAAAGAAAAAAGGAGTGGAATTTCCAGCGGTTTTATCTTGTCTGTACTCGAGTATTCTATTAGCCATTCTATCAGAAAGAATAACAACCCAGTCCATAATGTCAGAATTAACAGCAGCTAGGATTAATGGGACCATTTGTATAGAAAACCTAGCTGAATTATCATTGCCAAATAATCTACACATCATGGCAGCGGCATAACAATACGGAGGTAAGAGGGAATCTACAAAATACATACCGGATGCTTCATTTCTGTGCTTCTCAGGATTTTTTCTCCAATCTTTGATAGGATCAGATTGAAATTTATTATTATCAGCAAAATCTTTGATAAATTCTTTCTTATACACCTTCTGTGGATCAGGAAGATGATACACAACCTTAATGTCTTCTGCTTTAAACGACCCAAAAGACACTCCAGAAGCTGAAACAAACGTTCTGTCCTGTATCTTCACACTATCGATGACCCATCGAATTACATCATAATAAGGCATGATGCTTGCTCTGGCTGCAATTCGATGCAAAAATGAATTTGCAAGCGTTTTTTCAGTAATCTCAGAGTCGGAATCTGAGCTATCTTCGTCTGGAACTGATGCCTTTTCCACTGTGACTTTGGGGTTTTCTTTCTCCAATAGATTGTAAACTCCTACCCACGTCATTCTTCCGAGCCCTTGGCATGATGTATCTGTAACTAATCTCAGTTTTGTTGGCTTCTGTTTTGAGACTATAGGAGTCTCAACAAACTTAACAGGAACAACAGTCTTGGCTCTTCTCATTCTCTTCGACATTTCTGCGTTTGATATTACTTCCCTTTGTCTGTGAATGAAAGGGCTTGGTGTTCCTTGGCTCTGCAAAACAATAAACTTTCAGTCGTGAAAAACAAGCAACTTGAACGGAACGCTTATGAACAAATGATTCGTTATTTATTGGTTTCGTATAATGTGTAAATGTTCTTTTTGGGTCACACTCACGTATTAAAAATGAAATCATCAACCAATATTCATTCAATTTTCTATTGAATACCCACGTACAAATGGAGATTTGGCGCTTGTTAAATATTATAATATTCACCTATTCTAAACCTTTCGAATGTAATAAATATCATTTATCAATCGCATCGAAATTTTTCGAATGGCACATAAATATCATAATACAAATTTCTTCGATTGGCCGATTGCGATTGAAAACTTTTCCGATTTCCGATTAGATTGTTTAGATCGCAATCGGGGAGTTTTAATCGAAAAGAATTGTTAATGGCTTTCTCTGATTTCCGATGGTGGGGTCTACCATATAAAAGTTTTCCTGTTTAAACGAACAAATGTTTGTTTTCTTTTGAAAACGTTTATTGTAATAACGTGCGTCGCATCGGGGAATTTTAATTTGACCGCAAAGAGCTTATTAAAGAGTATCCCGATCATGCGATTGCGTTTGGAGGCATCGCATCGGAAGTATGTGAATGAATAACTTAAACTCTTTGCGATTGAATTTTTGCAATGGAATTAATCGCATCGGAGGATTTGGGTTTGTATGTCAAACTTCCTCTAAGGGTTTTCTCCGATTCTCCGATTACGATTGTTATTCATTGGACTTTTAAACTTGATTTGTTTTTTATGATAAGGTCTTCTATATTTGATCGGATCATAAGTTTTGAATGTTGTATTTGGTTTGTATATAAACAAAGATGAGCTTTTTCAAAACAATGAATATTTATTTCTATAAAAAGAAAAAGGGACCCTATTAATGAATTTTATTTCTAAAATTAAGAAAAAGAGAGGGTTGTTGTATAGTACAACAATTGGCGATTCACTGAAAGAACCAGTTATCTCTGAAAAAATAAAATGAATACTATATTTTTAGTAAGTAAATATTTTTAAAGATAATGAAAACTATCCTAGGATAATCAAAAATAAAATCTAACTTATGAAAAAGAATAAAAATTATTTACAATTTCTTTCTAATTTCTTGAGAATAAAAACATTTTTGGGTTATCTCAAGCTTTGATTGGTATTAATAATGAAGTAAGTGAATTTCTCCAAGTTTGGTTTTATAATATACTCTATTGTCATAGGTATTGCCTCTGCTGCCCGCAAACGTTTATAGTTTCGACACGGTTACCTTTTAACCATTAACTATTCATTGTCCCATTCAACTAAGATTATGAATTTTTAAAAGATAAATTCATAAGACATATTATCTCATGTTTTTTGTCTTTTATTTATTTTTTTATTTTTAAGAGCCATTGTTCTGGTTTGGTAGCCAGTTAATAACAATGCCATTCACTAGTTGTAATTAAACTTAACAAGCTAGCTCGTGATGAGACCCCTTGTCTTATATTTATAAGCCATTACCCTGTTTTGATGTGCAGTATTGGTAATGTCAGTTTAATTACTTCTTATGAATATGGTAAGTCGGCTCATGATGAGACCTCTTATCTCTTAAAAATTTTAACATAATTTCTTAGAATTATATTCTAAAAAATCACAACCTAAATGAATGGGGTGAAATAGTTTTATCCTTAAGAATCAATGGATGACAATTTTTCAGAGTTTTTGAGTACCAAAGCTTGAATAATCTTTACTTTTATAGATAACCTCTCTCTGCTTAATAAAATTATAATGATTTACATTTCCTTCAAGTTTTTCAAAAGATCATGCAAATAATTGGTATAATCTTTCAAAGTTTAACATCTTATTTAAAACTATCAAAAGACTATGATCATTTCTTTAAAAATTCTTATTTACACAAAATAAATATTTATAATATTCTTCCTAAGAATTTTTCTAACAAGTAAACAATCAATTAGAGACTTATTAACAACCTTTATTTGCAAAAAACAATTAAAAACTTTGCAGAAAGGAATATGTACAGTTTAAGAAGGGGTTGCCTCCTTATGAAAAGAATTTCTTCAAGATAAGCCCATTTACAGGAAGAGATTCTCTCTTACCTGTTAGATCTTGGAGTATGAATGTATTTGAGCCTATCTTTTCAATGATCTGAAATGGTCCAAGACACATTTTCTGAAACTTGGTATGCTTACCTTTTTCTTCATGTGCTTTATCCCATTTCAGAACAAGATCACCAATTGACAAAATTTTTGAGTCGGTAGAACTTGCATCAAAAGAAGATTTTACAAGCTATTGATGTTTTTCATGAACAATTTTATCTTTATCTCTATCTTCTTCTAGTTTAAGGATTTGATCATATCTCATTTGAATGGATGAAGAAGGATTTTCTTCAATAAATTGCACTAGGGCTAATGATGGAAGAGTTAAATTTGATGGTATCACAGCTTCTTTTCCATAAACTAAATTAAAAGGTGAAGTTCCTATTGAAGCTTTTTCAGTGATACGATCAACCCATAATGCAAAGATTAAAGACTTGTGCCAATTCTTTTGATTTTGATCAATAGTCCTTTTAATGATTTTGATGAGATTTTTGTTAGTGGATTCAGCCAAACCATTACCTTGTGGGTAATAATTTGTTGAATATTTCAGTTTAAAACCTCTTTTGACTGCAAATTCTATTAAACTATTTCCGGAAAAATAAGATGCATTATTAAAGACAAGAGCTTGAGGTACACCAAACCTGGTTATGATGAATTGATCTATGAAATCAATAATTGCATCAGAATTGGCTACCTTCAAAGGGATTGCCTCTACCCATTTTGTAAAGTAATCAGTTGCAGTAAGGATGTAATTGTGCTGTTTGGAAGAATGAGGTACTATCTCACCAATAATGTCAAGCCCCCATTGTTCAAATGGTTGCTCAATACTTACTGGTTGCAAAGGAAAAGATGGTTTCCTTTGTCTTCCACTTGCAGTTTGGCAAATTATGCACTTCCTTACATAGTCATGTGTATCTTTAAAAAGGGTAGGCCAGTAATAGCCAGCACGAATTATTTTGTGAGCTGTGGTATCACCTCCAAAATGACCTCCTGCTGGTCCATCATGCAACTCCTGCAAAACATTTTCAGCTTCAGTCTTTTCAAGACATCTTAATAAAATTGAATCATAATTTTTCCTAAATAACACATTAACAATGATCTCATATTTAACAGCCTTTAACCTTAAAGCACGTTTTCTCTTATAGCTGAGATCAGAAGGAGCATACCCATTTTTCAAGTAATAGATGAGATCAGCATACTAAGATTCAGAATCTGTAACACTTATCTGACTTACTTGAATATCTTGTTTTGAATCTTCATTTTCTGGTATGTTATGAGCTCCTGCTAATAGTCTGCAAAAACCTTGTCCTCTAACAATCTTAGCTGGTTTAATATCAACATCATATTCTTGCAAAGTTGTTACCCAGTTAGCTCGTTTTCTCCTACTTCTCTCTGAATTAATAATTGCCTCACTGCAGAGAAGGGGACAATGATTTTTGTATGAGTTTTTAAGAGAAAAGGTCTGAAATGCTTGATTGATTTAAACACAACAAAGGCTTGTTTTTCAACATCGAAATAATTCAGTTCAGCTCCTTGCAGATTTGAGCTAAAGAAAGAAATTGGTGCTTCAATTTTTTGATCTTTGAGCTGTGTTAAAATAGCTGCATAGGATGTCTCGGTGGCTAAGGTATACAAAATAAAATCTTTAGAAAAATCCAGGGTACTCAATGCTGGTGCATTAATGATCGCTTGTTTGAATGCCTCGAAGACTTCTTTCTCTTTATGCCCCCATTTGAATACTGAATTCTTCTTGATCATATTTTGCATAGGTAAAACAATTAAAGAAAAATTAGGAATGAATTCTTTTACAAAATTGATCTGTCCGAGAAATTATTGCATGGATTTTTTGTTATGAGGTAAAGAAATATCAGAGATTTCTTTTACTATATCTGGATCAATGTATATACCATCTTTTGACACAAAAAATCCCAAGAGTTTTCCTTCATCCAAAGCAAAGAAATATTTCTTTGGATTTAAGGAAATACCAAACCTTCTACATCTTTCAAATATTTGCTTTAGATCATGTAGATGATTGGTTCTCTTTTTTGAAAATACTATTATGTCATCAAGATAAACAACAACTGACTTATTGATCAGACCTTTAAATGCTATTTCCATGGCTCTGTGGAAATTTGCTCCTGCATTTATTAGTCCAAAAGGCATTTTTTGATAAGAATAAGTTCCCCATTTTGTTCTAAAAGTTGTTTTCAAGCTGTCATCTGAATGAACTAAGACTTGATTATAGCCTGAAAATCCATCAAGAAAGGACATAAGTTCAGAACCAGCTACCTTTTGAAGTATCTGTTCCATGGTTGGTAATGGGAAATTGTCTTTTAAACATGCCTTGTTTAAATTTCTGAAATCAATACAGATTGTTATATCACCATTCTTCTTCCTTACAGGTACCATATTGGAAACCCAATTGGAGTGCCTGACAGGAAAAATGATTTTCGCTTTTAAAAGTTTATTAAGTTCTGATTTGATTTGATCTTCGAGATTTGGATGAACTTTCTTTAGCTTTTGTTGAACAGGTTTAATATCAGGAAGCATTGGAATTGTGTGTTGAATAACCGAAGTATCATACATTTTTAAATCATCATAATTCCAAGAAAAAACGTTTTTATATTTGTTCAAATGTTTAATGAAAGCATTCCTTTCCTCTGGTGTTAAATTGAGTCCTAAATTAACGTTTTGAGGTTTGGAAACAGAACCAAGATTCACTAATTCAAACTTCAAAGTGGAACTTTGAAGTTTGGCATTAGTGACTTTCTTGAACCTGTCTTTAATATCATATAAGTCCTCTAATTTAACAACAGATTTCGGAATGGGATTTTCATTACCTTTTGAAGCAATTTCTAAATCATGATCATCTTCATCAATAATTTGCTCATCATATGATGTCTCTGAAGTCATGAAATTTAAAATATCTTGATCATGATAGAAAACCCTCCAATTTGTAACATTATCTGGGATAGATGGACGAAAAATTAATTCTACAGAAAACCTATCAGGACTGCAATCTTCAGCAGGTAGGAGTTTAGATGAAACATTAGCTAACAAGTCAGCTGATGTATTCTGATTCCTAGGAATAGGAGAAATATTGAATGCTAAAAAATGAGTGGTGAGATCTTGTACTAGGGTTTGATAGTGTTTAAGATGTCCTGAAAGGCAATGAATAGTATTCCTAACTTATTTTGTGACAATTTCAGAATCACCAAAGACTTTCAAGTATTTAACATCTAACCCTATAGCTTTATAAAGTCCTTGAACCAAGGCTTCATATTCTGTAGTATTGTTAGTACACTCAAATTATAGCCTACATGACAGCATGGTTTTTTCTCCATCCTAATCAATTAAAATGCATCCTGCTCCAGCTCCATCACTAGACTTTGATCCATCAAAATATAACGACCAAAATAAAGATTTATCTATTGACTTATCTATAATTACATCAGAAGTATTTACAATTCTGGAAGAATCGGATTGTGAAAAATTTTCTATTTGAGAAACAAAATTATTTACAGAAAAATGTGATTGGGGTGCTTTGAAGTTTCCAAGAAATGATTCAGCAGAATAACCTCCAAGAATATTGTTGTTGAATTCCATAGGTTCATTAGGTTGTTCAAATTCAGTGACAGTGTGCGTCATATGTTTTTCTCGTTTGATTTTGATTTGATTTGGTTTCCCTTTGTAGGGAAGCCACATATGTGAATAATCAGTCGAGATATAACCATTAAGTTTCGCAGACCAGTCCCTGCTTAAAATTAATCCATAGAATTCAGGAATATCAGCAATCAAAATATCAATTCTTTGGACAATTCTAGGATTGGAAGCTAATCTGATAGTAACTGAATTGATTTCTCCTACAACTTGAACTTTAGAGCGATCCAATTGAACAATATGAACTACCGATTTCTGTGGTTCGATATTCAATTTGGCACAAACAGAAGTAGGCATTATGTTAGAGGAAGCTCCAGAATCAATTAAACAATTATGCATATTCTTATTGTACATTTCATAAGTCAGAAGAAAAGGAGGAGTTTGAGAATTTGACTTTTCTCCAATGAGCACGGTATCAGTAGCATCTACCTTATCTGGTGGTTTACCAGCTCCTATAGCTGCTTTTGCAACTACACCACTTGGTAAAGGAGCAATTGGTGTAGTGTTTAATTCTTTCAATAGCAACTTCTGCTGGTGTTTTAGTTTACTGAGTTCATGTAAGGAAATGTTGGCTTTGATCTTTTTCATGTCTTCGACAATGTTGTACTCCATAGGATCTGTCACTACTAAATTATTTGTTGTCGATGTGGGAGGATTAGAAAAATATGGTTGATTTTGTGTAGGTAATGGAGAAGATTTCTTTGCAGGGGATTTGTCTTTGGTACTTGGAGTTGTGATTTTCTTTTTAGGAGCTGTTTGTAAAGGCTCTGCTGCAGATTTACTCCTAGTACTTACAGGCATAGCTTCTTGTTCTACCTCACTATCAGAATTAGGGAGGATAAAATCCCACATTCCATGTAATTCAGCTATTTCTTCATTCTCATATTCCTCATCTGATACTAAAGATGTATCTTCTTCTTCTTCTTCTTCCTCTGATTCTGCATTAGAGATTGCATTAGGAGGTTTAGATTCAACTTGGTTTCTTTTGAAATTTCGGAATGGTTTTTTGGTAGAAGTTTCAGCTACTTGTTTTTTAATTTCAACCATTTCATTTGACATGGTTTTAAAAATTTTCTGTAAACCCTCCATGTCATATGGATCTTTGGAATTTTTCTTTGAATCATCTTTGAAGCTGACTTTCTTTGATTTCCTTTCCTCAATATCATTTTTCTTTTCTAGTGAAATAATTCGTTTTTCTACTGCAATAGCCTCTTTCATATTCTCGGCTAATGTAGGTTTTGCAGCTCTATCTACAAAAATTGCTATGTTTGAGGGTAAGGCGGTTATGTACCATTCACTTCTGACTTGTTCACAAGGCTGTGAATCTGTGTGGATTTTGTTCAAGAGTTTGTTGAATCTAGCGTTGAAATCTTTAATGGGATCTTTGGGTTCTATCTTCAAATTTGAGACATCATTGAGTAAAGTAGCTATTGATAGGTCATCTCCAAATTTGGTTAAAAAATGATCTGCAAAAATGGCCCAACTTGTTATGGATCCCGAAGGTAATGAAAAGTACCATGATCCTGCTGCTCCTTGAAGAGTATAAGGGAATAGTCTGACTACCACATCTTCATGTGTGACTCCATTCAAATTTACAACCATCATAAAGTTATTGATATGTTCTTCAGCTTGAATGTTAAGATCTGGACTAAATTTTGGAAGCCATTTTCCAGGATTGTCTGGTAAATCATGTAAAGGTGCAGCCATGTTGACTGCCCCTGGAGTAGCCCATGGTCTAGCCATTATTGGAACGACTATTAAAGGAGTAGTAGAAACTGGTGGTGTTTGAATAGAAGTTGTTGGAATAGATGATGTTGAGATTGATGATGATTGAGAAGATGATGTAGAAACAACTGTACTTTGTTGAGTTGGGATTTCGGAAACAGGTAATTGAATATGAGATGATGAACTAGTATCACTTTCTGATTCCGATTGAATTCTTTTTGTCTTGCCCTTACTAGGTAAAGGAAATTCTTTCGGAGGAATACCAAGTTTTTCACTTTGCAGCCTAGTAAGAAGTTTCAAAGGAATAAATTTTAAGCTTACACTACCTTCAGATATTTCAGACTCTTTAAGAGATAATGAGAATCCTTTCAATATATGAATTAAATCTTGAACTTCAGGAGACTCAGGAGATTTCTTGTCTGATTTTTTTGAGATTTTGGTAGTGGGTGTATGAATATTCTCTGCAATTTCTTCTCTAGGAATTTGAATTTCGGAAGAAATTGAAGAAGTTAATGAGGGTGTTTTCCTCTCAGAATGGCCTGTGGATAAAGATTTACTTGCCATTCATAGCTCATGCCCTCCTTCGAGAGCCAAAAATGTTGAAGCCTAGAAAATCTCTGCTTCAAACATCGGGGAAAACCACCTGGTCGGGACCTTAGGACAGCTCCTTTTCCGTTTGGTGTGGTGGATCCGACTGGATTTAAAGGACCAATTTCATTATAACTAAATGGGTTGGTGAGGGATTGATTTGGATGAGTGGAAATGGTACTAAATTGACTGAAATAGAACTATCTAATTAAACTAAATGCTGATAAAGAAATTCTAACACTAACCTGGGTAATTATATGTGAATACAACTTAAGATTGTTCCAATTTAACAATAACCATGAAAATGTTTTATTATTTAAATTGAAATGTGCATAAACGAATAAAGATAACTCTGTTTAAGAAATTAAACAGATTTATATTAGCATATTTCATTCATCATTGTATACCATCTATATATGCTCATGAAAGATAACATTTCAATTATACTCAGAAATGATATATAAAAGGAAAAGTTATGAAAACCATATATATAAATGATAGCAAATTTTCAAGCGAATATCATATAGCAAAGGAAATCAACAGTGAACAGATAGAAATACCTCATTCATCTTGAAGACTGTCAAATGAAATGTGATACTCTAATCCAGTAACTCTGATGTAAAATTAAATCGAAAGGTACAGAAATGCAACACTTCAAAGATAATTTCAGCACAAAATCACCAGATGTGATCCTTTATAAAATATAAGAGGGAATGGAGTACAGAAATGTAAGCTCCAAGTCCAAAAAATATTACAACTCCGAATCCCTCTCTAAATGCATGAGAGGGATTTAAAATATAAATTACATAAAAAAATCCTACTACTACTGCTGCAATCTATCAAATTAAAAACAGAAATGCTATCTTAAATGAAATTGATTCATTTATTTTATTTCTCGCTTGATGTAACCAAGTTGCAAATCTTCAGCATATCTTGGAGCCTCGGTGGATGACTCATCTCGGAATGCAGCTGTCCAGCGTAGGTGGCATCGGAAAATTCTGGAATTAGACAATCGACAGCATTTGAAAGGAATTTAATAGCCATTTTTTGATTGTTTGGCTTAATTAAATAAGTCCACATATTTTCCCATGATATTGCTTGAAGTTTGTCGATTTGTTGACTTTTATTCACCATTTCTTCTTTCCATCTATTTTCAGTTTCTTTCACTTTAGGCAAACTGCCAGGAACACAGTCTGAAATGAGATTGATTGAATACAAGCTGTCATTAATAAATTGCGTGATATTACTCATCATGCCCCTAGCTCTTGATATTTCTCTCTCAGCTTTCATTATCTGATGTTCCCATTCTGTAAACAAGATCTCTTTATGTATTTCTTCTATCCTAGGAATATTAGATTCTCTTCCTTTTTCTGTATCTTGCCAAGTAAGAAATTCAGAAATCTTTTCATCAGCATCATCAATTTCTTGTCTGAGAGTAATAATGTTCTGGATCAAGGATGAGGTAATATCACAAAATGGTTCTGCCTGTGACAGTTTTGCACAAAATTCATTCAATTGTTGAGACAACAGTTTATTAGCTTCAAGAGCTTTCGATTTGAATTCACTTAACTTAGGGAGATCTTTGAACCTATCTAAAGCTGTTTGAAACTCCTTTTCTTGTAAAATCTTCGCATTCTTCTCATTTTGTAACAAACCTTGTAACCTGGAAATTTCTTCATTCAATTGTTGTTGTTTGCCTAAGACCTGCTCATCAAATTTCTTCTTTTCTTCGGCAAGCTGTTCTTCTAACTCTTTGGACCTGAGTTCTTGATCTTGTAGTTGTTGTTGCAATTGAGTAATCTTTTGCTGACTTTCCTTAGCTTGCTCTTCAAGTGAAGCTATATGGAGATCTTTCTGAGTCATCATCTGAGAAACTTCTACAGCTTTATCAACTGTTGCAGCACTATAAGCTCCTGCATATTGGGACAATTTAGTGAGATCCTCAGAAGGATTCACTTCAGTATTCTTGTAAACAATATTCATAAATTCTTCTTGTGGAGTAGAAAACATGTCCTGATCCATCTTCCTTCTTTTTCTTTGTCTTCTAACAACAGCCTTATGTTTAGGGCTGTAAAATACATCTAAAGGAGGGATCTCCTCGATCTTCAATACAATCTGCCCTGTAGGATGTTCAGGAATGATTTCGACATCCTGCTCTACTTGCTCTTTATCTTTATCTTGTAGTCCCAATTGCTGAGAGAATTGATCATATTGTTTCAATAACTGAGAAGAAAAATTAAGATCAGCAGAGTCTATAATATTCTCAGTAGTTTCCTTTCCTCCCGATTGCATGTCTGCTTTCCCTGTATCTGTTTTCTGCTCAATGGTTTTGCTATCCGATCCTCCTTTTTGATTATGCACATTAGTATCAGTACTTGTGAATTTTTCTATTGTTTGAGCAGTGGACTGCTGATCAGTATTTCGATCGGATTTACCATCAGTATTCCCTTCTTGAATCCCAGGTTTTCCATCGGTGCCCACCTTTGCAGTATGTACAGTTCGCTGGTTAACAGCCGATTGTGTAATGAATTTCCCGACAGATGTTTCTCCTGGCGTTTTTCCAGATGTACCTTCTGTCTCTGACCCTTGTATTGGAATTCTTAGTTGGTCTAGAGGAACTCTCAACAATCTTTGAATTCTGAAGAACAAAAATTTATTCATTTCCTCCTTTTGGAATTTAGACCTGGCTAAATCATAAATTTTAGGAAGATCATTCAACAAAACAAAAAAATCATCAAACTCATCTGGTTCATGCTCAAATCGAGCAATTGAAACTGAAGCAGTAACATTAAAGGATATCTGTCGCGGATCATACTGTCTCCCTGGAATGGTTGCAAATTTACAACCCTTTATTTTGGCGACTTCCTTTTCAGCATGTTTGAAGTCATTTAAAGTAAACTGACCACAATTGAATGGGAATTGAGGCCACATTCTCTTCTTACTGTTGTTTAAAGATCTGGATATTCCTTCAACTGTTAATTGATAGGAAATTTCCTGGGCGAGAAGTTTGTCTGGAAAAATAAGAGGAAGAACATGGGGTTCCACAATATTACCAAAAATCCTGATGTATGTAAATTTCTCCTCTCCAAACTAATCTCCTATTGAGGATAAGTCAGCTTTAGCTTTATCAGAGAATCTAGGAGGGAAGCGATTGAAAATGGTTTGGAAAACAGGGATAAGGAAACCATGGCATATTCTATACACATTATCTTGGAAATGAACTTTCCAAAGAAGTTTATGTTATATATGAATTGGGGTAGGGTCTTTGGGAGTTCATTTCCATCCAAACAAGGGAAACTCAGAATTAAAACAAAGAGCATCTAGAATATAGGCACAGAAGAAAAAAGGAGTGGAATTTCCAGCGGTTTTATCTTGTATGTACTCGAGTATTCTATTAGCCATTCTATCAGAAAAAATAACATCCCAGTCCATAATGTCAGAATTAACAGCAGCTAGGATTAATGGGACCATTTGTATAGAAAACCTAGCTGAATTATCATTGCCAAATAATCTACACATCATGGCAGCGGCATAGCAATACGGAGGTAAGAGGGAATCTACAGAATACATACCGGATGCTTCATTTATGTGCTTCTCAGGATTTTTTCTCCAATCTTTGATAGGATCGGATTGAACTTTATTATTATCAGCAAACTCTTTGATAAATTATTTTTTATACACCTTCTGTGGATCAGGAAGATGATACATAGCCTTAATGTCTTCTGCTTTAAACGACCCAAAAGACACTCCAGAAGCTGAAACAAATGTTCTGTCCTGTATCTTCACACTATCGATGACCCATCGAATTACATCATAATAAGGCATGATGCTTGCTCTGGCTGCAATTCGATGCAAAAATGAATTTGCAAGTGTTTTTTCAATAATCTCAGAGTCAAAATCTGAGCTATCTTCGTCTGGAACTGATGCCTTTTCCATTGTGACTTTGGGGTTTTCTTTCTCCAATAGATTGTAAACTCCTACCCACATCATTCTTCCGAGCCCTTGGCATGATGTATCTGTAACTAATCTCAGTTTTGTTGGATTCTCTTTTGAGACTGTAGGAGTCTCAAAAAACTTAACAGGAACAACAGTCTTGGCTCTTCTCGTTCTCTTCGACATTTCTGCGTTTGATATTACTTCCCTTTGTTTGTGAATGAAAGGGCTTGGTGTTCCTTGGCTCTGCAAAACAATAAAATTTCAGTCGTGACAAACAAGCAACTTGAACGGAACGTTTATGAACAAATGATTCGTTATTTATTGGTTTCGTATAATGCGTAAATGTTCTTTTTGGGTCACACTAACGTATTAAAAACGAAATCATCAACCAATATTCATTCGATTTGCTATTGAATACCCACGTACAAATGGAGATTTGGCGCTTGTTAAATATTATAATATTCACCTATTCTGAACCTTTCAAATGTAATAAATATCATTTATTAATCACATCGAAAGTTTTCAAATGGCACATAAATATCATAATACAGATTTCTTCGATTGGCCGATTGTGATTGAAAACTTTTCCGATTTCCGATTAGATTGTTTAGATCGCAATCGGGGAGTTTCAATCGAAAAGAATTGTTAATGGCTTTCTTCGATTTCCGATGGTGGGGTCTACCATATAAAAGTTTTCCCGTTTAAACGAACAAATGTTTGTTTTCTTTTGAAAACGTTTATTGTAATAACGCACGTCGCATCGGGGAATTTTAATTTGACCGCAAAGAGCTTATTAAAGAGTATCCCGATCATGCGAATGTGACTAGTCGCATCACATCGGAAGTATGTGAATCAATAACTTAAAATCTTTGCGATTGAAGTTTTGTGATGGAATTAATCGCATCGGAGGATTTGGGTTTGTATGTCAAATTTCCTCTAAGGGTTTTCTCTGATTCTCCGATTGCGATTGTTATTCATTGGACTTTTAAACTTGATTTGTTTTTTATGATAAGGTCTTCTATATTTGATCAGATCAGAAGTTTTGAATGTTGTTTTTGGTTTGTATATAAACAAAGATGAGCTTTTTCAAAACAATGAATCTTTATTTCTAAGTCTTTTATTTCTATAAAAAGAAAAAGGGACCATATTTCTAAATGAATTTTATTTCTAAAATTAAGAAAAAGGGAGGGTTGTTGTATAGTACAACAAGGCCCTATTGATCCATATGGATATTGGTGTCCACCCACCTATTCCATTTGAACCCCCACCATCAGATCTTTCAGTTTTTTATTTTCGACACAACCTACTATTTTTAGCAGTTTTTCGTGTCCTGAACTATTAGAGCCATTTTGAGGCCCTAAACAACGTTTTTTGGGAAAACCAGGAGCAGCATGGGTCAATGGATTGATGTTTCACACATTAAAAATTGTATTACTCAAATATATATTTCTAATGAGGTATGGTGCATGTAAAATGGAGATCGTATGCCAAAGTTACGTCCTTGGGAAGTTGAAACACCAATTTACCCAAACAGGGCCCATAGTTTTGGCGCTTCATCTCATAGGGTTAGGTTTTTGGATGTTTACGATTTTCTATTGTTTATCGATAATAAGTAGGACCTACAACCTCATTGTAACACATTTCAGATGCCTATAGCGTCCACATCTCTTCTCAGAGATACGCTACCAGCGCCCTAGATAGTTTATTTCCATTATTTCTATAACCATATTTCTGTTACTTGATATTGATGAGATGAAATATTCTTTCCGTTGCATCTTTGTCTTTATGTCTATTTCTGAATTTTATTATGTTCCTACATAAATCCGAATCAGCAAGTACACATTCTTCCCAACCTATAACTCTTAATTTCTTGATGAATATCCACATGAATCTTCTACATATCATTTGTTTCCTTTAACTTCCTTTTTATAACATACATCTCTTTCTCCATTTATTCCTACATATTTTTTCCAACTAACACCATGTCCATTTGATTACTCCAAAATATAGGATTATTACCACTCCACCAAGAAAGAGGCTCAAATGCAATCATATTCAAGGATTCCTGATGCCCATTTTTATATGGAAACTCAACTAGTGAAATATACTCCTCCCACTTCCTCTGCTGATGCATGACATACATCATCAACATATATTCAAGGATCATGTTAACCCTATTTGTTTTTCCATCTGTTTATGGATGATAAGTTGTACTGAAAGCTAACTTTTTCCCCAAGCCTTCAAGAAAATCCTTCCAAAACATGGAAGTGAACTTGGAATATTTTCCTAATATGATATTCTTGACAACCCCATGCAACCTCACTATCCCCCTCATGAATATCTGAGCTACCTCACTAGCTGAATTAGTAGAATTCACTACAATGAAGAGAACTGATTTGCTCAACCTATCAACCATAACCATGATGGAATCATGTTGCCTTGATTTTCTAGGAAACCCTGTAATGAAGTCCATGGAAATTACTTCCCATCACCATTCCAGAATCATAATAGGATGCGACAAACCAGCTGGATGTTTGCATTTAAATTTCACCCATTTCTAGTCTAGGCACCATGAAAAAAACTCATCCACCTCTTTATTCAAGTTCAACCAATTAGATAAATTCTTGATATTTGTCAATATTCTGGTATCCCGGGTTTCCTGAATATGGTTTGACATGAAACTATCTCAAGATAAGCTTCTTCAACATAATGTTACCTAGAACATAAATACTGCTCTAGAATTTAACCAATCCATATACTATGAGGTGATATTCCTCATATATACCACCTTCACCCTACTACAATGCCTACTTTAGTTGTTAACACTTCTGATCATGCTTACCTTCCTACAAGATCTGCTCCTGTAAATCTATCCCATAAGAGCTCACAACTAAAATATCATTCACATGTACTCTCCTATAGAGACCATTTGAAACCCATTTCTCCTTTCCTTTAATGTATCTGATCTCAAAATAAAACTCGTTGAGAGTAGCCTACCATCCATCTTTCCATGAATTCATATTGGGTTGGTCAAACAAGTATCTTATTCCATTGAGATGACTCCTCAATATGAACCTTCGTCCAAGGAGATAATGTCTCCACATCTTCAATGTGTGAATGGAAATGATTATGAGTCATATAGTTATGCATGTGCTCATTCAGCTTCCTTGTTTCATAGTCAAACACCTGTCCTTCCTGCATTATGACTCCACTAAGTATTTCCTTACATGCATCTGTAAAATCCACAAAATACATATGAGGATCTGCAATCTTCAAAACTAGAGCATTTGTAAGCAATTGATTCAATTGATCAAATATAGCTGCACACTCATCAGTCAATTCAAAATTCTTCCCTTTTCTTTGGAAATATGTCATAGGATATCCAATCTTGGAGAATTTCCCAATGAAACACTTGTAATAACCTACTAGTACAATGAATGATATGACATCATCCACATTCTTCGAAGTTGGCCACTCCATGATAGCATAAATATTATCTATGTCCATTTTTATCCCTTCCTTGGAAACAACATGTCCCAAGTAATGAATATGTCTGAAAGAAATTTCACTTACTGAGCTTGGAATACAGTTGATTCTCTCTAAAAAATATCTATACTATTTTCAGGTGCTCTTCATGCTCCTCCTCATTCTTTGAATATACCAATATATCATCAATAAAGACTCTCACAAAATTATCCATGTAAGGGCACACCACATTTTTTATCAAAAACATGAAGCTGGATGGAGCATTGGTAAGACCAAAAGGAACCACCAAAAACTCATGGTGCCTATACCCTATATGGAATTCATTATTATAAATGTATTATTCTTTGATGCACACCTGATAATATCCAAATATCAGATGAATATTAGAAAATATTGTTTCTCCCTTAAAATTATCAGACAAATCATCAATCCAAGGCAACGAATGCATGTTCTTGTTAGTCACCTTATTCAAATACCTATAATCAAAGCACAATATGAGAGTACCATCCTTCTTCTTTACAAACAACATTGGCACACCCCAAGGTGACACACTTGGCCTTATGTATCTCTTAACAAGCATCTCTTTAATATGCAACTTCAATTACACCAACTTCAGAGTACACATAGATTATGGTGCCTAAGATGTTGGTGTTTCTCCTGATACCAACTCAATAGAGAGATCCACCTCTTTATGAGGACGCTACCCTGGAATCTTTGTAGAAAGACATCCTGAAACTTCTACAATACATGATACTTGCCTAGGACTTCATCATCCTCAACATCCTTCCCTTTGTCACTAGAAATGTGAGCTCCAAACAATACACACCCTGAATAGTTAGACACCTTTCGGTAAAAAATCACATCATAAGTGCTTTGTGGACGTTTTTTGAACCATTTACTATGGTTCATCATCAGGAGAAGATGAAGAATAAAATATTTTCATCATATTAAATACTATAACACCATGTAGAGACAATCAATTGTAAGGGCTAGAATGTAACGAATAATTTTGAATAAGAAAATAGTATTTATTAAAAATCATATTTTGGAATGATATAGTTAAAAATATAAATATAAATAAATGACTAAATAAATAAATAAATATATAAAGGAATGGTCAACTAATAAGGAAAATGTAGAGCTTATATTCTATGACAAACAAAGTTTGGTCAAAATTAAACTAACAAAAATATATAATAATAATAAAATAAAAATAAAGAAAAATAAAATAATAAATAAATAAATACTAAAGGAAAAATCAAGGGTAAGATCTAATTAAAAAAAAAAAATGATTCACATGAAGAGATATATAAATGCAACAAAGGAACCGAAATTATAAAATAAAATATCGAAATAAAAATTCAAAAAAGCAGAAAATAACTAAATTACTAAGAGGATACTCATAATAAAAAATAAATAAATAAAAATATGAATAAATAAATAATGAAGAAATTAAATTAATTAACTATTTATTAATTGTCAAGGTAAAGTTTTTAAGGCATATAGTTGGAATAAATAAGTAAATAAATAAAAATAAAATAAATATAAACTCAAGCAGAAAGGGTAGGGATCCAAAAACTGCTAATTTTCCAACCATTGTCTCTCTTCAGATTTCTTGGCCTGCTTTCAATCTCTATAGTCTCCCTAAACTTACAGTGATGGAAATGATCTATCCTTGCAATGACCCGAACACATTTAATACATATGTGGTGTTTTGTCTTCTCTGCATGCTCTGTCAATACTGAGGAGAGGGTCCTACCGTGTTTGATGTTGGATGCATGCTCCTGAATCCTTTGATATATTGAGAAACTAGTTTCATCAATGTAGGGTGTCGCAGATGAACATGGGATGACATAAACACCTTTCATATTATTACAGTCCACCGAGTCTTTTACAAATATTAGGGAACTTTGAATGGTGTTTAGGGGCCTAACGGTTAAGGGAACCTTTTTATTTCTTAGGATCCTTGCAATCTTTCAAATGGTCCCTTGGATAAAAGGAAGGTGTGCCCCTGAAATCCGCTCACTCGGTTATTTTTTAGTCTTGGAATTGTTGGCAGGTTTGAGGAAATAATTTAGACACTAGAGCTTATTATATGGCATTATTTTTTGAAAAAAATAAGAATATGGGTTTTCTAATCATAAAGGTGATTCTCATCATAATATGATAATGTGCGAGTAGTTAAAGTGTTAAGAAACATCCAAATTTTGAGCAAGGAAATGATGGGATTTGGCATGAAGATACTGCTTCATGTGAGTTTTATTTTGAAAGTCTTGATGTGAGAATGAACCATCATCCTTCTTCGAAATAAGGATTCCAAGAAAAGGCATGCTTCCATTGATTTCACATTCCATAGTAAACTTTATGGAGACAGACTGATTATTAATATTCCAGAAAAGGATATCTAACTTATCCCAACCATGAGGCCAGATGATGCTAGTGTGATCCACACATATCCTCAAAATGTTTGGTTTGTATTGATCAGAGGCCAAATCCTTATATTAAAATCCCTCCATGAACATATTATCTACTAAAGGGGAAAGGGGGTAACCCATGGAAATGCCATAAGTTTGATCATAGAATTCCCCTTCAAAGCTGAAGAAATTAGAGGTAAGACAAATTTCAACCAAGTTAGAAGTATCATGATCCCTGCTATGATTTATCACTTAAATGTTCTCACTAATAGGGACATTAGTGTAAGGGATACCACATCAAAATTCACAATAAAATCCCCAGGATCAAACCTTATACCCTTTAACTCATTGGCAAATGATGAAGAGACTTTCACATAGGACTTTGTAAGGACAACAAGGGGTTTTAGCTTTTGGGCTAAATAGTTTTTCAGAAGATAGGTTGACCCTCCTATAGTGTTGACAATGGTAATCAAGGGAGTCTCCTCCTTGTGGATCTTGGGAAGTCCATAGATACTAGGAGTGACATGGATACTCTCAATGAGTTTATGGCTTAAGGAGCTAACATTGCTACTAGATTTTATAGCTAGAGCCACTTTTTTAGAGATCTTCTTTAGGGGATTTTTATTAAGTTTTTTATAGCTCTTGCTATTACAAAGGTGGTCCAAAATTTTTCTTTGGTAATCTTCCTTATCTAATATAACTACAGTCCCACCCTTGTCTTCTTTGAGAATAAAAGTGTCCTTGTTATTGTTCAAATTTTTTAGGGCATCAACTTCATTCTTGTTAATGATTCTCTTAGGGGGATTTTAATTTCTAAGGAAAACTATACAGTCTTATTTGATGATATCCTTAGTGTTGTCTGATAAACCCCTTATCCCAAATTTGATCTCACAAATAAATTATTCCACAAAACGTTTTCTAGGAGAAAGGGAAAATTTTAATCCTTTCTATAGAATACTTAAGACAATAGGGTCAAAAGAAAAGCCATAAAGATTAAATGCCCTACTACCAAAAGAAGGGAGAGAAAAATTATTATTGTTATTATTATTATTATTATTATTATTATTGTCATAGTTATTTTTATCAAAATCATCATCATTATTGTATTATTATCGGAGTTATTTTTATTATTATTAAAATTATAGTTAATTTTATTATTAAAAGGAGGAGAGTAATCTAATAAGAGGGGATTATTGGAATATAATTACCAAAATTCAACTAAGGGTTTATTGAGGAGGTTATTACCACGAACTACCTCGGTGGATCCTTCCATGTAGCAGGAAAGGTTACCGTTCGTTGAAGAATTGAATGATAGGGTTCGATGGAAACAATTGACAAAGGATGGGTAACTATTCAAGCCAAGGTTTGAATCAAATAATTGAGTTAAAATGTCACAACATGGATGGAAAGCGGAGGATTTTTTATTTACATCGGTATATATGCTGGAGGGAAGTAGGATCTGTGAAATATTAACGATGATTAAATCTAGGGATGAGCGGGAAATGTTAAGGAGAAATCCCTAGAATATAAATACCTCGAGCAATAACATACTTCTTGAGAAAGAATAGCATTGGAGAAACCTGGATGCCCATGATGAACAAAGGTGAGAGTAGGTACAAGAAGTGAAACCTTGTAATTCACATTTCCTCTTCAACCATCATCCACTCCATATTCATTATTGTGCTCCGGTTGACATAGAAAATATGAAACCACTTTCTCGCATAATAGGGAAGAAATAGATCCAAATTCTCTAAGAGAAACATGATTGATCCATGAATGAAGCACAAATATTTGAATTTTGTCAACTCTAATAGAGGAAGAATAACGTCTAGCATCTACCCTTAGCATGCATAACTATAACCATTCTCACTGATGTATGCTTATTATTTCCCTGCAAGATTATATTTTCTCCCTCTTCATCGAGGCACTCAATGGCCTTCTCATAACAATCTATCTTGGTCCTATGAATGGAAAACCAATCCATGTCCAAAAGTATGTTATATGAACCCAAAATAAGGATATTTAGATGTGCTAATGTAGTCATGCCATTAAACTCAAATGCATAATATCTCACCCAGTGATGAAATCCTCTCTTGGTCCCTCTAGCCAACTACACAAATGAATATTCTGCATGCACTTATTCACTCAAACGACATTGATCCACCAGGTTAGGACTAAAATACCTATAATTAGATCTATTATCAATAAAAATGGAAACAAATTAATCATGAATCTTACATTACATCTCAGTAATTGATTCCTGATGTTCTACCTACATATTATCAAGTGTTGGATGGATCTGAGGAATGCTCTAACCATCATCCTCAACTATTTTCACTTCTCGAGCATTGTAAATATGTGGCATAATACCCTAGTACATTGAAAATCCTTCTTATGATTGTATTCAATGGTTCCTTGTCATTCCCTTTATTTTGTTTCTCTCTACGTTGAGACCCATGTCCTTTCCCAACTACATTAAAATTATTACTAGGGTCTATATTTTCCTTCTCACTTGCATTATTAGATCTTTGTCGCTTCTTGATAAATTTTATTTTAGTATTCTTATTAGCATTCTAGTCATGTTTGAACTTAGGCTTGTGCTTTGAGTGTTAATAACAATGCTTCATATTTTTTATAGCTTCCTCCAATGACATATGCTAATCAAACTCAATCCAGTATTTGAGTGAAAATGGAAATCCACTGATGAATCTTTGGATATTTTCTTTCCCATCCTTGAGGTAGGAAACACGCCTCAATAATTCTAGAAACCCAATTATATAATATTCGCCTGTCATGGAACCCTTATAGAGCTCATAAAAATCTTTGGCCTTTCCATCATAATATATCTAAGATAGGTAATTCTTCGTCAAGAGTATTTCGAGCTCACCGAAAGTTAGCTTATATTCTCTAATTCATTTTAATTTCTTAATATCTTCCCATTAGATATCTACTTTTCCTTTGAGACTGAAGGTGGCTATCTTAGCTTTAATGTTCTCTGAGTAATCTTGCAATATGGAAAATTTCCTCATCCCAAGAAGTCATGATTTTGCATATTTTTATTTATTCATTTCCCCATTAAGGAGGATTGGATTCATTGAATTCCTCTGGAAAAAAATCGCTCCTCCTTTCATGTTTACAGTGATGGAAATGATGTCTCCTTGAAGAAAAGATATAATAAAACCCATCCATAGTCCTCTTGTCAGGTCTATCTATGATTAATCCAATATTAATTGTATCATAATTTTCCTTCTTGTATATTCTCTAATACCTGCTACTACTCACCCCATTAGTATTTTATTCCTTCATATACACATGAATGATCCCTAACTATCCCAGATTCTATAAGTATGAAATGATTTGAAGAATCATTACATTAACATCAACTTTCTTTCCTTGAGCCTTTGAAAATATTTTCCGTGCCTAAATTAACATGTTATAATTTCCTTTATAGAGTTGAATCTCTTCCCTCATACTCCTCAATGTATCTACTAGATCAGGAGAATATTCCTTTCCTTGTTGCTCAATCGACTTTTCCCATTCCACTGATTTCACTTCGGTATCATACGAGTAGTCATGTGAACTATAATCCACCATCCTTCACTTAATATTTTTGTCTTATATTTATTTTAAACATATCATGTTCGATAATATAAATAGAAGACAATCAAAATCATACCTCAATGTATCTCAGGGGAGGTTATTACATATGCACAAGCCAGTCCACATTAACATGATATTTAATAATAGCAACAAAATATCAACATCATGCATGAATCAAGATAACAATAAAAAATTGTAAGAGTAATTGCATGTATGGTAACCATAACCATATACATTCACCCCGAGGTCTAATACTGTAAAACTTGCTTTGATACTACTCTATAACACTAGTACTAGAGAAAGGTTTACATGGAACAAAAATTCTTTGATACCACCATGTAATATCCCATCCCACATATACCTACTTTTACAAGATCACCAAGGTAAATATGAGCAAAGAGTTACTATGAGATGACCAAACATTAAATTTCTAGTTATGGAAGTGGAGTATACCATCATGGAACTGACTACAAATTCCCGAGGACACCAAACCATCCTGATGTCAAAAAACATCCATTGGTGATCTTACCCCAAGTTAGAAATATCTTTTCACGTGACCCTATAAATACAATAAATAATTCAGATTCTCATTGATCTCAATAAGAAACAGTGCATAATAACATATGCATAAATCCAACCAAGTGAGGGACTTACACATATGAACTATCCATAGATTTAGCTGAACCAAATATCTCTTTCAGCCAATCACCCATGTGCCATATTCCAAACATGAATGTGGGATCACGTGGGATAAACCAAAACAAAACGAACCAGGGATTTTGGAGGCTAAACCACCTCCACCCTCAACCACAATGATTTCACCTAAACCAATCCATAAATACCCAGAACCAAACAAGCTTCGATGCCTCTGAATCTCTTCACCATACCCAAAGAAATTTTCTTGTATCCACTAATTTTTTAGGAGTTCAATGAGAATTTGTATCTCCACCATCAACCCTTGGGAATTTTCTTGAGACCACCTCACCAGGATCTGATATATATCGACCATCCAAAGCTTAACCAAAACAGGGAATCCACTACATCATGAATATCAAGGAAATGGAAAGGAAAGTCTAAACCCACTACAAATCTAGGAAAATCCCATTCCAATGAAAGCAAAGTAACCGAATAATAAAATCCATGTACCATACATTCAAATCTCAGCAAGAAAATTATAGATGCAACATGTTACTTGCAATGTTCTCTTATTGCACCTGATTTTCCAACCTTCTTCTTCACTATCCCAGTTTCCTTTTATTGTTTTCTTGTTTCTTTCAAAGTTCTCTCTCCCTCTCCAAGTCTGAGAGAGAAGGCCTTGATGTCCAAGTGAATGTTACAATTCTTGAAAAGTAACTAAGAAGTGATACAGAGTAACTAAGAGTGACTAAGAGGCATAGAATTTGATTTGTCTCCTTTGTTTCACCTTCCTTTCTTTTTCATTCAATTTCCTTCATTTTCCCATGCATGCATATTCATGTCTCTTCATCTTCCTTTTTTCATATTTTCCTTTATTTCTTTGATTAATTACAGTTTATTTCTCTTTTCCTTTTCCAATGCCAATTCAAATTTCCATGGACTATAATAAACCATAATTAATTCCCAATTTAATGTTTTCCCCCACCATTCATATTTAAATACATGTCCCATGAGATTGGTTTAATATATTTACATGGAAAATTAACTCAGGGTTGTTACAAATCTATTCATTGGTTTAAAACTTCTGGAGAATAATTTTTGGAGCGTTAGTGAATTTCCATCATGGGTCCTGGTAATTAACTCATTTACAATTTTTTCAGGTATGATTTTTTTAATAAGAATAAGGGTTTAGAGTAAATTTCATTGTGTGTTCACACCCATTAGGTCTAAATTCATCATCTAGGAGACTTTAGGAAAAATCCTAGAAACCCAATTACTAGGCCAAATATTTAAGTATAGTTTCTTATTTTTATTTGGGTTTGATTCCAAATCTATTATTCATATAGAAATTAGTTTGTGCCTTCTTTTAATAAGTTTCCTTTCTATCTGGCACACAAGGTTTTTGTGTGAGGCATGAATTTATTGTTAATAGGTAATTGACTTGGGGGTTTTCCTTCCATTCAATTCTAACATTTTTCCTCTATTTCGTATTTTGGGCCTGATCCCAATTTTTTTTTCTCTTACAAGTACTTCTTTCAATCCACTAGAGGAAATCTTGCTCGTTGGATTAAAAATTTAACTTCTTTTTCACCTCTATTTCATATTGTGGGTCCGATCCCAATTTTTGTTTTTCTCTTACAACTACTTCTGTCAATCCACTGGAGGAAATCTTGCTTGTTGGATTACAAATTTAATTTTTTTTCAATACTAAAATTTCTTCCACCACTCCTCTATAGGTCGAATCCTTTCCATATTTGTGTGGGTAGACCATGGCCTAAAATTCTAATGAATCAATACGCTATATAGTGTTCCACCTATTTGTTTCACTCTTTCGCTCTTTACTCTAAGATGGTTTTAAGCACCATCTACCCAGAAAGGGTTTTAAATTGATTTTCACAACTATGAAGTTTGGTACTCAATTATTTTAAGTTTTTTGGCCAAGCACCTTACTGTATACAAGGGTTTATTTAAATTTCAATGCCATGATGTATTGTACTTCCTGTTAATTTGAGTATAAAATCCTTTTTTATTTGTACATGTAACTAGTATTTGTTTCCCAATGTTTTCTTCATTTTGTATTGATTAACAGAGCTAGTAAATCATTCAACCCTTTGTTTTCATATTGTATCAATGAATGTGTATACCATTCATTGTTTCTTTGAAGCCTGAGTTTAATTATTTTACAAAGATATCTTAGATATTGGTTATCTAATTATTATTTTTTAAATGGATTTTATTTAATTCCTTTTGTATTTGTCATATATGAAAACGATATACTACTCTTGTACTTATATATTTGATATATGCATAACTATAATAATTTTCATTTGTAGACACATGTGTGGTACTCCTATTTTATTTATGGATTTTTCATATAAACTCTCGTCTAGTCAAATTTGACTTTGACTACGATACTTTCTAAGTGGCTACTATGTATAAGTATCATCATTTCTATGCCAAGTTTAATAATTGAGATTGATATGTATATCAGTTCCTTTTACTATTATTATTTACATAATAAGCTAATAGCATAAATATATATAATTGATGGAACTAAGATTTATTTTACTTACAAATCTTTGTGTTTGAGTTAATGGGCGAGTGTTATCCTAATTTTAGACGATATTTATAGCTCCTCTTCTTAAATTTTTACGTTATTATATATCTAAATGTTATTCTAGAGAAACTATCTCCTTTCTCTTTCCTACACTAGTCAACCATGAGTCGAATTACCCTGGGAAATTTCTCTTACTATACTCTCCTAATTAGTAATAATGAAATTTGTATGGTATAGGTCCCATACTAGGGTAAAGAATCTATAATATATGTATACCATATATACAGAAACATAATCATCTTTTACTTGTTTCCGACTAAACTTACAAACAAAAAAATTAAGAATTACTAATTAATAAAATTCATAGTAAATCCCACAACTATACCTCTAAAATAAACCATTTATTTCCCAATGTACTCATATAATTTACCATATAATATAAGTTCCACAAAATATTCATGACATAAATCATATTTTTGAATTCAAGCAATCAATATTCTACTCGTTGCTTGATTGGACCTGAAATGCCCTCAATAGATTCTTTTATTTCACCTTCTTAAGTAGCTTTGCCAAGGTTTCGTAAGGGAAGTGGTAAAGAAACAGAGGCAATGGATGTAGGCACTCACAAAGGCATGGGAAGAATGCATGCAAAAAATGTTTTACTATTCATTATCTTTTGCATCTTCCATTTTGATGATTTGTGTGTAAAACTCTTATTAAAGAAATGTTGCACTGGTAATTATAGGCCACAAATTAGCAAAACCTTTCCCTGTGAGACCTCTTATAGAAGTACATTTAATTCTCCCTTTCTATTTACTATGACGTGCACATGATATTCAAAATACATATAAACGTCATCTTGTCAGTGTCGAGGCTTCCAATAGAAAACAAAGAATCAATGCCTAACCTTATTTTTAAAGGCTTTCACTTCTTGAAAATGGTCATGATCATATCCCCAATGTAGGTAGCAATAATTATATTGAGATGAACCTTGATTCCCTTCACATAAATTGTGTACAAATTCTTGAATCCTGTGTAATCTACATAGTTCACCATGCCTAACATTGGAAAACTCAATGACATTCTAAATTTTTTCCTCGCGCTACCTCCACGACCTCTCATATACATGGCTTCTCTTCCCTCTTTCTCTTGCCTTGAAAAAAAAAATTAGTGTGTAAACCTATTCCCATGTTTATTGATTTGATACGCCATGCATTGTGGTCTAAATTTTATTTTCGATGTCCACAAATTTATCTGTTGAAGACACATATTAAGTGTAACTATGTACATATCCATAGCTAAAAAGTTAGTGAATTTTTACTTTATCGATTATAACATTTTCTTGCATATACATGGGCATGTGTTTATGGTATGGAGATCATCCCTACAGACTCATCTATCAATATTAATTTTTCCTTTATATGATCTACTGTAACAACATATATATCTATATATTTCTCTTTCTATTTCTTAATATTAGAGTAGACTTTTTGTGTCTTAATTTCCACTCTAGAAGCTTTTTTAAATGCACAAATGAAAACCAAAATAATCAAAATTGTCAATGGAAGCTAACTAGTCTTGTCATCTTGAGAATAATATTTCCATCTCACGAGTGATTTGATAGGTGATGTTTTTTGTTTTCAAAGCATCCTAGAATAGTTTAAGTTGTTTGATGTATTTCCTTTATCTTTTTTGGATAGAGTTTTTGTAGAAATATTTACCACTCAGTTTGTTTTTAATATAGATTAAATTGATGATTAATGAAGTAAAAAAAATATATAAGACTCTTTCACTGATATCAACTAATGACATGTCCAACAACAAAAAATGTACATAATGTGTACAACTAATTAGAACTGTGGGGGTGTTCGACCATATTTTCATTCCAATCATATTTAAAATGTGAAAACACACTTGAAAAATGTTGAGATATGCATGTTACCTATGCATTATTCAATTGTAATTCTTGGTATATTCCCCCTGGAAATTGGAAGTTATCCCTTACAAAAATCTATTGATAGATGTAGCCTGTCCCAAACCTAGGTCATCTGGTAGTCCTTTAGTATAGACGATTAAGGGTACTTCCTTATTTCTTGTTAACTCAATACTTCTGGATATGGATAGCTACTTCCTTTTGGTTGAGTTAACACCAACATCATCCAACAATGAGCTAGATAGTGAAACTAGCAATATCACATTATGATTGCAATATGATCTATACATGCTCAATTGACTTAATGGTAATTGTAAGACATTGAATTATATATGTGAGATAAAAATAAAATGATTATAATAGATGGATGGAATAAATGTAATGTGAATGTCCCCAAATGAGTCACCTTAGGGTTAGATAGTGTGAGAGAGGCTAAATCCAACAACCTTTCTTCATCCTTGTGGTCTCATAACCCAGTTTGGGGGTGTAATTTACAACAGATACCTATGGTTCAGAATTTCATCACTCATTTGTAACCAATTTGATGGATACATTCATGGAAAAGACGTGATTATCATCACTCTCATGCCAATTATATCTATCTTATATTTTTTTCATATGATTCCCTTCACATGTGTTTCTTATGTGATTTATGTTAAGGGAAATGTCTCATGGTGGATATGATGTTGACGATTATCTTTATGAATCTATGTTGGATTGATATTGTGATTTTTATTTATGCAATTTATTATTCCTTGTTTTATATATGATTTTTTCTTTTGGTTGGAGTCCAAATTGTTCCATAACTAAAATTTTGTTTTGTAAATGAATAAATTTTTAATCAGTTGCCCCAAAGCTAAGGGAGTCATCCATGTCTCTTCGTTTTCTTGCCTTTTCATTTTCGGTTTTACTTGAACATATATATTTTCAATGACTAACCCTCTTGTATGAGGCTTTTGGAACATCAACATAATACACATCTTGTAAACATTACTATCACCATGGATCTCAAAAAACATTGAATACAATCTCTATTTAAAATTTCATTGCTTGTGTTAGGATTATTTAAGTGCATCAACATTGAAGTCCATTCCACCTTGGAAGAAATAGTATAAGAATCAATAATATTATTACTTCTTGGAACTAACAAATTCATGGAAGTTTTGAGATATTTGAATTACTTAACATTTAATATGAGGAAAGGAATATCATGTTTTGAAATCCAAAATAATGACAAAATCTTGATTTAGTAGAGTTGTTAGTGGTCAACAATGTGGGGTTAGTTTCAAACCTATCAATTTGTTATGGCCCACTCCAAGTTGGATGAGAAAGGAGGCCAAGTAGGATTGTTGCTCATATCACAAAATCTTGTATGTATTGTCAAATAATTCATATTATTTAATGAGAATGGGTAACAAAAATATCACCTTGATTTTTCTATTTCACTATTTATAATCCTAATAAAAATGATAATACTAATTTCATTTATCTTGTTTCTCAAGAAGAATAAAAATATAGGTTTGGAAATAGAGTTTTTGAATCCATAAGTATCAAAGGAAACATAAGACCTTGAGGCACAACATGAATGTCTACACTCTTTCATAATGTGTTTGACATGAGAAAGGTTGAAATTAACACCTAGAATATGTTGGTACAAATTAGTCATTTGACATGATAAGGGGATTGCATGGGGATGGTTAAACATCTTGGGAACACATAAAATGTCATAAGTTAATACTAGGGATGTGTGGACACACCATGTAACAAACTGAAAAAATGATTACGGATGAAAATATCATGTGGTGTATCAACATGAGGCTTATGCTCATATACTCTGTGGCAGGCCTAGATAGGGCTCATGAACACACATTTCCTACTGGGAAAAGGAGTGAGCATAATCATGTAAGAAAAAATTTATTATACAAATGTTATTTAAAACTATGGACTAGGTAGATGAGTGAGTCTAGCACATGATGAAACAATTTATATATGTAATGAGTATTTGAATGAAACAATATGCTTTCTTCATAGAATTCTGAAGTATTACAATTAGATAAAACCTGGTTAGATATTATGCTCATCATTCCTTTTAATATTTTCTTAGGTTGGTGATGGTAACTCAAACCATTGTTGTTGGTAGAGTCTGAGAGGTATGAAAACACTAAGAAAATCCTACAAAATTGACAATAACAATCTTGGATCAAATATTGTAGGAAAAAATATTGTTGCAACAGAAACTACTCCAATATTCCTAAGACAATATAATCATGATTAATCTAATGATATTCTAAGCCATAAAAAATGGATAATGTGATTATGCCCAATTGAGTTTCCTTAGGGTTAGCCAGTGTGAGAGAGGCCAAAACCTTAGCCCATCAATGAGTAGAACTTGAGTAGCGTTATGTGAGGGGATGATAAAATAACTAGAACATGATCTGATGGACTAATTTAAGAGATGCTTTAATTCATCTAGTTGGATGAGATTGTCGATGAAAGGGTTTTGGAAGGATGGTGAGATAACATACACATAAAACAAATATTTGAGGTATTTAGTTAATCCTGATGCCAAATACTCATTGTGCCTCAAGAATATGTGTTGATAGTATAGATACATTGAATTAAATCTCAAGTCGTGGAGAGTGGCATCAATTGTTGGTTGGTTCTCAATATATACTTTATATAATATAAATTTTCAGGGATTCTATACAATTGAAAACATAAATATTTGTGGTATTTTGCAAAGTTTCAATCCAAATGTGATTCTCTTGCATGAGGTTAATTTGACTATATTTGATATTTAAAATTGATTGAAACATTGTTGGAATTGTCCTCGGATTTAGGTTATTTTTATGAAAGTGGTGTGGTGGTGATTTCCCTTTCATCCTATTCACAAATAGCTCATGTTTCATATCATAATGGATAGTGTGTTTTAGTTACATTATTGATGCATAATTTTCTATTAGGGTTCTATGTTGTTTATGTTCATAATCCTAGTTTTAATAATGGAAAATATTGAGATTTGTTGGATACTTCTCTTGCAACTTCATATTGGATTATTGTAAGAGATTGTAGCATAGATGCTGGGAGGGTGAATTATTTAATGATATAAATTTTATAGTTTTTATTTGATGAAAGATTTTCTGTTACGGTTCTATGTTGTTTATGTGAACCTAACCCTAGTTTTAGTGGTGGAAAATGTTTGGATTTTATGTATACTTCTCTTCCAAATCCAGTGTGCACTATTTGAAAGGATTTTAACATAGAAGGTGGGGGGTGACTTATCAAATGATATATATTTTATATTTTTATATCAATAGTTCAAAGAAGTATACTTGGGCCTATTGTAGCACCACCCTCTAGATTTTGGACACTAATTCGAATTAAAAACTTATTAACTATGGAGTTTGGTTCACTTAGACCAGCCTTAGGAAAAAATTCAATAGTGTGTTTGACACTAATTGCAAGTAAAAAAGGATTGAATATGGAGTTTGGTTCACTTTCACTATCCTTAGGAAAGATTGAAATAGTGCAGAGGCTTGGTTGGATTGGATTTACGGTCAATAGGATGATATTGCCTTTCCAGCTTTCCTATTTAATTTTTTTATTTCTGTGATAGGCTTTGGCCATTTTCCAATCAAAATTTTGGTTAGCATCGACCACTCGATCGATTCACCTCCTTCAAAATTTTTGAAGTTGGATGTATCACATTTAGAGTAAGATCATTTTTGTGCCTTGATATAGAGAATCTAAAATGTTTTCCCAACCCAATGAGAACTCATGTTTTATTAGAGGATGTGGTTGGATAATATCTTGTAATTTTTTTGGTCCCTATAATACTAGTGCAACCCCATTATTTTTATTTTTATTATAAACCCCTTATTTTTTTTGTTAATGTAGCCCCCATATTGTTATTTTTGTACCCCATATAATCCCACTATTTTTATTATTGAGCCCTTACATTATTATTCTTTTGTCACTACAAGAAAAAAGGGACATTGGTGAGGGTCATGCATGTGACAGACCTTTAAGATCCATCACCATTGTCACATATAGTGAAGGTCCTTAAAAAAACATTGTTGTAAGTGCATATAGTGATGATCCTTTAAGGTTTTTCACCAAATCCATTTCCAGTGACACTTTTGGTGAGGATTGTTAAAGGTCTATCACTAATTATCTATTTGGTGATGCTTCTAGTGACAATATTTTATTGACCGTCACTAATTCTTTTATGGTTACTTCTGGTGACGTTCGAAAAATGTTCATCATCATTGATCATTCTAATGAACTTTTTATGATGCTATGTGCATGTTACTATATTTTTTGCCAAAAGATAACGATTTAAGACCATCGTTGTGGAGCCCTTTTCATTATGTGTCCAAGGTCATATAGTGGTTGGAGTCAATGAATTTTCTAAGAAGTAATTAGTGTATATAATTTCCCTCAAGTAATGAGAATATAGTTTTCCTATGAGTCAATACATGATCCATCTCTATTTGGTTTATTATCTAACAAATTACCTTTAGATAAAGTTCCACTAGTGTGTGTATAAACTATATTATTTAATACATAATCAAGCTTTGTAAATTATATTAATGAAGGAGATATAACACTCCTCAACACTCTGGGAAATATTTATATTCTTTGGCACACACTAACATTCCTTGGCACCTCGCATGTCTTAGAACATCATTGATCTAGAACATATTTCCATGACTAAGACACCCAAGCACATGTTGGTAGGCCCTAGCATAACATAACACTCTTCTAGCATGTGTTGGCATGCCTTGTAGTCCCTAGCATTCCTTGGAATACTTTGGAATGCATTAACATACATGAGGACTTGGCACACATTGGAACTTGAGATGCATTGGAACCTATTATTAGTGTGCCTAGCATGCCCCTTAAGAAATATATAAAGTCCTAACTTCTTAACCTTCTTATGTGTTAATTTCCTTGTATTTTAGCTTGGTTCTTATTTTTGTTTCATCGATACTCCTTGACACATATTGGCATACCCTAGCACCCTGCACATCCTATAATTCCTTAACATATTGCATATCTTGGCACTATTTGTCACATATTAACACACATTGGAACTCCCTCGCACACTTTGGCACTTCTTGACATGCCTTGATATTACCTAGCATGCCTTACTAGTTATTAACGTACGTTGTCACTCCCTCCTTGGAATTATAGTTAACACTCGTTGACACACACTGGCACACCATCATATTCATTAACTTCCATGCAGTTTGATCTAGTGCTCCCTTGTGTTTTTCTAGTACTCCCTAACACTCCTCAACATTCATTAACACACTCTGTCACATCGTAGCACTCTTCTACATGCCATTCCACTCCATAACATGTGTATCACTCCCTAACACACATTGGCACTTAGCACGTGTTGGCACTTGGAAAGTATTAGCTTGTATATCATTCATTAAGATTCCTTGCTTTGGCATGGTTTGATATTAAATTTATTTTAGATAAATTATTGGAAAGTAAATGAGAAGTAATAAAGGATGATTGGCACTTAGAATGCACTAACACTTGGCACTTGGTACCTATTCCCAGCTAGTTTTGGTGTGCCTAGCATACCCCTCTTGGAAAACGTAAATTGATCACTTGTTAACCCTATGATGTGTTCATTTCCTTGTAGTTTAACTTGTTTCTCCTTATTGTTGCCCTGATAGTCCCTGGCACGTATTGTCATACCCTTGCACATCTTGGCATGCCTTAGCACTTGACACATATTAATATATCTGACATGCCTTTGAACTAATTGGAACATGTTAGCTTTCCCTAGCATTCCTTGGCACTCGTCCCTCACAAATGTCCTTACATTTTTTCATGACTTGGGAACCCTATCAAGTCCTTAGCCACCGCAGTTCATGTGACATTACCTTGCTTCAGACACAACAAATTGATGTGTTGCACCTACTACAAGTAGATTGTACCTTGTTCACATAAGAATTTCCTATGCCTCATCTTAGGCCACTCATGTCCAAGATAAACTTGTCCCACTTAAGAAGTTACCAACACAAGGATCACATCTAGCCATGGCCATAAAACAACTAAGAAACATAGATTACATAAGTGATATTTCACATGTATGTCCAGTTCATATAAACATTAGAGAACCAAAAGATACATAAGGCATGCAAAATATAAGTTGGCACAAGTCGACTGCCCTAAAACTTATACACAAAAATGCACAATATGAAATTGTCTAAAATAGTTTAAAACACGATCATTTGGCAAAAGTGTTCCACATGTCATATAAAAATAATAGATAAAGGAAAAATATGGTTGTACCTAGCACAAATTATCCCTTTATCTAAAACTGCTTTGTCGAGCCCCTTATCGCAATTGTAGGCTTGCCTCTTTACAATATTGTTATTAACTTCTTGTAACACACTTCGTCCTTGACACACTTTGATTCACTAACACTCCCTTGCACACACTCTTATTTGTTCATTTCCATGCATTTTGACCTAGTTCTCCCTTATGATGCCTCAACACTCCTTAACACTCCTCAACATGCATTGAAATTTTCCAACATGTGTTATCACACCTTTTCATTCCTTGGCATGCCCTAACCCTCCGTAGCTATCATTCCCTCAGAACTACCCTTACTTAATTTTCATGGTAACCCAACCAAGTCCTCTCTTGAATACAAGAGCTCGACCAAGTTACGATTACCTCAACTAGACTATGTTGTGAATTGTATAGATTGGGAGGTACTCCACAAGCCTAGTGAGATGGGTTTGTGTGAATTTGGTCACAAAAGGATTTGTTGGAAAAGAACCCAAGTGAAGGGGTTTTGGACCCAAGATGTGGTTTAAAATCTAAAATAAAATTAAAAAGGAAAAAATAATATTCCTAAGGTTTAAGAGGATAAAGCCTATAAGTTCTAGAGGGTTCTTAAGAGGTATAGCTAGGGAAATCTATTTAAGGAGGCCTTAATATGAAGGCAAGAACATCAAGTGAGAAGTAGCTCATTTGATCAAGGAGGCCAGGAGAGATGTAGTCCTAAAGTAGGGTTAAGATTAAATGCTGAGGGTTGCTAAAGGGAGGCCATGACCATCCACAAAGAACAAGAGCATCATGTGAGGGTTAAAAAAATTTCAGTTGCATTAATCAGTTTGAGATAAGAAGTAGGATGGCATATTGTTGGTTCTCTTATGGAAGATCAAGCTCAAGAGAGGCGACTCATGAGAATTTAGGCATGTGATTTCAGTAGTGTTTCTGTGTGAAGGCCACATCAAATTTTTAAATAGTAGAGATGGTTGATACCCTATCTTGTGATGGTCAGTAGGCTGGAAGGTCTGTGATAAATACCAACACCACAAGTCAAAACCACACTAGTTCCAATGCTAATATTTGACGGGATGAAATAGCCATTACATCACTCAATATTGTGGGCTAATACCATGGTAAAGACCCTTGGTATTTAGAGAATCATGTTGTACCAAATGTAGTTTCCTTGTATTCTTCATACCTGTGTGTGTACACGACTTTTCTTTACTAAACCTGTATATACACTACTTTTCTTCATCAAACCTGCATATGTACATGACTTTACTTCACAAAACCTATGTATATGTGACTTTGCGTAACCAGACCTGCGTATGTACATGAATTTGCTTCACAGAACCTACGTATATTTCCTCAAACTTTAACTTCATCATTCTTATGTCACTAACTAGTATTTATTTCTCTGTCACATCTAAATTGGCCTGTAGATACATCTTGTTCAAATATTCATCAAGTAGGTCGCTATCAAAATGAAACTCATCGATTAGGTTTCCATCAAGGACAACGATTAGTCATAATTCCAACAATATCCCCCTTTGGACTTGATGGAAACCATTTTGGTGTTTGGTCACCACCACCTGTAGATACCTCTAAAACACATCAATCTAATCATTAATCAAACACCAATTCACTCTCCCCCTTTAACATCAAGGGAAAAGGGAAGACCCATGCTGAAACATGGCTTCTCTTTCCTTGTAGAGACATGATGACTATAGATATGATCTGTAATATATAATGATCATGATACCTCTAAGCACATGTTCAATCTTCTAAAATATTTTCAATTAAGCACAGGACTCTATGACTTAATAGAGTATGACCTTTCCTATCACCAAGAATTCAAACTTACATTAATCTTCCAACTAAATGGGGTTACATAACATCAAATCCCCATCATGGGATTACATACATAATTGATTTGGCCATATATGACTGAATATAAGAAGAGTTACATCATTGGTATTTACATGACCTTTACATCAAATGATAGCTATGAAATTTATAAAGAAGACCAAAATATTTCAATAGCATGAGATCTATTAGAGTCAGTCTTTGCAGCCTTCCTCCAGTGATCAAACATGCTCTTACAAAGTGATTTTAAAGTGTCAAGGTCAAAATTTGGTCACTAGGCATTAGGTCTAGGGGTTGCTTTTAATCCTGTCAAAGTTGTCCAAATTTCGGTCCATGTAATCATTCAGCTGAGTGTGCCATCATTCAGAGGGTTTTCATCAATGAGTCTTCAAGCAAAATTTGGTCACTAGGCATTAGGTCTAGGGGTTGCTTTTAATCCTGTCAAAGTTGTCCAAATGTCAGTCCATGTCATCATTCAGCTGAGTGTGCCATCATTCAGAGGGTTTTCATCATCATGTCAGGTTCCAAAGAGTCATTTTACACCTCATTCATGCTTAAGTTGTGCCTAGGAAAAGTCCATTTCCCTCTCCTAGGGTTTTGGAGGTAATTTCTCTTGGATGGTCAAATCATCGAAAAAATTGGTATCCTGATGTTCATACACCTTACCCTATCATTAATGTACCTTATTAAACACTTCCCATCACTGAGATCCCCCAAATTCTTCATTTTTGCACAAACCCTAGTTTCTTGCCACAACTTGGCAATTTTCTAGGCTAGGCCTGTGTTTTTCCCTTTTGGACCCCTTTCCCCTCACTCAATCTCCGATATTCCACTTTCCCCTACTTCCTAACATCCCTCCCTACTTCCCAAAATTTCCCCAAGAATTTAGAAGCCCCTTATCCCCCTCATTTCGCTTCATTTCGACAAAATCCCTTGTTCCACACATCGGGATAAGTTTCACTCAAAAGATGTTTCAGAGCAATAAAAGATGAATTTTGGAAAACTGAGAGCGGTTTTTGTCCAAAACATGCCAAGGAAGAAAAACCTCCTTCACGTTTTACACAGGTGTCATGGTTTTATAGAAATGTCAAAAATACCGTTGCCTCAAGAGAATTGATGCACCTGCTGAGAGTAGTGTTGGGAGATTTGATTTTTAATAGGGAAAATGAGCTCCAAATTGGGAAATTACACTTGGGTTGGATAGAAAACATCCATAGCTTTCCAACGAGCTATCATGATCTCAATTTGGATGCCGAGAAGTACCTCAAAATCAGGTTGAAAGGCGCGCGACCCACTTGTTTTAGGGGTGAGACCCACTTAAAGTTTTGGCTGAATTTTCAACTTCCAACTCAGAGTTTCGGCCAATTTGGACCAGTTTGCTTGGGGATGAAATTTTTGAGTTATTATGATGTAAATTTTTGTTTGGAATGTAAATTTGGTTCATTTTTACCTATTCTAGAAGATTCACTCTTAAAAAAGTGAAAATCATGTAAATGAATCAGTTTCCACTCTTTTAGAGGCAAGTTGTTAGCTGCCTAGATTTTAGCTCCTTGATTAGAATTTGGTTGAAACTGACCCCTGAAGGAGGAATTCGACCCCTAGAGGTGTGGGAAGGGGTTAGGATGATCTATATGATGTAATTTCTCAATCATTTTCAGAGGTTGGAGAGGTTGGACTCTTGGGAAACTTTTGGCACCATTGTACATATTTTTCATATTTTGGCTAAGGAAAGATTAGAGGTTTTGCGGCACTTGTTGGGATTCTTGTGGTGTTCTGTTCTTGATGGTGTTTCTCCTCTGTTTATTGTAAGTTCTTCATGTTTAATGTATGCCATTCCTTTCTTATGCTTCTGAAACTAAAATGAACGAGTAGATGAGGTTGAAACCATTGTTTACAGTGCTCTGCCTTTGAATTCATTTAGTTTTGCATGTTTTCGACTGTTTGGAGAGGATTCAAGTTCTTCTTTGCCCTCTTTAGCTCCTTTTCATTCTTTTCTATCCGTATATCCAATAAAAAGCATCAAGACAATCACCTACCTCGCCCCAACTCGAAATCTGCAAAGGTTTGACCTTATCCCCGGACCCAAAATTTGTTTTTCCCATTTCTCCAGTGAAAACCCAAAAATCAAAAATCAAACATACCTATCTCTTTACTAGCCTAAAATCAGTTCCCTTTTAAAGTCATCTCGCACTCTATTGTTCATTTTATCGAGATTGACGGAGAGAGCCCTCTCCTGTCCTCGTAGGGCTAGCTACGAGGCTGAGCGTGGTTTGATGTAGCCTTGAGTTTTACCTCATTTCAGCCTGAGGTAAATTTGAGTGCTAACATAGTGGCGACCATACTGGGGAGAAACTCAAAATGTTTGCTTGTTATAGACGGAGTCTGAAGTCACGCCAGGTAGCCTTCGAAACGCTGTTGCTATGCATCAGCGAAGTAGATAAACGTTGCTTCAGTTGATCTCCGGTTTAACTTGTAATCGTAGCATTTAACTTGTAAATTGCCCCAGTACATGTATCAAGTTCAGATCTGATGGTTGATGGTGAACAACGGTCAGACATCAGAAGGCTGAAATCATTCACCTGGCGACTTCATTCACTGAAAGATCCATACAATCAATGCTTCATGGTGACTTCACTGCAGGGAGATCAGTAGTTGTGAGATTTTCAAGATGGATCGAATCACAAGAAGATATGCTCCCATGAGCCGAGATCACATTCTAGGTTTTCTGAATAAGATGCCCAAGGTAGATTGGTCAAGGAATCTGCCTACGTTTAACGATGATGGTAAGAGAGATGCTGCTTTACATTTGGTTAGATTTCACATGCATATTCGCAAGTTGAAGGTGGATTTTCCTGAAGATTGCTTGATGAAGATATTCCTGGCCACTCTGGAAGGTGAAGCCCAATCCTGGTATGAAAATTTGCCACTGGCCTGTATTTACTGTTTAAAGGATTTTCATGCTCTGTTCATTGAAAGGTATCAAGCATCTTATCCATCATTAAATTTAGTTCATGACTGTTGCAAACATGCTTCTACTTTTATTGAAAGCCTTGAGAAATATTATGAAGATGATAATTTCATGGATGATGAGATCATGGAAGCCCTGTATGAAAATCCATTTCAGTAGCATAAAGACGATCATGAGAATTTGCAGCAGGATCAAGATCTTAGTGCGGTGGAAAATGAAGCCATTTTGCATGTTGACAGTGAACAGGACTTACATGAAATAGATCAGCAGTATGAGGAAAATTTGTACACTCCTTCATTTGAAATCAATGAAGACAATGACTGTTTGAGAAAAAGAAAACAAAAGGTATTATCTCCTCTGTCTGAAGATGAGATAGATTAGCTATTGAAAGGTCATTTTCCAGCTCAAGTTAACGCAGATCTGTAGTGTGCACATGGTCAAGAAGGTGATGGTGGAACTTCTTCCTTTTCTGAAATGGATGATAGTCCTGTAAGCATCTTTATAGATCAGCGGGTTGAAGATGTCTATATGGCTGAAAGTGATGAAAGAGAAAGTGACATTTCAGATCTGCCCACAAAAGAAGACAACATGCCGGGAACTCAAGTTTCAATTTCAGATTGTGATAATGACCAGCCAGCTATTTCAGATCTACATTCAGACTGTGATGACCAAGCATATCTTGTGCTGAAACCCATCAAGGAGAATTCTGCTGTTGAGATCATCCGGAAAGAAGAAAACAAAGGTATGGATTCAAATGTTTTCAGTTCATTAGAACACAGCCTTCAGAAAGAATTAATTCAGTCAGTTCATGAACAACGAGATGAAATCTGTGTTCAAGTAAGTGAAACAGTTCCTTTGGATGAATTTATGGTAGATGATAGGAATGTCATGTTTGGGTTTCAAGAATCATCTAAAGTTGCTTTTCTCATGATTGATGAATGCAATGAGGAACATGATAATCTAACTGTCATATCATATGAAGTTGACCTACAGTACATTCATACTATAGAAGATCAAAACATTCAGGATTTCCATTCAGATTCTTCTTCATATGTCTCATGTGTTGAAATGTTTTCTCAAGAAGAGATTTGCTCACCTACCTGTTCAGAGTTTTTTGAAGCCCAGGAACATATTGTTACTGAAGTACATGATGAAGGAAGATCAGAATTAGAAGCAGGAGAAAAAGACACCTTGTTCTTTCAGCAGGAGGTAAATCTTCATGTTTTTCATGATCCATTGGAAAAATTGTTACAGTCAGCAGTAAAGGTGAGTATTGCAGTGTTCAGTGACGAAGGAGATCATGGTCAGCTATGTTTTTGGATGCCTAGTTACCAGTATTTTCTATTGACCAGGAGATCTGATCGGGAGAATCAGTCAAGAAGCCATCTTCTTGACTGGTTACATTGGAAAGCCAATTATACATGATTGTACATATTTCATTAGTATGCAGGTGGTTGTCATCATGATTCCAAATCTTGATGGATTGCTGCCTTTTTTCTAAAAGCTTGGTAAAGTTTTGTTTTAAGTCAGTCATGAGTCATTTGTATTTGGTCTGTTGAGTCAGTTTTTTTTCAAGTTATTTCAGTTTGCCATCGAGTCAAGTTTCAGTCAAGTTTCAATCAGTTTTTAGTCAAGTTTTCATTCAATAAATGTGTCAAATGTTTTGTGTTATCCGTTCAAATAATGATTCCATCGCCCAATGGATGAAGGCACTAGTCTGCTCTCCCAAAGATCTGCCGTTCTTGGCACCTCCACGGAGCGGCAGCTGCCATCCCCATGGGAGCCAATGTTAGATTTAGTCTTTGCAGCCTTCCTCCAGTGATCAAACATGCTCTTACAAAGTGATTTTAAAGTGTCAAGGTCAAATTTTTTCATTTCAATGAGTCTTCAAGCAAAATTTGGTCACTAGGAATTAGGTCTAGGGGTTGCTTTTAATCCTGTCAAAGTTGTCCAAATGTCGGTCCATGTCATCATTCAGCTGAGTGTGCCATCATTCAGAGGGTTTTCATCATTATGTTAGGTTCCAAAGAGTCATTTTACACCTCATTCATGCTTCAGTTGTGCCTAGGAAAAGTCCATTTCCCTCTCCTAGGGTTTTGGAGGTAATTTCTCTTGGATGGTCAAATCATCGAAAAAATTGGTATCATGATGTTCATAAACCTTCCCCTATCATTAATGTACCTTATTAAACACTTCCCATCACTGAGATCCCCCAAATTCCTCATTTTTGGACAAACCCTAGTTTCTTGCCACAACTTGGCAATTTTCTAGGCTAGGCCTATGTTTTGCCCTTTTGGACCCCTTCCCCTCACTCAATCTCTAATATTCCACTTTCCCATACTTCCTAACATCCCTCCCTACTTCCCAAAATTTCCCCAAGAATTTAGAAGCCCCTTATCCCCTTCGTTTCGCTTCATTTCGACAAAATCCCTTGTTCCACACATCGGGATAAGTTTCACTCAAAAGATGTTTCAGAGAAACAAATGATTAATTTTGGAAAAATGAGAGAGGTTTTTGTCCAAAACATGCCAAGGAAAAAAATTTCCTTCACTTTTTACACAGGTGTCATGGTTTTAGAGAAATGTCAAAAATACCGTTGCCTCAAGAGAATTGATGCACCTGCTGGGAGTAGTGTTGGGAGATTTGATTTTTGACAGGGACAATGAGCTCCAAATTGGGAAATTACACTTGGGTTGGATAGCCAACATCCAGAGCTTTCCAACGAGATATCATGAGCTCAATTTGGATGCCGCGAAGTACCTCAAAATCAGGTTGAAAGGCGCGCGACCCACTCGTTTCAGGGGTGAGACCCACTTAAATTTTTGGCTGAATTTTCAACTTCCAGCTCAGAGTTTCGGCCAATTTGGACCAGTTTTGCTTGGGGCTGAAATTTTTGAGTTATTATGATGTAAATTTATGTTTGGCATGTAACTTTGGTTCATTTTTACCTATTCTAGAAGATTCACTCTTAAAAAAGTGAAAATCATGTAAATGAATCAGTTTCCACTCTTTTAGAGGCAAGTTGTTAGCTGCCTAGATTTTAGCTCCTTGATTAGAATTTGTTGGAACTGCTCCTAGAAGGAGGATTTCGACCCCTAGAGGTGTGGGAAGGGGTTAGGATGATCTATATGGTGTAATTTCTCAATCATTTTCAGAGGTTGGAGAGGTTGGACTCTTGGGAAACTTTTGGCACCATTGTACATATTTTTCATATTTTGGCTAAGGAAAGATAAGAGGTTTTGCGGCACTTGTTGGGATTCTTGTGGTGTTTTGTTCTTGATGGTGTTTCTCCTCTTTTTATTGTAAGTTCTTCATGTTTAATGTATGCCATTCCTTTCTTAGGCTTCTGAAACTAAAATGAATGAGTAGATGAGGTTGAAACCATTGTTTACAGTGCTCTGCCTTTGAATTCATTTAGTTTTGCATGTTTTCGACTGTTTGGAGAGGATTCAAGTTCTTCTTTTCCCTCTTCAGCTCCTTTTCATTCTGGTCTATCCGTATATCCAATCAAAAGCATCAAGACAATCACCTACCTCGCCCCAACTCGAAATCTGCAAAGGTCTGACCTTATCCCCGGACCCAAAATTTGTTTTTCCCATTTCTCCAGTGAAAACCCAAAAATAAAAAATCAAACATACCTATCTCTTTACTAGCCTAAAATCAGTTCCCTTTTAAAGTCATCTCGCACCCTATTGTTCATTTTATCGAGATTGACAGAGAGAGCCCTCCCCTGTCCTCATAGGGCTAGCTACGAGGCTGAGCGTGGTTTGATGTAGCCTTGAGTTTTACCTCATTTCAGCCTGAGGTAGATTTGAGCACTAACAAGATCAAGACCATGACATTCATCCACATCCATCATATACCAAATAGGATATGATTCATAAGTATCTTCTATGAACATGAGTGAAAACATGTATACTTTCAATGCAGCATCAACATCATAATATATTTATGTATAGATCATCCATAAACTCATTCTCTTGACCTCATTAAGGTCAACTTGCTCAACATCAAAGTAACATGCATGAGATCTCGACATAACATCATGAAATAAGGTAAGGAAATTATGTATCATCTATGACAGTAGAATTATCATCAAGTAATTATAGAAAGGTATTCATATATGCATCATAAATCAAACACATGAGCATCTTCAGCATCCTCTTAAGTAAACATAATTCCAATAATGCATCATTGGAAGCAAGGCTAATGACCCCCCTGAACTTGTGCTACCTATTCAATGTCAGATATGACCACATCAACTCATACATCAAAGAATATTCATCAATAAAAAAATCATAAATGTCATATTGTACTAACTCATATATCATCATTACATAATACCACATCAGCACAGTGCAACCATCAAGATCAGAACAAGAAATTCACCTAATAAGTTTTTGAAGCATCTCAGAGTATTTCTTGAGTCTGTCCCACTATTTCTCTATCAGAAAAAAACATATGCAATTGTCTTTAAATGAACTTGCGTATATACGCGACTATATTTCATAAAATTCACGTACAAAAAGTGAAATACTGAAAAATTCAGAACTTTAGCTCCCCTTGAGTTTGTACAATCTATACATGTCTTTTGTATCACATCATATGCATTTTCATAAATATAAAAAACTGGAATTACTAAAAAAACCATGGGAATCAACATATATTTCTTCCCCTGAGATTAAACATTATGGATCCTCACAACCCTATAATAATATTCTTCTCTCATGATTTCATGCACCTCACATCACTTCTGCAGTCACTAAGAAGTAATATTTAAAAATAACTAACTGCCCTAGGTTCAACATTCCCTACGTTTCTGAATGGTGCTCCTTATTCCTCCAGATTTTCTTGAACTTTCTATTTATGTACTTTAACTTATCCCATCTCCTATTTTTTTCCAACATACTTGACCTGCAATCAGTGGCCTTATGCCCAAATGAGTTACACAAGAAACAATATCCATGAAACCATCCTTTATTCGTAGGAGATGATCTCCCTCTCAAGTGGTTATTTGCTTGAGGTAGAAACGATCTGCTTCTACAGTTGGCTGCAAAATTTCCATAATTATGACATATAAATCATTCATTATTGTTGATCAAGTGAGAGAACCGATTGGCACTCCTATAGTTAGGAGAAAATGATCACCTTTTATGATTCATAATATTTATTTGTTGTCTTTTCTCATTTTTGGCCACTTCAAGTTTTGCATTTTTATTCTTTTGATTATTTTCACTAGCTTGCAAACTATATTATCCTTTAATAGTATAATGAAACCTAAGACATCTTTTAATAATAGGAGTCCTCTGATTGCTAAGAACGTCATCTAGAATCTTAGTATTATTGTTAAATCTCAAATGTTTATCATTTTCTTCTAATCTACCTTTTAGAATATTTACCTCAACCTTTATTATTTGGTACTGTTTTTCCTTTTCATCTTCAACCATTCTTCCTTCTTCCACTTTCTTCGTTAAGTTGAGTATTTCTTCTGTCGGCCCATTTTTTTCTTCAAATTCTTGAAGTAGTTCTTTATTTCTCTTAATTGATTTTTCAAAATCTGGTTTGAGATAGATTATTTGTTCTTCAAGTCCTTTGCAGTGTCTGGTTCTTTATTTAAGATCCTTATTTCTAAGAAATGTTACTTCATCCTGAAACCTTTCACATTGTTCTTTCTTTTCTTTGTACATCTTCTCAATTTTGTTTCTTTCTTGCAACTGATTGTTCAATCTAGTAATTTTTTCCTTATAGATAGAGTCTCCTTCATCAAAAATTTTTTTCTGATCTCTAATTTTATCTTGGAGCCCCTTAACTTATTCTTTTAGAGCCATTACATTACTTTCAATTTTATGGATAAGAAAAAATTCAATTGATTCACTGACATATTCACTATATTCAATACAACATGAACAAGAAATGGATCACAAGCAGAACAAAAATCAATACATGTTATATGTTCTTCGTCTATTGCTTCACACGTTTTCTGAGTTGTATTCTTCCTTTTAGAAGCCTTCTTATTTTTCTTCCTTACCATCCTTTTGACGAATCTCCTTTAAGAAATCCATCTTATTTTGAAGAGCCTACTCTAGTACTAATTGTTGGGAAAAATACTGAGAGGGGGGCGAGGGGGGGGGGGGGGTTAATTAGTATTTTAAAACTTTCATAAACATTCTCTTTTATTTTGATTTATGTATGATACTTTATTTAAGTACAAGGCATATATATGCAGCTTTTATGCAGAAAAGTAGCATATATCCAGTAAGCTTCTACAATTAAATATTCAACAGTTTTTCTTAAAGCAGTAGGTCAATTACTCATCAGACATTAGATAAGAAGTAAATAAGTGAAATAAGAAATAAATAAATAATTATGGAAAAGAAACACACATGAACACCATAATTTAAGGTGGAATCCCAACATAGGAGAAAACCATCAATGTTGTCATCTGTCTTCAAACTTTATTAGAAATAAAAATTCTTATAATATCTTAGTGGCGCAGGCTCATACCAGCACACATGCACCCACCTGTTGAAGGCTACAGCCTTAACTCATTCTCCAACTCCTACTCAAAGGGAGCTTCAACCCCCCGATATCATTTACCAACACCCACTGGAAGGGAGATACGACCCCCTGATCTCGTTTATGAGCACCCATTTGTAGGAAGCTTCGACTTCCTCAATGAAGGCTCCAACCCTCATCACCATCATGGATCACATTTCATAAATTTTCACATTGGATCCACCTTCTTCAACACATCACAACTTTTAGGCCACTTTTCATCAAATTTTAAAACTAGATTCACTACCAGGATTTAAGCCCAATACAATGTATCAAAACTAAAACTTATGAATATACCAATTCATTCTACCAATCACTGAATCACTAAATAAAATAATCAATTATTGATATTCAATCACATACAGCTAGGGGCACCATCAAAAATCAAACAACCCAGATCTACATGAAGACTTCATTGACAAACAACATAAATAAAACAATATTGTATAGACTGATCACACATATTATTTAGCAGAAACCCTAACTATTATACGCGCTTATCTAGAATCAAACCCATGTACATACTTTAATAGAATTCAGAAAATATACACTACTATGCAGAACATATCCTGCATTTGTACGCACTTTACCTGTGTCAAACTCACATATAGATCAACAACTAATTCATGCATGTGCAACACTTTAGAATTTCAGAGATGACTGGATCATGACATTCACTGTAATAAACATGTGCCAAATCACAGATTTAAACAACCCATAAGCAGATCATGCAATACATATTCATTTCAAGTCTATTGAGCATGATCCACCATTATATTACTGGGTGCATACTTATTACAAATTAATTATTAATTAATAGCCAATACCATGAAAACATACTTCATATTGAAGTATTCATTAATCACCCTCACTCATGCACACTTTATCACATTTATATTCACCTCCTTATACAGTTTGAGCCTTAGCCAATACCAAATGTCAAAACCACACTAGTGCTGGTGGTAACCTTTAATGGGATCAATTAATCACTACATCACTCAATATTGTGGGCTAATACCTTGGTAAAGACCCTTGGTGTTTTGAGAATCATAGTGCACCAAATATACGTGCCTTTTCCATTTCATACCCGCGTGTCTACGTGACTTTTCTTTACTGAACGTAAATATACACCAATTCGCTTCATCAAACCTATGTATGTACATAGCTTCGATTCACAAAACCTGCGTATACGCGATTTTTCATCATCATACCTACATATTTGCATGAACTTGCTTCAAAGAACCTATGTATATTTCCTCAAATTTTACCTAAATCATTCCTCTGTCACTGAATGGTATTTATTTATTTGTCACATATGAAATGGCATGTAAATACATCCTGTTGACATCTTCATCAAGTAGGTTTCTATCAAAAGACAACTCATTGAGTATATTTCCATTAAGGATAACACATTAGTCATAATTCCAACAATATTCCCCTTTGGACTTGATGGTAACCACTTTGGTTTTTGGTCACAACCACGTGTAGATACTTGTAACAAACATCAATCTAATCATTAATAAAACACCAAGTTAATTTCCTCCTTTGACATCAAGGGAGAAGGACATCCCCATGTAGAAACAATGCTTATATTTCCTTGTAGAGACATGAAGAATCTAGATGTGATTTGTACCATATACTTACCATGCTCCCCCTAAGCACATGCAAAATCTTCTGAAATATTTTCAATGAGGTACAAGACTCTAATAATTAATAGAGTATGACCTTTCCTATCACCAAGAATTCAAACATACATCAATCACCCAACTAAGTGGGGTTACATAACATCAACTCCCCATCATGGGATTACATACATAATTTATTTCTCCATATATGACTGATATAACAAGAGTTACATAATTGGTCTTTACATAACCTTTACATCAAAAGACATATATGACATTTGTAACCAAGACCAAAAGTTCTTAATAGTGAAATATGAAGATCATGATTGTCATTCACAACCATCATATACCGAATAGGATATGTTTCATAAGTATTTGTTAACAACATCAATGACAACATGTATACTTCCAATGCAACATAAACATTATAAAGTATTTTCGTATAGTTCATGCATAAACTCATCCTCTTGAACTCGTTAAGGTCAACTTTCTCAACATCAAGGTAACATGTATGAGATCCAGACATAGCATCATGAAATAAGATAAGGCAATTAAGTATCATCCATGAAAATAAAAACATCATCAAGTAATTATAGAAAGGTATTAATATATGCATCATCAATAAAAACACATGAGCATCCTAAGAAGGACCTTAAGAAAGAATAATACCAACAATGCGTCATTAGCAGCAAGGCTAATTGTTTAGTCAATTTAATTTTCTTAAATTGCTATGATAAATTATCGACCGGAGTTGGTAATATTGTGAAGTGCAAGTGCACTATATATGCTATAATCCTTTCTTACTTAGTTTATTGTGTGTTTTTCAAGGACTATTTTTAAAAGTTATTTTATTTTGCATATATTTGATGGATTAAATTTCAACTAAATTATAATTTAACTAAGTTTCAAAATATACAACGATCCCTCGAAGAAAAGTCGTAACTTATTACTAGTATCTAAAAATTCTAAGAATCTAATATAATAAAATCAAACTTTAAAAGAACTATGATATTTTTTTATGTTTATAGAAATGAAATATTATGTAACTGAGACTGAGCAAAGAAATGAGAAAATCACTTATTGTTCTGGCCATAAATAAATTGAAATACTAGAAAGAATTCTCATCCTTGTACCAAAAAACTAAATTATTAAATTACTACTGCTTGAAAGGAACTCATTGAAATTGGAAATGAAATCTTTGAATGATCTTTGAAATTGATCACATAGGAAAAACTAATCTACGAGAAAGCACTGTTGTAAGGAAAGAAAACTAATATTACTTCTGCAATTTAACCAATTAAAAAGAAATATGAATCTACATCAAATGACAAAAACAATTCTATTCAATCAAAATGAAATTCTACAAATGACTATAACAGAGTAAATATAATAATTGAACCTACATCAAATGATAAAAAAAACCCATGCATATATTCTTAAAAAGTACAAAATTTTGGGAATGATTACAACTTCTAAAATAAAAATGAAAGTAAAATAAATCCATACATCTATGCTACGAAATATAGTGAAAGTGTAACCTGGGGATAAAAATCAAGCTATGGAAAAAACATCTAAATAAAAGAACATAAATGAAATAGAACCTCTTTTTCTGTAGGGGTCCTCCACAACATATTGTTTCAATTCTATATTTAGCAATTGCACATTGAGTCTCTGAAATGCTTCTTCATTTAAGTAGGAAATAAAACATAGTTTTAATGAGATTACAATCACATAATAATTCACATTTTTTATTCCTTTGTTGGCCCTGTATTTATAAAAGCCTTTCATTAATTGTTTTGAGGATTTTATGCTTACTTGGACATGAAAATTAAATATTTAACATAGAAATAGAAAGTATAATTTTGTTTCTATACAATTTGCTACGTGGCATAGAAAATTATGAAGCGTGATGGCTTAGACTCCTTGCTCACTTGTTTAAGCACCGTTTTGACCATTTCTTTGACTGCATATCTAGGCGATTTCCTGCTTGATTTCGGCCAAATGAATAGGATGATATCCACGATAGGATTATTTTTCACCTTCGCATATATTTCGCTACTCCATTAGCACCTCAGAACCTATCGAACTGTGGTGGTGGATACAAAAATAGAGATTGGATGTAGAATTGTGTTAATTCTGTAGCTAATGTAAATTTCACTCTAATAATAAGTAACAATTGAAAATATGAAAAATATATCATTAGAATACCTTACCAAGTAAAAATTTGTAGTTTAACTCTTTTTTGAGCTAATGGTGTTGATAAAAAGGAGGGAATATAAATGAAAGTGAGTGTCAAAATTGAGGCAGTCTTGAGGCTCTACATTCCCCCATGAGGAGGCCATTGCATGTCCTCAAGAAAAAACACAAAATTTTTGGTCTTTGGCATGCTATTGCATCTGCCCTAATTTTTCTGCTAAAACATCCAGTTTTAAGTTCTTTTCATTCCTTCTAGTCACAACCATCTTTTTATTTCTCATCAGGAGTTTATATTTCAGGTTTATAACTTGCATTTTGAGAATTTTATTCTCCCTCTCTAACGTTTTTTTCTTCCTGAACCATAAACCCATATGCAAAAGTGTATTTTCATTTATGGTTTTCTCAATCTTGTTTTGCAACTTCAAGGCTTCATGCTCTTGTTTAATGCGCCTGTTTAGTATCTCCAATTCAAAATTTTCATGTCATAGAGTATTCATAACTAGAGGTTCTTGTGGACTATGAGGTTGGGCTTCTTCCCTTTGTTCTAAAAATGATTTATTTCTTGTAACTCTTTTCTACAAGGATCCAATATAGTCATATGTTTTTTTTTGCACTGGGTCAATTTATGGGGTCCTTCAACCTAGACTCTAAGTAGGTGAAATAGTAGTGGGAGATGGAACCCTAAGTCCTTCCTCTAAATCAATAAATTATGTTTCTTTTGGAGGTGTTTCTTTTACTGTCTGATTGATTATAGCACTTCTTCTTACTGATTGGTGAGGATTTTGAAAATTTTCCCTATTTTTCCTTATCTTAGACTCTTATGTGTTTGTGGACTTATCCTTTCCTCTCATGTTATCCTCCTTATTTTTAACAATTTTCTTCTTAAGTTTCCCCAAAAATTTTGCAATGGGAACTTCATATTTTGACTGTTCCTAAGATGGTTGTTTTTCATTTTTTTTAAAAAAATTCAATTTTCTTTTCCTTTCCCTTTTCACTTTGCTACAACTAGGTTGTTCTTGATTTCCCTGATGGAAATGATTCTGAATTAGGAAAATTACCCAAGTATCTCCTAGAGTTTTAAGGTGGAATTTAATAAGAATTTTTATTAACCCATGATAATACATTGTGTTGTCTATAAATTGAATTATCTTTTGAACAGTCCATGACATTTTTCTCAAACTATGCAACAAAAATTAGGGAAGATTTATTTGACTTCCTTCAAGAAAAATCATCAACAACCTAACATGATAAAGGAACATGCATCCAAATATTCCTCACAGGTGATAAATTTTTGGATTATCAATAGAAAATTCTTCAATTTTCCTTTAAGTGTTGTGCTAGGGATTCCGTTTTAAAGATGGTGGTATCCATACCTGTGTTTTTCAGATATATTTTCGATTCTTCACCTTCGATTCCTTTATTTTTGAAACACCTTTCTCCAGTTCTTGGTAGTCTCGTGGCTTCAACTATGAAATAATATATTATTTCAAACTTAAAATCTCTAATTTCAGCCTCCATTCCATGGAAAGCTTTGCAAAATGACTTAGCTACCTCCTTACGAAAACTTTCAAAATATTCCACAAAACTGAGCCACTGTTCTTTATATAGAAACTGTTTTATCTGTGGGTAACCTTCCATAAAATTCCACCCTTCTTTTTCTATCCTCACTATTACTCCCATGGCTTTGAGAAGCTTTACCTTAAGAGTGCCTCTTTGACAGGGTAAACTGAGGGTTTCAGTATGAGTAAAAGCGTGAGTGAATTATTCTTCGGAATCAATGAATGCAAGTGTGAATGAATGAATGAGGCTTCAGAATTAACAAGAGAATCAGTGAGGTTTATAAGAACTGAAAATTAGAGTATGAGTTGGATTATTTTAACAATGAAATCGGGATTTTATGTTGGAGCAGTCATGTAATGATGAGGGTTAAGTGGTGTAGTTCGAGATTTTATTTTGATCTGACATAATCAGGTCTTATTAATAATGTTTCTGGATTGGTCATATAAAATGAGCATATAATTTATATTCCAATGTTTACATACCTATTATTAAATAACAAATGTCATTTGCATACCTTAAATTTGATGTTGCTAACCTTCAATTGTTTCTCTTTGTCTTGTCATCACATGCTCTTTAGCATATTCTTGAATTGCTTCAGTAAAAAAGGTCCTGTCAATATGAGTTGCAGAAATCCATTAGAGTTGTCAAATCTCAACAATTATGTAGCTATATAATTTTTATTCTTTTGAAAAAGAAAAAGGGATACAAAGAAATTGGGATTTTAGAATAGGAATAAAGAAAATGTAAGGTGCCAAAAATTTTGGTTTTCACCTTAGATTCTATTTATAAGTATGCCAATCAATGGTTGGTTTTCATACTTATACATTTTTTTTATATTATATATATATATATATATATATATTTTTTAAATACAAAAAAAGAAGAATATTTCTAAGTCAAAGAAGAAGAAGGATTCTTCTTAGCCAACTTTATATCAAAGTTGTCTTGAAAAGTCTTAACATTCTCCTTCTTTGTCAATCTCTTGCGATAGAATCTCAGTTGATGTCCATTTACAAGGAGAGGAACTTCCTCTTCATCAATGGTTTTGATCCTGACTACTGCATTATGAAATACTTTCAATTTCATAAGGCCTAAGCCAATGAGTTTGATATTTCCCTTGAAAATCCTTGAACTTTGAATCAAAGAGTAGTGCCCGATCTCCTGCTTGGAGATTTATGCCTTTGATATATTTATCATGTCATATCGATCATTGTTGTTGAACTAGGATGGTCTTTTTTATGAAACCAACTCAAAAAATAGAAGAAAATAATCCACTTCGAGGGGGAAACCTCCTTTACATTACATAAATGAACAATTCTTGGATGATACAAATGAAAAAGCCTCCTTATATATATAGGATTCCATGGGGTCAAAATATAAACCTAGACAACCTAACAACAATATTGTAAGGGCACAATAATAACAATATTTGGGTTAGAGGGGTGCAACAATAAAAATAAGGAGGCTATACTAACAACAATAAAGGACTATACTAGTAATATAGGGACCTAACATGCCCTTTTTCTTCAAAAAAAGTGTTGTCCTCAAAAATTGAGTAGCTTTGTATGCTTCTGTATAAAATTCTCATCCTCCCATGTAAAATCTTCAGTGGGTAAGTTCTTCCAGTTGATGATCTACTCTGAAATTGATCGATTTCGTAGCTACCGCGTTCTTGTTTCGGTGATTGCTTCAGGTTTGAATATGATTTTTTCTTCCTCATTGTAATGTTCCAAAATTTTCATGAATAAATTGGAACATTGATTATTGCTTATATTACATAAGAGATGAATAAAAAGGGAAGAGGAGGCCTTTTTGCATGAATAAAACTCTTCATTATGTGAAGAGGAAACCCTTGAGGAGCTTATTTTACACCTCCTAGTGTGAAAAGGGCCAATTGTATGAGGACAAGGTCAAGTTGACCAAGTCAACCAGCACAACCTAAGGAGGAGTAGCTTGCCTAAGAAGACAACGTAGTTATGGAGGGAATAGATTCAAATGAAGATAAAGACCCTAAGAGGTGGGACCCAAGGTGAGGAGACACACAAAAAATAAAAGGAGGGCATAGCATCAAAGGGGATTCATTCATGTATTCAGATTTCTTGGTTTAGAGACAAATTGCATACTTCAGCTGTTTAGCCAGAGTTCCTGCACTGCTTAGTGCAAATAATTCTCGTGCGGGAATTCCATCCTCTCTTTGGTTCAACTTTCTTAAGGGATCAAGAGAGAAGGATTTGAGATTTATTTTTTTATTTGGCCTGAGGCCATTCATCTACATTCAGCTACAGCACATTCATATTTAGAAACTACATCCTTCATGCAAAGGCAGCAACAGTAGTGTTGCATCCTTTGACTTTGTGTTATTTCTTGAAGAGGAGGTGCTTATTTCCCTCCGCGAGTTTTATTAGAGAGGAATTTGGCCCTATTTTTGTATTATTAAGCCATTATATAATCTATTCAGTCAATATTAATACAAATTTTCAGCAACAACTTTATTTTATGCAGTATTGCTTATTTCATGCATTTTGTCGGAAATGTTGCTGGGAGCCTTGTCTCTTATGTATAAGTGTTTAAACTTGCATTTATTTGTTTTTTGATTAATATAAGTTGTGTATCAGACCTCTCTCATCATTTTTTGCAGAAACCTCTTCAGAAAATATGCTCTTTATGCTTCGGAAAAATCTGCATACTCCAAGCCTTGGGAAATCAGGGTTTTAAAGCATAGTTTGGGAAGGAGAAGTTGTTTAACCAAGCTATAATCATTTTATTAAGCTTAAATTCTAATAATAGGTCCCTATTGACCTAATCTATCATATCCAACTGTTTCTCACCCTTATTTTCACGCATATATCTAGATATACTCATTTTAGGGCCAAAATCGTCACTTTTCCCCACCTTTTTGCCCCTAAAACGATGTATAAGGTTGATTTTGTTGTATAAACTGAAGGATTTGTTATTGAAAATCTGTTATGACATTATTTTATGCTTCATAACCATTTTTGTGTCAAATATTTCTTATTTCACCAATTGGGAATATTACAGTGGTATCACAGCAAGATCTTTGGCGCATTCTGTTGCTTCATGCCAAAGTGTTGTATAGTTGAAGGAGGAATATTTAAATAGCTATATAGAAAGCCTGAGGATGGGCCAGATAGCCTCCAGATCTCATCCTCTCCTTATAGGTGACATATCCGGTAAATGCCTACTCAGTCCATCTCTGAAATAGCCTTGAACATATTTCCATCAAAGGGTTTCTTCAGTGGTGGCTTAAAGTAGGGTCAGAACGATGGATAGGATGATCTTACTCTCATCCATATTCATATCCAAGAAGAGAGGAGAAGAGAAATGCAACAAAACTCCAACAGGGTTTCAAGGAGGAGAAAATTGTGGTGAGACCTCTAGAGGGTTTCAAGAAGCAAAGGTAGATGCATGCACTTCCTGTTACTGTAGAGGAAGTGAAGAAAAAGGAGACCACTTAGAGCATGAAAATATGATTGGGTATTTGGCAGAATAAAAGTGCCAACCTAGGGCTTTCAAAGAAACCCTAGATTCTCCTCAGTTTATTCAACTGACAGAAGAAGGAAGACCCACACCACCAGGGGAAGAGGCAAGTACCAACGCTGCCATGACCTTGAGAGAGCAGCCATCTACACCAACAGTTGGATCATCCAACATATTGGATAGGGGACCTCTTGCAGCCATAGAAGATGTCCCAAAGGCTCATAAAGGTATGCATTAGTTTCCATATCTCAACATTTCAGAAAATGTTATGGAAGGGTTTGGAGATTTGTTTGCATATGGGCCAGGATCAAATAGTACTGTTGAGGTAGAGCAGCAGGATTTCACTGCACTATGCAAGCTTGGAGGGTTCTAGGGAGATTTCAACCATCAACCTCATGCATCTCAAATAAGTTACACACAACCGTTGAGGTTGAAGTATGAGTTCTTGGAGGATGGAGTGAACCTTGCTCCAAACAAAAACATGCAGAACCAAATGCTCCTCTGAAATGTATTGCATGAGATAGCCAAAACACCCTAGAGGAGGGTTACAGTGCTGTCAAGAGATAGCAGTAAGGAGGGTTTGCCTTCTTTACATTTATATCCTTATGGGTTCAATATGGTTGTGGACATGAGATCTCCTCTAAGGGATCTCCAAGAAGATGCATTTCAACATATCATGAAATGCAAAGAAAAGATAAATCAACTTTGGGAAAATGGTAGTCTTCATTGTGGGGACACCAAGAAAGGAGAAGATGGGTGCACTTCCTATTATCAGGGAGGGAGTGTAGGGAATGGAGGGCCACAAGAAGAATTAGGTAGATGGCCAGAGGAGGAGGAGCTCTCTTCCCCACTTGAGGAAGCTTCTACCAGCGCTGTCATGTTCATAAAGGGGCAACCAACCATATAAGTGGTTGGACCAAGCAACACATTGCAGAAAGAGAATTTTTCATCCCTACAAGATGTCTCAAGGGCTTCCAAAGTTATGTAAAAAATTTCGATGCTATAACATTTTAGAAGATTTCATGAAAGGCTTTGGAAATTTGTCTTCACATGGCCCAGGATCGAAAGGCTTTGCTGATGAGGAGAGGCAAGCTTATACAACATTGTGCAATATGGGGTTGATCCAACAAGGGATCAGTACTCATTCCTTTGCACCCTTATTGAGTTGCATGCAACATGAAGGGTAGTGGTGCAGGGATTTGGGGAACATCATGCATGAGGTGCCATCCCCTAATGATGTTTTTTCTCTAGCACTCTTGGGTTCTTTTGGATTCAAGGGGTTAGTTGGTGAGAGATCTCTCTTGAGAAACCTCTGATGGGTTACATCTGAACCCTCCATGAGGTGTAAGAAGGAATAATTGCTTGGGAAGATTGGTGGTTTTCATTGGGAAGATGCCAAGGGAGGGGATAATCAAGGGCAACCAAAATTGGATAAGGGAAGATGGATGGAGAGCAAGAGGCTTGTAAGCCACTTGCAGATCTTTGACACAGGGCAGCAAGAAGCTAAGCTGCATTGGCTACTCAGGAGAGAGTTTGGAAATCATGATACATATCCTATTTCCAAGGGTATGAAGGAGGAAGGAACTTGGCAGGGTACTTTCATCATGGGGTAACAAGGAAAGTGGATACATTATGATGGCATGATCATTATTTTTTCACTACAAAATGTGTATGATGGAGGTATGATGAGGCAACAAAGATCTTTGTTGCTTCGGAGGATTAGAAGAGAGCAAGGACAAAATTTCTGTCCCACTTGGAATAGTGTTGCAAGGGTGAGGTATGGCATTATCATGGTGCAAGAGGTGTTTTCATCATGGAGGAGACCCCTCATATTTGGCAGCATTGTGGAGAATACCGTTGACAAATTACATGTCAAAGGATGAAGCTATATTTTGGTCGGGGCTTGCTTGCATGAGTCAACAACGTTGTTACTTCATGGCAAGGATTCGCTGATGGAGTGCCCATTTGACCTCTTCACTTTGGGGGCACTTGAGGGACAATATGAAGGTGATAATTTTGTTTTTTCATGTGTTGATTACCTAACACAATATTTGCATCATCTCTCCATTTCCATGCAATGCTTGGTTCCACAAGAGGGTAGCCTATTCATTAAGCTCCAGGATCATTATTGGGCCAGACTATGTGATGGAGGCAGCCATCTCTCATATGGCCTTGGGAAAGTGTTTATTTCCATGCATTTTCAGCTTATATATCCAACCACCTCCTATACATCTTGAGAAATAAGAGCATGCAGTACTTTACATGTACTCAAAGACAGCTTGCGAAATCATTTCTTCAAACAGCAGTTTGGCAAACTGCGCTGTGACCACTTGGGAGACTGTCGGTACATTGTTGAACACCATGAGACCTTCAGTACTTTCCTCATATTATTTCTAATTGCATTATATTTTGCTGATGCTATTTTTATCCTTATGGGGAGCATAATTAAGGGAGTGACACATAAGGAGGATGTGTCCTTGTTGGGAGAAAACTCCCATACTTTCTGCAATACATGTTCTAAGGGGAACATGGAAGGAGACATGGCCTCTACAGCAACACATTTGTTATTAAATGAGGAGGGCCATGAGATGGATGGGTTTTCATGTGGTAGTGATTTCTTATCCATTATGTGTGTGAGGAATTGGGCCAGCTTGATGCACAGCGCTGGGAGAGAGACCTTTAAAGGTCTAACTTTTTTTTTTTTGCCATTGGAGGGCACTCACGTTGCAGCCCAAGATCAGTATATCCTCATCACTTGTATTGAGTGGGGAGGGGGATAGCATGGGATAGGACTTCCTGCCTATCATGTTTAGTCATTCAGTCCACCTACACTTTAAGAGCCAAAGGTGGAGGGTATTCTTCATGAGTTACAATGCTGGAGGGTGACTCATTTTATATGAATGTTAGCTTGGGGGTGGAGGCTTCACTTTGGTGGGGATAATATTTCCCATGCATCTTGCAATCCATGCCTTGATAAGACCTCTAGACCACACATGGTTGTCTCCTTGAGCACTTTCCTTATCATGATCATAGTCATTTGGGGTGTTTCACCAAATTCTAGTCTATATGCTTGGGAGAGGCACTATGGAGTTTCATGGATGAGATGGCATCATATTCTTGGGACGATTCCATCATATGCTAATGCTACTGGAGGAGGTAAGGAGATTCACCCAGTTCTATCCTTGCAGTTGCTTGAGGACACGCAACATTTGGGAGGGGAGGACTGTAATGTTCCAAAATTTTCATGAATAAATTGGAACATTGATTGTTGCTTATATTATATAAGAGATGAATAAAAAAGGAAGAGGAGGCATTTTTTCATGAATAAAACTCTTCATAATGTGAAGAGGGAACCCTTGAGGAGCTTATTTTACACCTCCTAGTGTGAAAAGGGCCAATTGTATGAGGACAAGGTCAATTTGACCAAGTCAACCAGCGCAGCCTAAGGAGGAGTAGCTTGCCTAAGAAGACAATGTAGTTATGGAGGGAAGAGATTCAAATGAAGATGGAAACCCTAAGATGTGCGACCCAAGGTGAGGAGACACACCAAAAATAAAAGGAGGGCATAGCATCAAATGGGATTCATTCATGTATTCATATTTCTTGGTTTAGAGAACAATTGCATACTTCAGCTATTTAGCCGGAGTTGCTGCACAGGCTGGTAGCTCTTTCTTTAGTGCATACAGTATATTAGGGTTTAGTAGTTCCAATATCTAAAATCTTAGTAGACTCGGTCTAAGCCAGCTCTACGAATCTATCTCTACCACAACCTAGTATTCCTTCCAGCTTCTCCCTACCTGCTTCTTGAGATTGAACTTCTTACCGCCTAACTTTTCATTAAACTAGATTAGCTTCGTAGCCTTCTTTGACCTCGCTTTCAAAGGTAGGACCATACCAATCTATTCGCTCACTGAAACTGGGATTTCTACTCGCTTATGGATGAGCGGAAGAAGAATAAGACCAAAGGCTCTCTGTTTGTAATGTACCTCAGGTTCCGGGTTGCATTTCAGGTTAGTTGGTCGACAAGAAAGGTACGAAAGGAGCTCACAGAGCTCTGACTAACCGAGGAGAGAAGGCACCTAAGGAACCCACCTAAGCGTTAGACATCCCAAATAGGTCCCACATCTAGGCTAAGGTGAGGGATAATCCAAAAGGTGTTCCATCACATTAGAGTAGTTCTTGAGAGGTATTGTATCATCATCCGATGGGTCATGTATGAATGCAGTGTAGGAGTGAATTGCACAATGCACCTCCCGTGTGGGAATTCCATCCTCTCTTTGGATCGGCTTGCTTAAGGGATAAAGAGAGAAGGATTTGAGCTTGATTTCTATATTTGGCTTGAGGCCATTCATCTACATTCAGCTATAGCACATTCATCTTCAGAAATTGTGTCCTTCATGCAAAGGCAGCAACAACAGTGTTGCATCCTTTGACTTTCTATTATTTCTTGAAGAGGAGGTGCTTATTTCCCTCCGGGAGTTTTATTAGAGAGGCCTTTGGCCCTATTTCTATATTATTCAGCCATTATATTATCTATTCAATCAATATTAATATATATTTTCAGCAACAACATTATATTATGCAATATTTCTTATTTCATGCATTTTGCCGGAAATGTTGCTGGGAGCCTTGTCTCTTCTGTATAAGTGTTTAAAATTGCATTTATTTGTTTTGTGATTAATATAAGTTGTGTATCAGACATATCCCATAATTTTTTATAGAAACCCGTTCAGAAATAATTTTCTCTATGATTCATAAAAATTTGCATACTGCAAGCCTTGGGAAATCAGGGTTTTAAAGCCTAGTTTGGGAAGGAGAAGCTGTTTAACCAAGATAGAATCATTTTTTTAAGCTGAAATTCAGACCATAGGTCCCCCTTGACCTAAGATATCATATCCAGCCACTTCCCACCCTTATTTTCATGCATATATCTGGATATACTCATTTTAGGGCCAAAATCATCACTTTTCCCCACCTTTTTGCCCCTAAAATGATGTATAAGGTTGTTTTTGTTGTATCAAATGAAGGATTTGTTATTTAAAATCTGTTATGACATTATTTTATGCTGCATAACCATTTTTTTGTCAAATATTTCTTATTTCCCCAATTGGGAATATTACACTCATCAAGTTCTGGAAACATTATCTGTATGGGAATTTTTTCATCTATAACCTTATTTAAGCATGAAACATGGAAAAATGGATGCACTTGTGAAGAATAAGGAAGCTCCAATTTGTATGCCATAGTACCAATATTTTGCAACACATTGCATATGCCATAGTACTTTGGTGATAATTTATTATCCTTCTTAGATTTCTTGAGGGACATTTGTTTCTATGGTTGTAGCTGAAAAAATAACAGTCTCCTAAATCAAAAATTCTCTCGCTGCGATGTTGATCTGCCTGTTGTTTCATTCGATTTTGTGCCAAATTTAGGTTATCCTTGAAGAGTTGGAGAACTTGTTTTTTATGCTAGATGTGATATTCCACTGCTTGAACCTTAGAATTTTCTCTTAAATATGATGTGATGGACGGTGGATGAGATCCATAAAGTACCATAAATGGGGTAATTTTTGTTGCAGTATGGAAGGAAGTGCTATACCACCATTCAGCCAGAGGTAACCACTTAACCCATTGTGCTTTTTTATCAGATACAAAACAGTGAAGATATCCTTCCAAAAAAAAAATTCACTATCTCAGTTTGACCATCAGATTGAGGATGATAAGATGAACTATGAGCTAGTTGAGTACCCGAACAAGAAAATACTTTTGTCCAAAAAATTCCAGTAAAATTGGATCTTTGTCGCTTATAATAATATTTGGGTTTCCATGTAGCTTTTGAATTGTTTCCATAAATGAAGTAGCAACTTTATTTTCTATAAATGGATGAGATAATGCACAAAAGTGTGCATACTTGGTAATTCTATCAACTACCACCATGATGACACTCTTTCCTTCAAACTTAGGTAAACCTGTGATAAAATCCATTGAAATCTCCTCCCAACATTTTCATGGAATAGACAAAGGTTGTAGAATACCCAATGTCTTAATTGTCTCAACTTTATTTTGCTAGAAACCCAAACATTCCACCACAAACTTTTGAATATCAGATTTAAGTCCATCTGAAAAAAATTCTTTCTTCACCCTGTGGTAATTTTTTAAAACTCTTGAGTGTCCTCCTAAAGGAGAAGTGTGCAATTTCAAAAGAATATTTTGTTTTAGTTGGCAATTATTACAAAGATATAAGTGATATTTGTACCATAAGGAATCAATTTTCCAACTAAATGTAACATATGTACTAGGATCTTGCTACAACTTTTGAATGAGTGTCCACACTTCTTCGTACTTCTTCCATTCATCCCTTGCTTTGGTTATCCAATCTGGTTGGATAATAGAAATGCAACAAATCAATGCTTCCACCTCTTCATTATTTCTTGAGAGTGCATATGCAACAACATTTAGCTTCCATTTTTTGTAGATTATTTCAAAGTCATATCTCAACATCTTTGTGACCCATTTTTGCTGCTCTTCTGTATATAGTCTTTGTTCCAAAATTTTTTTAAGACTATCATGATCAATTTTTAGCATGAAGTGTCTTCCCATTAGGTAAGATCACCATTTACTTAGTGCATGTATTATTGCCAACATTTCCTTCTCATAAATAGCATTCTGTAAATACTTTCCTTTGAATGGAAGACTTTCAAAAGAAATGCATCTTCCTTCTTGTATTAAAAAAGCACCAATTCCATTTCCCGAGGCATGACATTCCACAATAATGGATTTTTTGAAGTTTGGTGTAGCTAAGACCGGTGCTAGGCACATTTCCTCTTTAAGATGTTCAGAGGCCTTATTTGCTTCAAGAGTCCATGAAAATGCATCTTTCTTCAATAATGTTGTTAGAGGTGCTGCTATTCTCGCATAATTCTTAACAAACTTGCGATAATACCTTGTTAACCTGATAAATCCTCGCAACTACTTTATGGTTGTGGGGACTTTCCATTCCTTAATGGATTTAATTGTGTAAGGGTCTACCTTAACACCCTCGTGAGATACAATATGACCCAAATATTCCACCTCCTGTACTCCAAAGAAAAATTTTGAGGTTTTTTCATATAATTGTTTCTCCTTCAATAGTTTGAGCACCCTTTCAACATGTTGAACATGATCCTTCCAAGACTTGTTGTAGATTAGTATATCATCAAAAAATACGAACACAAATTTTCTAAGGAAAGTTTTGAAAATGGAATTCATCAACCCTTGAAATGTAGAAGGTACATTGGTAAGGCCAAAAGGCATGACCAAAAATCCATAATGACCCTCATGAGTCCGAAATGATGTTTTCGAAATATCTTCAGTCTTCATTCTAATTTGATTATATCCTAAACGAAGATCCAACTTGGTAAAATAAATTGCTCCATGTAATTCATCAAATAATTCTTCAATCACAAGAATGGGAAATTTACTTTAATAGTGATCTTATTGAGAGCCCTATTATCCGGACACATGCACCATGATCCATCCTATTGGGCACCAATACTACTGGAGAAGAGAAAGAATTTTGACTAGGTTGAATTATACCATCCTCTAACATTTCTGCATCATATATTCAATTTATCTCTTTTGGACAAAAGGATATCTGTAAGTCCTGATGTTTGGAGGAACACTTCTTGGAATAAAATGAATATCATGATCATGATCACGAATATGTGGGAGTCCTTTGGGAGTTTCAAACACCTTGGAATGATTTTCCAAGACTTTTTGGAGAGCTAGAGAAATAGATGATTTTGATGTTGGAACTTCTAGTGAGCATAATTGTGAAATTATGCCTCGTTTTTCTCTATTCAAAAGCTTTTACATTAGATCTTATTATATTTCTCATCTTCCCTTTGTTACCCCGTAATTCGACATCCTTTCCTTCCAAAAAAAAATTGAAGAAAATTGATTGAAAATTAAAAGCTACCATCCCTAAAGATTGTAACCATTGTACTCATAGTACAACATCCACACCTCCCATTGCAATGGAAAGCATTGGGCTATTCAATACATATTCCCCCATGGCTAGCTTTATATTATGGCATTTTCCAAAGAAATTTATAGTTCCTCTATTTGCAACCATCACTTGAAATTATGGTGTTGGGTATACGAACCAATTCAATTCCTTTGCTACCTTACAATGAATAAAATTATGGGTACTACCTGAATCAATCAACACTATTACCTTTTTATTCTTGATATGTCCTTCTGTCTTAACAATTTGAGGAGTGGTAATTCCTTCCAATGCATTAAATGATATGGTCATAATCATTTCTTCTATTTCTAGGGTTGGTTCCTAGTGTATGTCCTCTTCTTTTGAAGTTTCTTGTTCATTTTATTCCTCCTCTTTACGATCTATGTAAAATAATTTCTTCTCAACACACATGACCTTTAGTGTATTTTCTATCACAACTGTAGCAAACCCCTTTTGTTCTTTTCTCGTCCAACTGTTGTGGTGTCAACATTGTAGGTTTTGGAAGTCTACGAGTAGCAACACTTCCATGTTTATATATGTGAGTGGTAGGCTTCCTTCTCACCAGAATTTTACATTTAGTTTTTCTTGCCAACCCCAATGCCTTCTCCAATGAATCAGATTCCCAAACACAAACCTCATGTTGGATGTTATCCTTTAAAGTCCCTATGAAGACATCAATCATGTGTTCCTCTAGAATATCAGATACCATTGTATTCAATTTTTGGAAGTCCAAAATGTGCCCCACCACTGAACCCTTTTGTTTGATATTTATGAATTGGATAAAGAAGGTGTTTCTCTTTGTATCCTCATAATGTGCTATCATTTCCTCTGTAAAAATTGACCAAGTGACAATTTCTTTATGGGATCACAACCATCAATACCATAAAAATGTATTTTGTTCCAAATATAAAGTTGCAATGTGTACCTTTTGTGTGTTTTTCACATTATTGAGATCAAAATATTTCTCCATTTGTAGTACCCATGTTACGAGATCCTTGCCATCAAACTTCCTCATATTGATCTTTGGAATATGGTGGGTCTTCAATCCAACATTAGAGTTTATAAAATCACTATTAAATTTTTTTTTTATTCTCATCATGAATTTCCTCTATTATATTTCCACCATTAGGAATCATTTCCTGTATCAACCTTGTCATCAAACCTTCCATGTCTACTTTTAGATCATTCTTCATGTCTTCCATGTTGTCTTTCATTTTTTCATCGATCTTAGCTTCCATGTCATCCATCTGAGCTTCCATGCCATTATTCAAACCATCAATATTAGCTTCCACATATTTCTTTAAACCATCCATCTTAGCTTCCACGCCTTTCTTCAAAACTTCCATTTCATTTTTTTTCTCTTTGCGAGAGAGAAATCTAGTGCACTTGCTCTTGTATTTTTGATATGTCATGTTGTGATTCTTCCTCTTCATGAGTCATAGTAGAGCCTTATAAAGGCTTAATGGGTGTTGAATTAGTTTTAGGTGGAATTTTAGAACCCAATACTGATATTTGTGCTTCAATATGCCCTTGGAATCACTTCAAACAGATTTTTCAAGCAAGACTTATGCAATTTGAAAAAAAATACACACCTTTTTCTTTCTTTTGAGGAGCTCGGTATTGAAACTAAATTATCTCTATGATTTCAGATCTTCAATATCTGAAATTTGGTCTTGTAATAGCCCTCTAAATCTTATTTCCAATGCCACAGGTCTAACTTTCTTTTCATGCTTCAAGTGAAATTTATTCTTAATCTCCCACAATGACCTAATTATGGACTGGGTCAGTAGATCAAATTTGTATGGTGTGCCATGTATTAGTGTTTCCTCCATATCTAAAATTAATACACAGGAAGGTACAGTCCATTTAATTTCAGAAACTTTCTATATAAGTCCAATCTGATGCCCAGAGAGAGAGTTATGACAATTTTACCACGGTCACCTCTTTGAGATGAAATTCAGGAGCCTGAAAAAACCCTAACTTCCATAGATCATATCTTCGAAAATATTGTGAACCAATATCTAATTTTTTTATAATAGTTTCCTCAAGATTTCGGCTTCGCGTGATAAAAATTTCAGCTTCTGAAACTTTGTAGTTAAAAATTTATAGTGAAAATTCCATGATGGCCTCTTTGGAGCAGTGAAACCCTAGAATCCAAACCTTTGATACCAAATGTTATAAAACCAGCTCCAAAAATGAAGAAAAGTGAGATGAACTCCTTAGAAATAAGCCACTTCGAGGGGGAAACCTTGTTTACATTACATAAATGAAAAATTCTTGGTTGATACAAATGAAAAATCCTCCTTCTATATATAGTTGTCCTGGGGGTCACAACATAATCCGAGTCGACCTAACAACAATAATGTAAGGGAAAAATAATAACAATATTGGGGTTACAGGGGTATAACAATAACAATAAGCGGGCTACACTAACAACAATAAGGGACTATACTAGTAATATAGGGACTTAACAGACTTTTGAATTGCATCTTGTCTTATTTCATCAAGAACATTGAGTCTTTCCATTTTATTCTTTTGTGCTTCTGACAAGACAAGTCCCAACTTAACTGCTACCTTGAAATTTTGTATGTGGAACTCTATTGGAAATATGAATTTCTTCCTATAAACAAGTTCATAGAAATTCTATCATGTTGTTCTTCTCCATGTGGTGTGGTAGGCCCATAAAGCTTCTGAAAGCTTTTCTACCTAATCCCTTCTATGAAAATGTACATTATTTGTAAGGATTGCTTCAATCACATTAGTAGTGGATTCTACTTGTCCATTTGCCTGTGGATGATATGGAGTAAACTTCATATAGTTGAATTTGTATTCTTCTACTATATTTTGCACCATTCTGGATGTGAACTAAGTTCCTTGATCTGTCATAATTTCCCTTGGGACACCAAAAAGAGTTAAAATATCCTCAAAAATAAATGAAACTACAACATTTTCAGTAGCAAAAGAAAGTGCTTTATATTGTACCCATTTAGTGACATAATCAATGAAAACAAGAATATGCCTCCTTTTTCTTGATGGTGGATTGACTGGTTCGAAAAAAATCATAGCCCATTTTAAAAAGGTTTGATAAGTACCTGAGGTTGTAAAGGCATTTCATCTAAAGGAACAAGTTTCCCCATTCTCTTACAACTATCACATCTCTTAACATATTCATTGGCATCCTTAAAAAGGGAAGGCCAATAATATTCTAAGAGAATGACTTTGTAAGTAGTTCTTTTGTTAGTGAAGTTTCCTCCACATGGTTCATCATGACATGCTTTTATTATCTCACGTATTTTGTATTCTCTTACACACCTTCATTGTACATTATTCATTTATCCATGAATAAGATGCACTCATTTGAATTATCTTCCTCTTTTCTCTAGGAAAAAAATATGATGGTAGCTTCATTGTGGCCAAATAGCTAGCAATGTCTGTAAACCATGGAGATTTAGTAGATATTGCAAAAAGATATTCATCAAGAAAACTATATTCTACTTGTTAGAGTCAGCCCTTGCTGCCCTCCGTCAGTGATCATTTCGTCTTTTGCATATTCATTATTAGGTGTCTCACTTGTTTCACTTCTTTGCATATCACTAGGATCATGCCATGAAATGACGAAGGGTTGTGTCATTTTGTGTTTCCTCATACTATACCTGCAGCGCTATTTTAAAAATTTTCCTCAAAAAATTATTTATAGTCATTGTCATTATGTATAAGGTCATTAAAATGTCAATAAGTGTCCTAGGTCTTGGTGTCTAGGGTTTTTGAGTCATTTATACACTAGTCATAAAGCCTGCAAGGTGAGGAAAGTCCAGCACTTGTGATTTCTATTTTATTATCATCGGCATTTTCTTAAAAAAATACATTTCTAGTCCAAAACCCTGTTTTGGAACTAGAAATTGTTATTATCATTTTGTAATAAATTGTAATTGTTCCGCCATGAAGACATTGTAAAAGCAGACCCCTGGTCTTTTCTCTAGCCAAGATAGTCATATCCCTGCAAGAAGACAACAAAATCATTAGTATCGATCTCAGAAAAAAGCCAAAGGAAGTTTGTATTTGAAAAAGCCAAAGTGAAAATTACAAAAACATTTGTAATATGGGTTTTGAAATTTGATTTGAAATAAAATCTGATTGTGAAGATATTTGTGACATTATAAAAGCCAAACAAGTTTATTTGAAATGATTTCATTCCTCCCAAATCGTATTTGCAAAGTTGAGGCCGATTTCAGACTTTTGAAGGGCGTAGACAGAGTTTTAGGGCTGCGCGACCCAACTTGAGGCAGAGCGACCCACCTGGGCTGCGCGACCCACGCAGACTCAGTTCAGCACTGTGGATTTGCAGGTGCGCGACCCACCTGGGCTGCGCGACCCAAACAGAGCCTGCGCGACCCACGCAGACACAGAGTTTTGGAATTGAGTTTGAGCGCCCAGATTGGCTCGGAATCGACTCCAGTTGCCCTCAAAACAGGTTTTCATCAATCACTTGGGGTTTTCAAACATATTTGTGTCATCATGGGTGGTTTCTAATATGCAAATGAAGGATTTAAAACCCCATTGTTATAAGATTATTGTTTTCAGGGTTGAAATGAAAATGAATGGTGTAAAGAGTGGGTTTGCTATTTTAAACAGTGATATGGCCAGCCTTCTATATAACATCAAAATCAATTTGTTATCATACCCATAATACCACTGCTACCATTGTTAGTGTTATGCCATGTTTAAACCCTTTGAGTCACATTCCTCATGTTTGTAATGAGTCACATTGCCCAATGTTAGCATATGCTCATGTCGTTGTTTCGAATGGCCCATTGAAACCTTTATGCTCATAACTCGTAGACAAACATATCATTGTTAATACCATGCTCTCCTTTAACTAAATGTGTCCAAACTTTTGAAGGTTGCTTGCTCCTATTTGGTAAAAATTTCATTTGCATTCAAAACAGAGATGGTGCCTTTTCAGTCCATTTGAAGCAGAGATTTTATCCATAATTTGATTCCTTGATGGTGCTTTGGCGGTGGGATATTGGTTGAGTGTTAAACATACATCCTAATTTTTCTTTCACTGCATTCATATCAGCATACATATTGCCAAAAGTTTAATCAGAGATATGTCAGAGACAGAGTCAGAATATGAGCCAGGGTCAGGCAGTGATTCGGTAGCTGAAGGTAATGTGCCACGGAGTTCTCGCAGAGAAAACAGAAGTGGTGATCATCGCAGAGAGGAGCCTACTTCCTTGGCTCGGTTGCAGGCATGTCCATTAGCTATGGATTGTTTTCGGTTCTTGTCATGTTTCAGGTTTTGTGAGATGGTTGTACAAACCCGACCTCATCGTGAATTAGCACGTCTATTTGTTCTTCATTTGCGGGGTGATCGGGTAAACCTTGCTGGGGTTGATTTCATTGTATCACCTTTGACTATTGCTCAAGCCACTGGCATACCGAACATAGGCGAGAAATGGAGCAAGGGTAAGCAGTTAGAGAAATTTCATTATGAGCCATACATTAAAACTCGATATGTGGCTTACTTGGGCAGAGTCTTTCCATTCCGATTCTTGAGAGATGAGTATGCACCACTAATGAGGCTCATCATTCAGTATTTTAGTTGTGAGGGCAGGTATGCTCGTCTTTTCTCATATCATGTTCGTTTGCTGATGCACTTCACAAGGGTGCGTATGATGAATATTCCTTATTTCATATACCGCAACATAGAGAAGATGGTTACATTTGTGCAGAAGAAGACGAGTCCAGTGCAGCAGTACAGGAGTATATATCATTTCGCCTTGATCAAAATCTTGGTGTCACATCAGTTGGCAGAGCAGGGCATCACTTGGGAGGATTTCATTTCTAGAGACTTTTTCAGAGTGCCACAACAACCTCCCGAGGCAGTTTATGATGCAGGAGAGCCCTCACACCAGCCGGACATGCTTGAGGTTGGGCATATCATTACTCCTTTGGTTCAGACATATCAGCGAGGCCCCAGGGCCTTATTTGCAGCGACACGGCGGGTACTATCTCCACGTGAGGTGGAAGGGGTCCTGCCGACTTCATCGACACGGCGAGTATTATCTCCACGTGATGTGGAAAGGGTCTCACTTTCTTCTTCAGTGCAGGTACAGGTACAAGACAGGGGAAAGAGGCCCATGCATGATGAGGGCCCATCAGGAGGTCGGGACACCGATATGACAGTCATTGATGTTGATACGGGCTCTCCTAGCTCGAAGCTGAGGGAAGTCATCCAGGAGCAAAGGGCCGAGAATGACCAGCTGAAAGACCAATTGCAGAAGGCTCAGTGGGTGATTAACTATTTGGAGCGGCGCAACAAACAGCTCGAGGATGAGCTCACATTTTATGAGGTGCGCCAAATCCGTGAGGACAGACAGTGGAATCGAAAGAGGCCCGGTGACATGACACCAGCTGACCGAGATACTGTACTCACTCGGGTAAATATACATCTGGAGAAGCTGTTGGCAAAGGCCAATCGAGACAAAGACATGCGTCGCCACATGAAAGGCCATTACTGGGCTCGCATGCATGTTTGCAAAGCAAGGATGAAGATCATGAAGAGGAGGTTGCGCAAGGCACTTCGACGGCGGAAAAGGCCTAATCCACTTCGGATTTTGGCCGAGGCTTCATTGACTGGGCAAGACACATGATGGAGAACCTCCGCTCCGAATTTTTTTTTTTTTTTTTTAAATTGAAACGCTTTTGTTATGCATAAGCGGAAGTAGATGAACGCTGCTTCAGTCGATCTCCGGTAAGCTTGTGTGTTCAGTACTTGATTTGTAAATCACCCCAGTATACTTATTCGTTCTAGACCTTTTGGATGATTGAGTCTAGAAGTCGAAAGGCTGAAAATAATTGATTGTGTTTCTTGTAATTTTTGTTTTCCGAGAAGATCAATACACTGGCTTTAAGAAGAAATACTAGGGCGAATCCTGACCCTGATCCACCAAAAATCTTCGAAAATCCGAATCTAATTCCAAGGACCCTTAGAAAACAAGGCAGTCAAGAGAGTTCTGAAAGAGAAAGCCAATTGAGTTTTGAGAGTTCTAGAGTGCTTACCCGATCTGCATCCTGTCCTGTCAAAATCATATATGTTGATGAAATCCCTTTTGATGCACAGTTTGAAACATCCTTGTTTGTGAATTTTTCCGAAACTGAATTATCAAGATTAGTCCCAGATCCATTGTTTACTGAAGATTTGCAATATAGATTTGTTTCACAGTACTTGGATAGATAGCTGCAAAGTTCTATTGAGGATACTAATACTTTTGAATTTACTGAATCTGTTTCACAAGTTCTTGACCCATTTGAAATTGCATCAAGTTCACGGATTCCTACTGAACCTCCTTTTGTCCCTACCATTCCGGTTCAGCCTGAGTTTTCTGATCAGCAATCAATAGTATTTTCTCCGTTTCCATTGAATGCATCTCATAGACCTACTACTCCTACTCCTCCTGTATCTCCTCGACAACAGATTGTTTTCAATCCACCAAGAGCTATGGCTGCTCGTTTTGCACCCCTTGTGTTACCCCAACAGTTGAATGATATGCCCGCAGACTATCAGAGTAAGATCCCGACATTTGATGGCACTCCACAGAGTCTTCCGGCACAACAGCATGTAGACAATATGGCAGATTTCTTTGATCGTTTCGAGATTGATGAAGAAAATGTGACCATGAGGCTATTTGTGCAAACCTTTGGAGGAGAGGTTGGACTCTTGGGATACTTTTGATACTATTGTACATACTTTTCATTTTTTGGCTAAGGAAAGATCAGGGTTTTGCGGCACTTGTTGGGATCCTTGTGGTGTTACGTTCTTGATAGTGTTTCTCCTTTGTTTGCGCCAAGTTTCTTCATGTTTAATGTATGCCATCGTTTCATTATGCTTACGAACTAAGTTGAATGAGTGATTAAGGTTGAATCCATTGTTTACGATTGCTTAGCCTTTGAATTGAGTTAGTTCTATATGTTTCATTTGTTTGGAGAGGATCCAAGTTCTTCTTTGCCCTGCGGCTCCTGTCGATCTAATCTATCCATAAAATCCAATTGAAGCATCAAAGATCATCACCTACCTGCTTGACTTGAACTACCGCAGAGTCGACCTTATCCCAGGACCCAAATTTGTTTTCCCATTACTCAGTAAAAAACCCCAAAAAAACCAAAAATCAAACATACCTATCTTTTTACTAGCCTAAGATCAGTTTTCCTTATCGGTCATCTCAGCCCCTTGAGAATCCTTTTGCCGAGATAGACCCGGAGAGAGCCCTCTCCTGTCCTCGTAGGGCTAGCTACGAGGTTGAGCGTGGTTTGATGTTGCCTCGAGTTTTGCCTCTTTCAGCCTGAGGTAGATTTGAATGCTAACATAGTGGCGACCATACTGGGGAAAATCTCAATGGTTTGCTTGTTGATGTGTTTGTTCCACGAGTCTTAGACGGAGTCTGAAGTCACGCCAGGTAGCTTTCGAAACGCTTTTGTTATGCATAAGCAGAAGTAGATAAACGCTGTTTCAGTCGATCTCCGGAAAGCTTGTGTGTTCAGTACTTGATTTGTAAATCACCCCAGTATACTTATTCGTTCTAGACCTTTTGGATGATTGAGTCTAGAAGTCGAAAGGCTGAAAATAATTGATTGTGTTCCTTGTAATTTTTGTTTTCCGAGAAGATCAATACACTGGCTTCAAGAAGAAATACTAGGGCGAACCCTGACCCTGATCCACCAACAATCTTCGAAAATCCGAATCTGATTCCAAGGACCCTTAGAAAACAAGGGAGCCAAGAGAGTTCTGAAAGAGAAAGCCAATTGAGTTTTGAGAGTTCCAGAGTGCTTACCCGATCTGCATCCTGTCCTGTCAAAATTATATATGTTGATGAAATCCCCTTTGATGCACGGTTTGAAACATCCTTGTTTGTGAATTTTTCCGAAACTGAATTGTCAAGATTAGTCCCAGATCCATTATTTACTAAAGATTTGCAATATAGATTTGTTTCACAGTACTTGGATAGACAGCTGCAAAGTTCTATTGAGGATACTAATACTTTTGAATTTACTGAATCTGCTTCACAAGTTCTTGACCCATCTGAAATTGCATCAAATTCACTGATCCCTACTGAACCTCCTTTTGTCCCTACCATTCCGGTTCAGCCTGAGTTTTCTGATCAGCAATCAATAGTATTTTCTCCGTTTCCATTGAATACATCTCATAGACCTACTACTCCTACTCCTCCTGTATCTCCTCGACAACAGATTGTTTTCAATCCACCACGAGCTATGGCTGCTCGTTTTGCACCCCTTGTGTTACCCCAGCAGTTGAATGATATGCCCGCAGACTATCAGAGTAAGATCCCGACATTTGATGGCACTCCACAGAGTCTTCCGGCACAACAGCATGTAGACAATATGGCAGATTTCTTTGATCGTTTCGATATTGATGAAGAAAATGTGACCATGAGGCTATTTGTGCAAACCTTTGGAGGAGAGGTTGGACTCTTGGGATACTTTTGATACTATTGTACATACTTTTCATTTTTTGGCTAAGGAAAGATCAGGGGTTTTGCGGCACTTGTTGGGATCCTTGTGGTGTTCTGTTCTTGATGATGTTTCTCCTTTGTTTACTGTAAGTTTCTTCATGTTTAATGTATGCCATAGTTTCATTATGCTTCTGAACTAAGTTGAATGAGTGATTAAGGTTGAATCCATTGTTTACAGTGCTTAGCCTTTGAATTCAGTTAGTTCTATATGTTTTCAGCTGTTTGGAGAGGATCCAAGTTCTTCTTTGCCCTCTTCAGCTCCTCGTCGATCTAATCTATCCATATATCCAATTTAAAGCATCAAGATCATCACCTACCTCGCCCCAGCTTGAACTCTGCAAAGGTCTGACCTTATCCCCGGACCCAAAATTTGTTTTCCCATTACTCCAGCGAAAACCCAAAAAAAACCAAAAATCAAACATACCTATCTCTTTACTAGCCTAAAATCAGTTCTTATTGTAAGTCATCTCGCATCCTATTGCTTATTTTCTCGAGATTGACGGAGAGAGCCCTCTCCTGTCCTCGTAGGGCTAACTACGAGGCTGAGCGTGGTTTGATGTAGCCTTGAGTTTTACTTCATTTCAGCCTGAGGTAGATTTGAGTGCTAACATAGTGGCGACCATACTGGGGAACATCTCAATGGTTTGCTTGTTGATGTGTTTGTTCCACGAGTCTTAGACGGAGTCTGAAGTCACGCCAGGTAGCTTTCGAAACGCTTTTGTTATGCATAAGCGGAAGTAGATAAACGCTGCTTCAGTCGATCTCCGGTAAGCTTGTGTGTTCAATACTTGATTTTTAAATCACCCCAGTGTACTTATTCGTTCTAGACCTTTTGGATGATTGAGTCTAGAAGTCGAAAGGCTGAAAATAATTGATTGTGTTCCTTGTAATTTTTGTTTTCCGAGAAGATCAATACACTGGCTTCAAGAAGAAATACTAGGGCGAATCCTGACCCTGATCCACCAACAATCTTCGAAAATCCGAATCTAATTCCAAGGACCCTTAGAAAACAAGGCAGTCAAGAGAGTTCTGAAAGAGAAAGCCAATTGAGTTTTGAGAGTTCTAGAGTGATTACCCGATCTGCATCCTGTCCTGTCAAAATCATATATGTTGATGAAATCCCTTTTGATGCACAGTTTGAAACATCCTTGTTTGTGAATTTTTCCGAAACTGAATTATCAAGATTAGTCCCAGATCCATTGTTTACTGAAGATTTGCAATATAGATTTGTTTCACAGTACTTGGATAGACAGCTGCAAAGTTCTATTGAGGATACTAATACTTTTGAATTTACTGAATCTGCTTCACAAGTTCTTGACCCATTTGAAATTGCATCAAGTTCACGGATCCCTACTGAACCTCCTTTTGTCCCTACCATTCCGGTTCAGTCTGAGTTTTCTGATCAGCAATCAATAGTATTTTCTCCGTTTCCATTGAATACATCTCATAGACCCACTACTCCTACTCCTCCTGTATCTCCTCGACAACAGATTGTTTTCAATTCACCAAGAGCTATGGCTGCTCATTTTGCACCCCTTGTGTTACCCCAGCAGTTGAATGATATGCCCGCAGACTATCAGAGTAAGATCCCGACATTTGATGGCACTCCACAGAGTCTTCCGGCACAACAGCATGTAGACAATATGGCATATTTCTTTGATCGTTTCGAGATTGATGAAGAGAATGTGACCATGAGGCTATTTGTGCAAACCTTTGGAGGAGAGGTTGGACTCTTGGGATACTTTTGATACTATTGTACATACTTTCATATTTTAGCTAAGGAAAGATCAGGGGTTTTGCGGCACTTGTTGGGATCCTTGTGGTGTTCTGTTCTTGATGATGTTTCTCCTTTGTTTACTGTAAGTTTCTTCATGTTTAATGTATGCCATCGTTTCATTATGCTTCTGAACTAAGTTGAATGAGTGATTAAGGTTGAATCCATTGTTTACGGTGCTTAGCCTTTGAATTCAGTTAGTTCTATATGTTTTCAGCTGTTTGGAGAGGATCCAAGTTCTTCTTTGCCCTCTTCAGCTCCTCGTCAGTCTAATCTATCCATAAAATCCAATTCGAAGCATCAAGATCATCACCTACCTCGCCCCAGCTTGAACTCTGCAAAGGTCTGACCTTATCCCCGGACCCAAAATCTGTTTTCCCATTACTCCAGCGAAAACCCAAAAAACCAAAATCAAACATACCTATCTCTTTACTAGCCTAAAATCAGTTCTTATTGTAAGTCATCTCGCTTCCTATTGCTCATTTTATCGAATAGACGGAGAGAGCCCTCTCCTGTCCTCGTAGGGCTAGCTACGAGGCTGAGCGTGGTTTGATGTAGCCTTGAGTTTTACTTCATTTCAGCCTGAGGTAGATTTGAGTGCTAACACTACTATTGTATTATTGTTATCATTTTGAATTATAGAAAAAGGCCAGCAACAATGTTTTGTTTTCCAGGTCTATCTAAAATGGTGACATTAAATTCTTGCAATAATAATAACCATCTTGTGACTCTGCCATCAGTGATTGAATTATTCATTATATATCTAATTGTAGAATGATCCGTGTGAATGAAAGGTTCATAGCTAGTGATGTAATGTCTAAATTTGTTAATGGCATGGACAACAACTAAAAAATGTATTTTAGTAACAGTATAATTTAACTTTGTTGGAGTCAACATTTTACTTATATAGTAAATGTCATAAGGAGTCAAGTTTTTTTGTCCCAATACAACTCCCAGATATTTTTCTAAAGCATCAGTATAAATATGGAAAGAAAATTTCTAGTTTGGTCCCATTAAGATGGGTTCTTCATAAATATTTTCTTTCAAAGTTTCAAAGGCCTTTTGGCAATCAAAATTCCAACTAAATTCATAATCTTTTGTAAGAAATTTGAAGAGTGGAGATGAAATCTTTGTAAATTTATCTATAAATATTCTACAGTATACAATGAAACCAAGAAAAGTCCTAACATCTCTTTGACAAGTTGGAACTTATAATTTGGAAATAAATACTACTTTAGATGAGTCTACCTTAATTCCATTTCATGAAATATGGTGTCCTAAAAAATCCCCTGAGTAAACATCATAAATAATTTTTCGTGACTTAATGAGAGATTTTATTCTTTACATCTTATGAGAAATTTTTCTAAATTTTGAAGGGCTTCTTCAAATAATTTCCATAGACTGTAAAATCATCCATCTACACTTCGATGCAATCATGAATTAGATCAAAGAAAATACCCAATACTTCTCTTTGGAATGTCTTCAGTGCATTAAATAATAAAAAATGAAGCACTCGGTAAGGATAAGTTCCCCATGGACAGGTAAAAGTGGTTTTCTCTTGATCTTCTGGTGCTACCTGAATTTGGTTATATCCACTAAAACCATCCAAAAGTGAAAAATTATTTCTTCCCTAGGAATGTGTATAAAGCTTGATCTATGAAAGGGAGTGGAAAGTGACCTTTCAAAGTAGCCTTATTCAGCTCCCTATAATAAATACATACTCTCCATTTTCCATTATTTTTGGGGACAATTAATAAATTTGAAACCCACTAATTTTCTGATATTGGATAAATAAAATTTTCATTCAACAATTTTTGTAGATCTTCCTTAACAATTTCCCTCAAGTTTGGACTCACTCTTCGTTGAGGTTGTTGGATTGGTCTGCCATTTTATTCAATATATATGTGATGCATGCAGGTCTTGGGATTGATTCCTTTCATGTTAATGTATGCCCATGCATATGCGAAATAATTTTTCTGTAATGTTTCCATTAATTTCTTCTTTTGAAATTCTTCCATATTTTTGTTTACATTTAAATTTTTACCTGGAAATATTTCTATTGAAGAATTTCCAGATTCTTCCATAGAATATATAGACATTTGTATGGATTATAGCTATTCTATATTGCATTGTTATTGAAAATTTTGACTACTCTCACATTGTGAAGATAATTCATTTTTTTCTATTGAATTAAACATTTGATCTTCTTCACCAATTTTTGAAGTAGTGAAAATGGGTTGTATATAATTATCATCATCCATCCATTCTTCATTTTCTACCTCTACCATTATTTTTTCTAGTTGATATAATGTGAATTTATTTGTTGAAATACCATCATAGATAAACATAATACCATATCTACAACTGATAAAAGCATCAGCTGTAGCTAACCAAGGTATTCCTAAGATTAATGGATGTCCTCCTAAATTATTATTTAGTGTTAAGATCATAAAATTGACTAGACATTCCCAAGAATCTAAGGATACATAAATTTCCTCTAACAAACCATCAGATTCAGTTACAGATCTATCTGCTAGTTGTAACAATGTTGGTTAATATTGGAGATTTGGAAGTCTTCGTTGATCCATAGTTTGTCTACTCATGATGTTTATGGCTGATCCTAATTCGATCAATGTGTTTAGGATTTCGATAGCATTGATGTGTGTCTTCACAATGGGACTTCATGGATCCAAATATTTTTGCACTTTTTTTTTCCCATCATGATGTCTATAATTTTCCCAACTAATTGTATTCTTTTTTCTTCTTCTCTTTTTCTTCCTGGATTTTTTATACTCATCTCCCTTATTTTATTTGCAAGGATTGGAATTATTTGATAGCTTGTTAGGTCCCTAGAATACTAGTATAGCCCCTTATTATTATTGTTAGTGTAGCCCCTGTATTGTTATTAGTGTGCCCATGTAGTCCCAATATTTCTATTATTGTGCCCCATAGAAGCTCACTATTATTATTGTTGTGCCATTACGTTGTTATTTCTATGTCGGTGAGGATTATATTGTGACCCATTAGACTCATATATATAGAAAGATGGTTTTCTCATTTGTATCATCCAAGAATTGTCCATTTATGTAATTTAAAGGAGGTTTCCCCCTCATAGAGGTTGATTTAAAAGGCTTTGATAGATATTTTTTTCTATTTTGTGAGTTGTTTTCATAATATTTGGTATCAAAGCTTTGGATTCTAGGGATTCATTGCTTCAAAATGGTCATCGTGGAATTTTCGCTATACCCTTTTTTCCTAAAAAGTTTCAGAAGCTACGAAAAAAAACCCATTTGAGAACATCGTGCACAAATTTCAGATCTTGGATTGTGATAGTTTTGGAGATATGGTCTGGGGAAGTTGCAGTTTTTGGAGGCTCCAAAATTTCATCTCAAACAAGTGGTCAAGTAAAAATCATCATAGATTTCGTTTTAGACATCGGATTGGAATTCTGAAGAATTTTCTAAAAGTACATAGACTGTAGATTCCTATGTATCAATTTCAAGGCTGAAGGCTAAAAAAGTGACATGTGGCACCTCGTACAAGTTCACTCTTCTGAACCAACCCAGAATTAGGTCATTGTGGGAGATATGGCATAACTTTACCTTGAAGAATCCAAATTAGGTATGACCTATGGAATTGGAAAGAAGATTCATAGGGCTACTACGGGACTAACTATCAAATCTTAGGGATCCGAAATTACATAGATACATCAGTTTCAATATCCAGCTCCTCAAAAGAAAGAAAAAGGTGTTTATATATGTTGGCTCGAGGGGTCCTGACCCAGGTTTGGAGGTTAAGGTTTGCCAACAAACCCCTATACTAATGGCCCTTTCAGCAGTGACTTGCTTGCATAGGTCAAAGTCTCACCCGAAGTAGTATGGGTGGGTGTTGGAACCAGGTTTCCACACCCTAAGAGAGGATAGGTAATCCAAGAAGAGAAATGTTTGGTTTTATAATGACCAGCTCGCATATCCTAGAACCAGATCTATAGATCTCTTTCGCATCCATGTGCACAAAGTCAGCTATACTTACTATACTTAAATAATCATACACTAATAAAACAATAGTGCAACATTACAGTTATTCTTTACATCAAACATAAAAAAACAGACTCAGATCAAAGGTCTGCGCAACATAACACTTAACATAGTTACTTTCACAGCTTAACACATAATATGCATAGTATAATAGCTATCAAAGAGTCACATCAATTGTACAAATAGATTCTATTACTCGACAACCTTTCTCATTCATTAATCCTTCAGATCCTTCTTATAATACCCAAACCCAACCTACGCACATAGAAGTAGGGTCCACACACAGAAGGACTAGGGATCTCCACGCACACAACCAACAGGAGTCCTTTCCCCCAAAACCCAAACAGATCTACTAAGCCACAATTCGCATCAAGATCTCATCATCTTGTTGCCTTGTAATTCAAAATGTCCCTTTATTTATAACAATCTAGCCTAATCTTTCCTATGGTCCGCATGCCATGGTTTGCGGACTTTAGGTCTACCCTTTGATCCATTACAATGCTTTCGGGGCTTTGACCCACCCCAAAAACCCTGCGCTAGAATAATTATACTAAAAAATATGGAAAATTGGACCAGTTTCGGAGCTTGCAGGAGACCCTGTTCCAACAATCCCCCAACACAATCTTGTGACTCATCCCGGGTCACTGGGGTGTTGCGGTCTCTACCTGCACACGTAGGGCATTGATCGCTACGATCAGTGGAGGAAATACTTCTTGACTTTGAATGGTAGCACTCTGCGCGATGTTTATAAGCTTCTGGGAGGTCGGTCCTTCAATAGCCACGGTAAACCTCTCTAATGTCTGGTTGAGTCGCTTGACGGTGCCATTAGTATCTTGTGATAGCTGGAGGGCAGCATCGACCCATGGCTTCAAGCATTCTATGATGGCATGCTTTTTTTTTAAGAGTTCCTCAATCTTATCTTGGAGTGCTTTGCTAGTCTTCAAGCATGCCAGATGCTACATAGGGGCTGAGGGAAAGGTAGCTTCAATATGATCGAAAGTGGCTTCCTTCTGTTGTAAGTCCTGGTTGATTTTCTAAAGAACCGAGTTGAACTGGACTGTTGTCCAGAGCGGCATGGCCAACTCGAGAAAATGAGTACCCTGAGAAATCTATCCTGAAATGACGTCCGTAGCTTCTATTTCCAGCACAACACACTAGGCTCATATCTTCGGAGGTGTGGCAGGCTGTAATTGGGCCTGTAATGTTGTGATTTTCCATTCCATTTGGGTCTTGAGGGTCTGCATTTTGGTTCTGGACATCTTTAGTGTTACAACCAAGCCTTCTAGTATAGTTTTAAGCAGAGTTGTAGCCAAGAGCTCGTCTAGGAGCTCTATGCCAAGTTGGTGGACCGTTGTTTCGAGCTACGCCTTCTACGAGATATCAAGGGAGACATCTGCAGTCTGTTATGTGATGATTGGCATGGCCACATTGAGCTGTTACTGTGCGGTCTGGTCGCGATGATGGATCTCCTGAAGCACGACGGTGTGGAAACCCTGTAACACCTCGCGTGGCAGCTTTTCCAAGTCCAATTATAGTCCTGTATCCACTGGAAAGTGGGTGCCGACCAGGACAGTGCTAGGCAATGAATAAGCACGGCATTCTTTTGTAGTTAGCCCGGTACTGCTGGATGTCGTGGGCACCTATGCCTATAGTATGGTAGGGTGCAGAATATCTGTCTTTTTATGGAGGTCATGAAGCTGAGCCTGCATGGCATTGATTGCAGCCTTTTTTTGTGCTTCTATGGCTGCCCACTTATCCTTTGTAGATAGAGTAAGTGTGTCCCTAATTTTCTCGAGATCACCATCAGTTAGTGTGATCGTTGCATCATATTCCTCGCGTTGGGCATGCTGCTTTTTTTGAGGTGCCTTTGCAAGCTCCTTGTGCCACTTCGTACCCTGGAGGGATGTATTATCCTTGTTAGTCAACCCTTTCATTCACAGAACTAGCTACGAATCGACTATTTCAGCTCTTAAAATGATCTGCGACAGTTGCGTAACATCTTCCATGGCTGCGTACGAGCCCGTTCGGCTGGACCCTATAATCATCCCAGGTTTGGAAGGGGCGTTAAATTTCGTGATATAGCTTTGACACCAATTTGTGCAGGGTTCGAATTCAATTATCCACGTAGGGAGCCAAAGGGCAATTAGCTTATCAATTTCAGCATCCCCAGACCCCCTCAACGTAATGTCCACAAGCTATAGACTGGTAAGTGCTGAAGCATCTGTGGGTTAGGGGTTGCCATATTAACATAAGGATGGGATCCTAAATTTGGAGAATGACAGGCAACGGAAGTGGGTTGATTGTGTATGAACAGAACACTAAAGGTCCAGAAAATCATGCAGCAGAACAATACATCCGGATTACAGAGATGATATGGAACCTTGGTCGGAGTTATCCTTTCTCCTTTATAGTTCTTGTGGCTGTCCAACGGTAAGGTGAATCTTACCTGGAACTTACCATCAAGAAAATGGTAAAAAGTCACAAGAAATTGCCTCATTAATTGCTAGCCGCCTGTTTTCCTTAATGGTAATATTCCCTTTTTACTAGAGTTCAGTGTTCTGACTATCATCGTTCACACCCTATGGGCTTCCCACAAATGTACTAACCTCGGATGAAGCATCTGTGCTGCTTGTGCATTCTTAATTATAGCCGTAGTGGGGTGTCCTATAATTCAATTCAGGTGCAACTTAAATAACTTGGCAACTGTGCGCATCCCGTCTAGTTCTGAGTTTGGAATAGTTCGAGGATTTCCTTTCAGTTGAGGCTGCAGTATTCAACTATGTGTGTTACCTACATTCCCCATTATTCAGATGCGATGTACAAGTGTGGTGTACCCCAAGTCAAGGTGTTAGTGTTCAGCAAAGCTACGTCGACTGCTCTTGTGCCATCCACCACCCTAAATGTTCGCAGAAACTCATCCCACAAAGTATCCCAATGGTGAGTGCACTGATGTAGCTCCGCATCTAAATACCATGCAACTAGATGCAGTCCCAGAGCATGGATAAATAGGTGGACCCATTCTTTTAGGGTTCTGTCGTACCACTGTGTTTCCCATGCGAGAAAATATCTACGTGGATCTTCTAACCCAAGGAAATTTTTGATCCATCTCGCAGCTGGAGCTTCAAATCGCAGGATCATCTTATCTCGACATTCCTCCTAATCCTAGAATACATTCCCATGTGTCTCCCACTAGCGCGTAGGTGTTTCACGTAGGGCTAGCTTAAGGGCCAATAGCCTACATCCCTTGGAAACTTCTCCCTTGAATTCCTTAATGTTACCCAAATCCCCATAGTAGTTCAGGTCTCTTACCTCAGAGGAGATGCAGTAGAAGTTCCTTGTGACCTGAAGACATTGTAGTGCCGAAACCTCATGCAATCGGCCTTGCCAATTCTCTAGTTCCCCATCAGAGTCGGAAAATCATTCACTGTCTTTTTCCCAGCAGAGTACTCCGTATCTTCCTCAGTTCATCTTCGCACAACATATACTGAAATTAACATTCAAAAATAATGTTCAGCCAAGACAATAAGACGAGGGAATGCCAGCATTCCTTTGCTTAAACTGAATTAAAACATTTTCAAATAACATAATTGAAAGAAAACATTTAAATAAAGATTTCTCAGCCAGAGAAGGTTACTGGGATACAGTAGGTCCTACACTATTTAAACTGTTCTTTACAGAAGAATATGAAACATAATGAAAACAGAAAAAATAAAATAACCAGTTACAATGAGAATAAAATCACCATCAACATAGACCAGGATCCCATAAATCAGCTTGTATTGATGCTCCAAACCAATTACAATCTTCACACCCAATGTGTTAGTTCATCTTTCTTTCACGACCTGACTTATCTATTACAAGCAGAGCTCCAAGAGCCAGTGAAAACACTATTTACAATCAAGAGTCTTCAGCTCAGTTACATACAATTCTTCAGCAATTACATTAACAACCAACCCCTCACTCATCTTCTATTGAAGTACTTATAGAAGGATGAGGAGGTGAGATCTGATAAAGATCTCAAAAACAACTAATACAGAACTAATGTTCCTCGGCCCTTGGGGGGCTCAATGAAGGAACTGTACAGGTGTTTCACTGCATTAACTGTTTTACACTTATGATTTAATCTCGGTGAGAGCTTTCGTTGACCTTTGAGGCTCGGTGTGATGCTAGGGTTACTCTACCGACATTCTGTCATTAAATTCCTGGCAAAATTTACCCTTTGGTGATGATGTGAGGCATATATTTGATTTTGAGCAATAACTCCGGCCCCTGATTGAATAATTTTGAAGAAAAGGTGGCTCTGAGGTGGTTGAGGAATCAATTTTCCTCAAATTTGGCAGTGGAGACTTTCTGTCTGACAAAAACACTTTAGGTTTTCCTTTAAACTATGTTTTAGATTGGGGATTAGGCGTTTGGTAACTGTCTTAGCCATAATCCTCGCTGATCTATCCATTAATCTCCTGTTCTGGTTCATCCTGGTCTTCAACACTGATAATCTTCAAATGTGCCTGTTTCATAGTTTTATCTCTGTAGTGCAGGGCTGTGCAGAGTTTGTAAGACATCAATGCATGAGAAAACATCGACGAGACATGCATTTCAACCCTATCGATGATTTCCGTGGATGAATCAAAGATGTGAGGGTCGTCACCCTCCCTCCCTAAATCTTCCTTGGAAACCATGAACAAATGATTTAATCCCTGCAAAATACAAACGAAACGTTATCAAATCCATGCATTTATCAGTTAACTACTGCAGAGGCATATGGAGGGAGCATGGCTGTGGGATGGCATCATCCGCCGGTCAGGATTGATCGAGGAAGATTATAGATTAGGTGGAAGAAGATCAAATTTAAGCCATCGATCGCGCATGGTCGGCGGTCAGGAGCGGATGCTCAAAATTCAAACGGAGGGAGCGTTGACTGGGCAACAGAATCGACAGATCAGATCGACGGCGGGGACGCGATTTCCGTTGCACGGAGACCTGAGTTATCGCGTGGGTAGTTCGGTTAAACATCAGATACTTTGGGCGATCAACAACCGTGGGATCAGTGGGCCCAGATCAGACGACGGATATTCATTTAGCTGGGCGTCCATGGTCCAGTCCATAACGTGCGGGGGACGACAAATACGTGGCGGTTTTCAAACAGTAAATGGGACGCGTGTCAGGCGGTGTATGGAATCGCTGACCGTTGGGTTAAAACCGCCTTTGCTCGATAGGCGGTGTGAAAAATACCGCCGGGTTTGAGAAAACGGTGTTGGGATGGTGGGGACCACATGGAGGGCGCGCTCTGCTCCGTTGATCTGCGGAGTAGATCAACGGTCACGGTCACTCCAAAATTTACACGGTGGAAAACTTTGGAAATAAAATTTAAAACCAAAAAATACGATTTACAAAGGTTTTAAAGGTTTTGGGCGAAGAAAATTAAATTGAAAGGATAGCGCCTGACGGCCTTGGCAGTTGGTTCTGGTGCTCGGGCGCATGGATGAAAGCGGGGTTGGAGGCTTAGCCTGAGGGGCTTAAACCCAAAACATAGGAAATATGCATTTTTCATGAGTTTTAATGGTTTTTTGAAGGAAAAGAGTGTTTCGATAAGGCTAAGAAGGGGTCTTAGACCTTATGAAATGAATTTTGATGAGGGAAAATAGAAGGATCATGAAATTGTGGGGTTTTCATGGGAAAAGGGGGATAGAAACATAGGTTATTTTGGAATAATAGGAAGGGAAAAAGGGGGCTGCAGTAGTATTTGACTTTGGATTTTTTGTAGGATCTCAGAGGTTTTCAGGATGTAAATAGAAATATGGGATCTGGACAGAGGTATGAGGCCCTCAAGAGTCATCAAGAGCCAATAGTTTTTTGATAGGAAAAATTGCTCCTTGAAGGCTCAAAACAAATTTAGCCACCTTTGGTATAATCAAATTTTATAGGTGGCTAACAGTGGCTCCACTTGGGGATGGTGCCTTCTTGAAGGCATCAAGAATTTAGACTTGATTTCTCTGGGAGGCAGACTTGTGCTTGATCCATTATTTTCTCTGCTTTTGCTGGATGATCTTGCTTTGCTTCTAAAAAAATAGTATCAGTCATGAAAGAATAATGGACTTCATCAATACAACTTTCTACCTACCCAATCCTACTAATCTAACATTTTTTCTTCATTAGAGTGCACTTGGATTGGCAAACTCTTTTCACAAAATTTTATTCTTTTGAAAGAAAACAAAACTAATCTACTTCTACACCTTATTTCTCCCTAAACTCAGATTAAACAGTTGAGCTCAGATATTTCTCTACCTAATCTACTGTCTGCTGGGATTAAACTATCCAACAGAATTTCATTCTCTAAATTCTGCAACAGAAATTTAAAAACAGCCAAGTCAAGTTTAAGCTGTTTGACTTGCTGTGATCTATGGCATAAAAACAAGCTACACATAGATTATTATTTGCAGAAAATTAACATTAAAATGGAAGGCTTAATATTTGAAAGTCTCTCATCATGGCCTTCACTTTTCTTCATAGCTCTATTTTTGCTCTTGTTTGAGCTATCTCTTCCTTGTTCTCTGATTCATATTTTGGGCAAATTAGAACCAATTTTTCTCTTTTTTGACTGAGAAGATAAAATAGTTTTGAGTCATCTCCTTTTGGGATCTTTGGCTCAGATTTTGAGTCTATTTGAACGTTCATTTCTATCCTAATCTATCTACTGATAAGCCAAGATTGAACAGTTTGGAAGATCGAATTCACTATCCTATCAGCAGAAAAATTTAAAGCTAATTAGTCAATATTAAACAGTTTGACTAACTAGAAGTGCGTTTTTGAGGAGTGGCATTTGGGCTTGCACACTTTCAGATTTGTTTCTCTTTTTGGCATGGGGCTTTGCCTTTCTTATTTTTCACAATCTTCCCTCTTTTCTTTCTTTTCTTTGTTTTTGTATTTTTTAATTTTCATAACTTTGAAAGCAATGGTGGATGGACTATTCACAAGGAAAAAAGGTAAAAAGGCTTCAAAACCAAAAAAATGGATCAAGAGAAGTAATGCTTAAGCATCCTGCCATTGACAGGACCCCCAAACAATTCTGTTCCATCCAGTTCCTGTAACAAGAAAGCATTATTACCAGCAATTGAATGAATAGAGTAAGGGCCAAGCCATAGGTTGTCAAATTTTCCGTGCTTGCCCTTTTCTTCCCTCCTTGAGTCCCACTTTAAAACTTTGTCCCCAATCTTGAAATTGCTGGCCTTTTTTCTTTGGTCAAAAAGCCTTTTGATGCTGTCTTGTTTCTGTAATGCTTTGTTATACACTTCCTCCCTTTTTTGATGAAGATGAATGGTCTGATTTATTATTTTGGTCATATCATTTTCTTCAGTTTGCAATTCTTGGATCAATTTCATAACTGGTACACCAAGGCTGTTAGGAAAAATTGCATCTGTTCCATACACAAGCTGGAAAGGTGACATACCAATAGATGTCTTCAAAGTTAATCTGTCAGCCCAAAGTGCATGGACCAGCTTTGTGTGCCAAAATTTTTTGTTGTCCTCCAACAGTTTCTTGATTATGTTCACTAAGCTTTTGTTGGAGGATTCTGCAAGTCCATTACCCTGAGGATAATAGGCTGTGGAATGTCCCAATGTTATCTGATACTTGTGACAGAATTCAACCATTCTCTTTGATCCAAATGCTGTTGCATTATCAGTGATAATTTTGGTAGGACAACCAAATCTGGAGAGAATGTTAGTCTCCATAAATTTTATGATAACTGAATCATTGGCTTGCCTACAAGGAACAAATTCTATCCACTTACTGAAATAGTTTGTGGCAGTGAGGATCCATCTATGTTGGGCAAAAGATGGTGGATGGATTTCTCATATGAATTCAAGTCCCCACTGTTGAAAAGGGGCTTCAACAATGATAGGATGGAGAGGAAGGGGTAGCAATTTTCTTTTGCCCTCAAACAGTTGGCACTTATGACAGGAAATGATCATCTTGTGTATATCAGGAAAAAGAGTAGGCCAATAGAAACCAACCCTCAGGATTTTGTTAGCTGTTGACTTCTAGTAAAAAAGACCTCCACACTCTCCTTCATGGAATTCCTGCTTAACCTCCTCTACATCAAACTCAGGCAAACATTTAAGCAATATACCACTTGCATTTTTCCAATAAAGACATCAATCTATAATGCAATAGCTTACTGCTTTTAGCTTCAAGAACCTTGCCTTTGTTTTTGTCAAACCAGGAGGTGTATTTAAATTGGGCAAAACATAAACAATATCAGCATACCAAGGAGAATTCAAAAAATGGTCTTCAACAATGGGAGTTGAGAATTATTCTTGGTCTTCTAAAGCGTTAATCATATGAATATCAAGAGCTTCACAATTTGACTCAGCCATTAATCTGGCTAGACCTTGCCCTTTGATTAGCTTAGTGGGTTTTATCTCTAAATCATATTCAAGGATGATAGCAATCCACTTACCTCTCTTACCATCGGGGTCCTATGTTCGAATGTCTTTAACAAATGAATTTGGGACGAAGGAAATGATGTGTGAATGAAGGATGTATACTCTGAAGTCTTTCAAAGCTTTAACCAAGGCAAAAGCTTGTTTCTCCATGATGTTATACTTCAATGGGGCATCCCTAAATGCCTTACTAAAGAATGCAATAGGCTGCTCTTGTCCTTGTGGATTTTTCTGTAAAAGGATAGCAGTTATGGTATGTTCTGATGCAAATGAGAAGATATAAAAATATTTTGAAAAATCAGGACTTATCAGAACCGATGTTTTGGTTAACGCTTGTTTCACCAGCTTAAAGGATGTCTTTGCTTCCAAGGTCCATTTTACCCCTTGCTCCTTCTTTAACATATTTGTGATATTCCTAAGGAACTCAGCTAAGTTAGGGATGAGCCTTCTCAAAAAGTTAATCTTTACAATGAAAGACTGCAACTCTTTTATGTTTCGAGGATGAGAGATTTTCAATATGGCCTCAATCCTCTTTGGATCTATCTTAATACCCTCCTCAGAAATAATGTGCCCAAGTAGTTTAACTTCTTGGAGACCGAATAGTGTCTTCTTAGGGTTTAAGGATATTCCAAACTTTCTGCATTTCTCGAAAAATTTTCTCAAATTTTCTAAGTGCTCTTCATCTGTTTTTGAAAACACAGTGACATCATCAAGATAGATAATGATGAAGAACCCCAATTCTTCCGAGAATGCTATGTCCATGGCTCTCTGAAAGGTTGCTCTAGCATTCATTAGACCAAAAGGCATTTTCACATACATGAAAGTGCCCCATGGTGTAGTAAAAGTTGTCTTTAATTGACCAGCAGGGTGAACTAAGATCTGATTATACCCTGAATAGCCATCAAGCAAAGAAATTCTTCTAGACCCTACCACCCTTTGCAAAATATGATCCATTTTTGGTAAAGGGTAGTTGTCTTTCAATGAAGCTTTGTTTAAATCTCTAAAGTCTATACAAAGCCTGATTTCTCCATTTTTCTTCCTAACAGACACCAGATTAGATACCCACTTAGAATATCTAATAGGGAAAATAATACCAGCTTCGTACATCTTCATGATTTCCTTCTTAACCAAAGGCAGCTGTACAGGGTTTATTCTGCGCAGTTTCTGTTTAAATGGTTTTTCGTTTTCTTTAGGAGGGATTTTGTGCTATATTATTTTAGTGTCATAGGACTTAAGATCTTCATAAATCCATGCAAAAACATTAGAAAATTTATTGAACAGCTCTATGTATTTGAGTTTAATGTGAGCTGGCAAAGTTTTGGACAGTTTGACCATTTTCGGTTTTTCCTGACTGCCTAGGTCGCACTCTTCCGCTTCAGTCTCTACACGTTCTAGTTTAGGTTTTTTGGCCACATCATTAAGATCAAAAAACTCTTTTAAAGGTTCTAGACCACTCGGAAAACTTTCATCTTTAGAATGCAGAGTTTCTAATTCTTCTGTTTTTTATTCTGCACTCAGTTATGTTTGGTTTCCAAGTTTGCTAGTCTGAAGGTTAATATTGGCAAGTTCAGGAGAAGGTTCTTCTTCACCAAGAAAATTTTCTTCACTGCAATCTGTATCATAGTCTGAATCCGAGCTATGCAGTTAAAATTCATTTCTAAATTGCATGAAGTCTTCTATTTGTTTATCTCCATCAAACACCTGCCAGTATTTTTTATTATCAGGCATAGCTGGTCAAAATTTTATCTGAGTTGAGCAATATTCGGTCTCATATGGCATTAGACATGTCCTAGTTGCAAAGGCTAAATTGTGGGCGATAAGATTTCTTTTCCTTGGGACAAAAATTAATTCAGACTCCTCAAATGTTTTCAAAATATCCATGACGTCATTACGATAGGCCCTAAGTCTGGGATGATTTGCATTATACTCCCCATTGACTTGCCTAATAATTAACTCAGAATACCCATACACATTGATTCTCTGGGCTCCTAAATTTTTTAACAAATGTAAGCCTAAGAGAAGGGATTCGTACTCCGCTATGTTGTTAGAACACTGAAAGTTTAATTTGCATGAAATGCATTCTGTGTGCTTGCGTTCAGTGTTAGTAATCCAGACACCTGCACCAGCATTTTTTCTAGTGCATGACCCATCAAAATACATACTCTAGAGAGGACTTTGATCAATTTTATCTGTTTGGTGAATGTCCTCATCAATTACTGTGCTTCTAGATGCTTCTTGAATATCAGCACTAAGTCGTTTTTGTTTTAAATCCTCAAGTTTCTCATCGAGTTGAGAATCGTTCTTTTGACTATCAAGATTTAAGTTCAATGGATTGATGACTTGTAGTTCAAGACCTATGTTTAGTTTTCTAATGTTTTCAAATATAGCAAACTACTTAGACACTTCAGCATTATGTTCCTCTTACTCCCCTTCAGTCATTGATTCCGTTAAAGTGATTTGTTCATTAAGGATTTCATCATTGAACATGATAAAAGAATCAAGGCCTGTGCTCACGGAGTATAACGGAGAGTTTTGTGGTCTATCTTGACTTTTGACTGTGTATTGCATATGGGAATCCCTATAAAGTCTTCTAGTTTGGTTGAAAACAGGGATAGTCGCATAGGTTATGTCCATTTGCATAGTCCCTTGTAACTTAGCCCCCCAAGATCTTGATAATAACATTCCATACTTCGGGGGGACATCAGCCACAACAATATCCATAAATAAGCATTTAGCTGGAATCTGGGCCAAGTTAACACAGCGGTCTTTTATCAATCCTAAGCACTTTACCCTACTTGAGTCAAAGGAGTATAGGTCTTTGTAAGGTCTGGTGATTTCTAGACCCAGGCTCTCCATTACAGCTTTTGGCATTCATTTATGAGAAGCCCCTGTGTCATGCATGGCGTTGTGAAAAATATTGTCATGAACATTTAAACTCACATAAAAAGGAGGAATAGGTCCCTCTTGAAACTTTCCTTCAATTTTTGGACCAAAAATAAGATCTGGTTGGTCATCGTTAAGATTGCCTGTGTCCTCATTTTCTTCTATGTTTAAAGCCTTCAAAATTTGGGTTTTGTATACATGATGGGCAGCTAACTCAGTCAAGGGAAAAGAAATTTTGATCTTTGAGATTTCCTGTTCCAGGCTGAAAGGATTTTGATTCTTTAAAGCACTTGTTTCAGCCTTATTAGCTGTCACTTTATCAGCAACAACAACTTGCTGATTTGTTTTATCTACACTTGACACAACAGTTGTAATAGGAGTACTAGCTGAAGTGTTAGCACTACTGATATTTACACTCTGTTTTTCAAGATGTTGAGTGTCTTTCTCTTTACCTTTACCAGAATTATCAGCCACTGTTTTATCCTTTTGTTTGACTGTTTTAGGCTTGGTTGTAGTGCTGTTTTCAGAAGGTTTGTCAGAGGTTTTGGTGTTGGGGGTTTGCTGACTCAATCTACTTCTGAGTTCATATTATTTTGAAGGTTCTGTGATGGCGTTTTCCATATCTTGACAACAATTTTCATTGTCATCTCTTTTGTCGTCATAAGGTGTGTAAAGACCCTTTTTCCTATCATAATGAACCTCGAAGTCATCATCATCTACCCCAAATAGGTTTATATCATCTTCCTCTATTATTTTATCCATTTCCTCAACCTCACTCACATAGTTTTGATGAAAGGGAGGAGTGATCTGTTGATCATCTTCCCTGGGTCTGTTAGGAGGTTGGTTCCTTCTAGCATTCTGATTCTGGTTTTGGTTTCTGTTTTGAGGAGCAGTTTGATTTTGACTTGCTTGTGCTCTCTCAAGAATGCTCATTTTCTTCATCATTTCTTCCATCATTCTTTCCATCTTTGAGTTTGAGGAAGTAGGTGTGGATTCCTCTCTAAAAGATACTCTCTCTTCAGTTTTCATCCTTTCTCTCTTTTCCATTAGGTTGAATTCCACAGAAAGAGCACTTCTTTGCATGTCTTCAAGAGTTGCAAAATCTGTTTCTCTCAGCGAATAGGTCATATCAGAGTCAAAACCTTCAGGAAATTTGTTTAAGGCTGAGCCCTGTGGAGGTTTTAATTCTGGGGAAAGTGCATTATACACATTGTTAAACCTGGTACAATAAGCTTGTACACTTTCCCCTGGGTTCCTATGGAGATTGTTGTAGTCGGCAAGGACTTGGAGAGGATTTTTCCTTAATTCCCATTTGTTTAAGAATGTCTGATGGAAACCTTGGAGATCATTGATACCGTGGGGGGCTAGAGCTTTAAACCATTTTCTTACTTCTCCCCCCAAACTTTGAGCAAACAGTCTGAGCTTGACAGAATCATTATCAATTTCGTTTCTGTCAAAGTAGTCATTCATCTTATCCACATGTTGTGATGCAATTATCGCGTTGTTAGCATCGTACAATGGGATTTTGGACTGATAGTCCTGTGGAAGATTGATTAGTAGTATAGGAAGGGCTAAGGGAGCATACCATGTTGCCATGATATATGGTGGGGGTGGGTTTAAAAGGGGTGGATTGACAAGAGGAGGTGTGGACTGAAGTGAAGTGGTTTGAGTGGTGGATGAAGGATGAAAAGAAGTGGATGGGACTGTAGTAGATTGCTGAGCTGATCTTGGATGAGAGACACCTAGATTATAAAGAAAATGTAAATCAGGACGTGTTGTTTCTCTATTCCCAAGATGTTCACTTGTTTCAGGAGATGAACGTGAAGACTTAGAATCTAACTGATCTAAATCATCAAGGGACCTAGTCCTAAAGGGATTAACTAAGTTAGTTTGTGATCGTTGTAGAGCTGAAAGATTTTCCGGGACTGAATTAGCTCTTAGGAGTGATATGAAAATAGTTGAAGATTCTATCTTAGGAGACTTCCTAAGGATTCTTTCTGGGTTATCAACTATCTCAGGTGGATCAGGGTCAGGATGAGCTCTAGTGTGAATCTTCCTAGGAGCCACTATGCTGTATGTTTTAGACCCAAATAATAAGAAAAGTTTAACCAATTATGACAATATTTGAGAGGTTGACTAATCTGTTTTCCCAATTTTAATCCTACATCCCTCTATCTAGATTTGAATGATATTATAATGATAAGGGTTCTTCCCAGTGGATTCTTAAGGTCTGTTCAGGATTGTGGAGTTGCCAGGTGGAAAGTTTATAATGTTTTCTAAGAGGCACACTGTCGACCACAGTGCTTGAGAAATATCCTTTTTCAAGGATATCCGGAAACATAACAAACTCTAACCAGAGATTGACTGGGAGGGCATTCACCATATATTTCTCCTCTAAAAGAGGATGAGATCCGGAGGCTACCTGGCCCTTTCCAGACTCTGCCTAAGAGTATAAGGTAAAACACAACAAATGTAAGTGAGATGTAGGACTAAGTGTTTTGTCACCAATCTGAAGTATTTTTGGTATTTTATGAGTTAGTTTTTATTTGTGTGGTTTTCTAAGAATGTCCTAACTTTGTTTCAAAACATAGCTATGGTTGTGAGAGAAAGAGAGTCTACTCTTATGGCTAAGCTAGCCGATTTTTCAAGGTTAGATAAAGTCTTAAGAGAATCCTAAGGTTGACCTAGATTGTCACTGATTCAAACAAGTTTCATCACGATTACCCTTTCTTGGTAGAGCCTGAAAAATGCTACTTTTTAATCACAAGGTCTTATGAAGATTTTGAGTTTTGTTCCCCAGTGGAGTCGCCAGAAATGTTAGCTGGTGGCTCCAGCTGGTTAATAAAGCAAATGCTCTATGAACCAAATCTCTGAATATCGCATAATTATCCTTAAAAACTTCTGGGTTTGTAGATCCCCAGGGAAGTCACCAGAAATGTTAGGAATCTGTAATTTATTAGCAACATTGGCAGAGTCCAATTACAGAAACAACATCGTTTCAACCAACTTTGGGATTCTAGGATCTAGCCCTCCTGAATCCGAAGAGGGATCTCTCCAATAGGTGCAAATATAGATTTGTCTTTGAAGTTTGGGTTAATTATATTAGGCTAGTTATGAAGGTGTTGTGACCAGCAACAACCCCCCTTTTATTTATTATTATTAATAATACTAATTAAATGGGGACCCTTAGTTAGAAATCCAAAAAAAATCAATTAGGATTTGTTTGCCTTTCAAATAAAACTTTCTATCATAAACTTATAGAAATATCTTAGAAAGAATATTTAGAAACACTTAAGTTTATGATAGATTATAATAAAATTTCCCTTGAAACAAGATAGCGCATCCATAACAAAATAGTATATATGAAACGCATTGATCGCAGATCGCATAGCGCAGAAAACATAAATGATTAATAAATATCTTTTGTGCTTTTGCGATTTTGCGCTTTTGTGATTTTGCGCTTTTGTGATTGTGCGCTTTTGCGATTGTGCGCTTTTTGTGATTTTGCGGTATTGCGCGTTTGCGATATGCGCTTTTGCGCTATTGCGCAATTTCCACTTTTGCGCTATTTTTATGACTGCGATGACTTCATTATGCGATATTGCGATATTGCGTAGCAAATCGCAGATCGCAATGTCGCAGATTCATGTAGGCGCGCTATCCCAAGGCAATCTTCCCATATGTCAAATCCATTATGCGCTTTAATGATTATATTAAATGATTGGATTGATTATTAATGTGAAAAGAGATTGTGTTTAGATTGAAAGTCGTTTCACAATTTAAATATTATATTTCATCCGCTTTCACATTCAAAACAGTCTCATCACCTTTCTTATATCATTACTCTCATTTATTCGTAAAACGTAGGCACGAAGGAGCAGACCACTATACAAAGCTTCCGCTAAACACTATGGGTAAGAAGGAGAAGAGCTCAAGTTCTGAGAACAAAGAAATGGCTTCGCTATACGCAGACACCGCCTGTAACAAAGACGCCAGTATATCCACTTGGGAGGGAATGTATAAACTGTTAGAAGATGAAAACCCTGTGGTGATAAAAGTTGCAGCTACAGCAGGTTCAAAGGATACGTCTGAAGCAACCCTTAGAGACTTGGCTTGCTCATTTCTACATAGAATAGCAGCAAGGCCAAAGATTCTCCCATATACAGACATGGTGAGATGGGTGCTGGATAGCACAGATATTTCGGACAGACAGTTCAGAACTCCATCTGAAGATCTAATTGGGTCATTCACCATTGAAGGTCTGAGATTAATGTATAAGCTGCCAGAACCTCAGGCAACTTTCAACAAGCATTTTATGGAAGAGTTTGCCAAAGAACACTCAAATTTGGCAGAATGCACAAAGGAGTGGACCAAAAGAAGTGAACCATTGAAGAACAACAAACAAGGTATGTACAACACGGGTTCACTTACCTCTCCTTATTGTTTTACTGCTGCCATGTTATGCAGGCTTTTTGGAAAGCCTGACATAAATATGATATTACCCGAATGGCTTCCTTTGTTGAATGCGGCTGTTAATTCTACAATTGTAGATTGGGCCAAAATCCTATCTGATAATCTCACCACTGTTATTTTTCATTACCGGTCTAAACGAAATGTTTCCCAGCGGGTTTATCCGCCTTTTTATTTATCTGCTTATGTCATGGACGCCATCTGCTATGTCTCTAAATTCCCTGTGATGGGCTGGAAATGGACTATCAACGATCCTTTTCCCATTCATGTGTACCATAAAGAACTATGGGAGTCTAAGTTTGTTCCCCATTTTTACCAAATTTGTCATGGAATAATGCTGCCATTGTACAGAACATTGTATAATAAGGATGCCCCGAGGTTATCCTCAGAAACAGAGGTTGATATTCTCCCCATCGTATGATGGTTTGGAGAAGAATTGTTCACCTATATTAGGGTTTTTGGAAGTTATGCTTCTCCCCATGTTTTACCCTTATATGTTCCAGATAGACTTGTAGCTCGGGAAATTGCTTATCAGACTTGTGGCCAGGGAGGTATAAAAAAAGATTTAAAAGATAAGAAAAACGGAATTTGGCCACAATTTCCCATAAAATGTGGAACATTTTCACTATTGGATATTGGTCATGCATTTCACGAGATAGGCAACGCTACATGCCTACAACTATTCAAATTCTCAAGAAGGTTATTTGACCAAAATGATATTGTTAAGAATTTTACCAATTCAATCAAAGTAAGGGAATTTGTCGGGGAGCAAGATCTTTTTGATGATATGTTCCAGGCAATAAATTCATTCAAAGAGGTTTTGAATTCAGCTAAAGAGTAGCTATCTCCAGGGGATTTTCAGGAATTCAAGTTGTACAGAGAAAGGAGACTAATTCCTATTCCTTTGGATAATCTACGCTTAGAGCCCGCAAGGGAGCAAAATCCCAGTGTTATTCTTAACAGCAGTTCAAGCACAGGTAAATCCAAATCAAAATCTGACAGAGATTCTGAACACTCCAATACATCCAAAGAAAAGGAAGATAAAATGGAAGAATCCATTAAAGATTCTGCACAATCTAAAGAGCTTACCCAACAGCAAATTTTGACTTCTCAACAAACAAATCCTCCTCCACCCAATGTACAGCAACAGCCAGTTACCATTGAGTTAGATAAAGAATGGGAAACCTTTAATCAATTGATTAATGTAGAAGGATAGAATGTACACACCCCTGTCCAGACAACCAAAGTTTTGAACACAGGAACAAGCAGCACAGCCGCAGTAACAGAGCACATACCAATCACACCCTCCTCTGAAATTGTACTTAATGTAGAGGACATTCCTCCTCTGGATGTATTTTATAGCCCAAAATACAAAGCAGTAGTAAAGAGACAGGAAAAAGAGAAAAATAGAAAGTGCAATTGCTACTGAACCAGATCAAGTAGATGTTTTGTGGAAAGATCCTGCCACAGAGCCTACTCATAATCTCACTAAGTTATCTCAAATAACAGGAGCTTATGCTTCTGCAACAATTGATAAAGCAGTTGAGATACAACTTTTGTTGGATGAAAAAGAAGAACAGATAAAGTCTCTGCAACAGCAATTGCAACAGGTATAGGCCAATAAGGAAGCACAATTAAAACTTGAAGAGTTACAACAACAACTTCAAGAAATCCAAGAATAGCATAAGGATGATCCTAAGCTTCCAGAATTCATTTCAGAAACCATCTCTTTGAACAATCAACTACTGCAACAAGAGGAAGTTTTATGCCAAAAAATATTGCAATGGAATTCTTTGTGCCAAGAAAGCGATAAAATCACAAATCATGTCATAGATTTACGAAATGATTATGATTTGATTAATGAAAAGATCAATGATTATCTAGCATGGCAAAAGACAGAAGAAGGCAGAAAAGCTGGTGCACCCATCATTAACGAGAACCATAAAGAGATACTGTTTAATAATTGGGATGCACAAATCAGAAGGGCAGAAAGGGCAGCAGAGGAGGCATCTACAGCGGAAAACACTCTCACTGATTGTGTAAATGAAAATTTACACAAAGCTAACTTGATTTCTGAAACTGTTCCAGGATATCTCCCACAGGAAAATAAACTGCATACAGAATGGAGGCAAAAGGCAGAAGAAAGAGAAAAATCCATCCAAGGGCTGACAAGATTGAATTGGGACTCATACTGGATGTACTTGGTAAAGCCACACAGTCAGCACATTGCGCTCAATTGTATCATCAATGCTACAGAGAAGATTGCTCCTACGCTTGCCGATTCTGTCTTTTCAGGACAGTTGAATTCTGAAGTCGGTCAACCGCATCTTCTCAAAACTATGCTGGATGCCTGCAAGCTAAAAGATCAAGTTAATAGATAGATAGCTTTAGTTTTAATTTCACTGTATTTTAGCCTAGGAATAGGACGGTCATTAAACTGAATCCTTAATTTTTGTAATAGACTATTTTTAGAGTTAGTTAAGTAGTATTTAAACCCCTCTCATGCATTTAGAGAGGGGTCCTAGATCTTAATATTTTTGGACTTGGAGATTGCATTTCTGTACTCCATTGTCTTATATATTTTTTGAAAAGGATCACATCTGGTGATTTTCATGCAGAATTATCTTTGAAGTGTTGCATTTCTGTACCTTGGAATTTGGTTTTGCATTATAGTTACTCGATAGAGTATCAGATTGCAATTTGAAACTCTTCAAGATGAACAAGGTATTTCTATCTGTTCACTGTTGATCTCTTTTGTTTTATGATATTCGTTATAAAAGTGCTATCATTTATATGTATATTGTTTTTCACAACGCTTCCTTTTATATATCATTTCTGAGTATAATTGAAATGTTATTTTTCATAGTTACATGTAAATGGTATACAATGATGAATGCAATATGTTTATATAACTCTTTTTAATTTCTTAAACATAGTTATCTTTATTTGTTTCTGCATATTTCAATTTAATTAATAATACATTTTCATGGTTATTGTTGAATTGGAACAATCTTAAGTTGTATTCACATATAGATACCTGGGTTAATGTTAGAATTTCTTTATCAGTATTTAGCTTAAATTAGATAGTTTTATTTCAGTTAGTTTAGTCCCATTTCCACCCATCCAATCCAATCCATTTAGTTACAAGGAAACTGGTCCTTTAAATCCAGTTGGAGCCACCACACCAAACGGAAAAGGAGCTGTCTTAAGGTCCCGACTGGGTGGTTTTCCCCGATGTTTGAAGAAGAGATTTTCTAGGCTTCAACATTTTTGGTGCTAGAAGGAGGGCTTGAGCTATGAATGGCAAGTAAATCTTTATCCACAAGCCATTCTGAGAGAAAAACACCCTCATTAACTTCTTCAATTTCTTCTGAAACTCAGAATCCAAGAGAAGAAATTGTAGAAAATATTCAGACACCCACTACCAAAATCTTAAAACATTCAGACAAACAACATCCTGAGTCTCTTGAAGTTCAAGATCTAATTCATAAATTGAAAGGATTCTCATTATCTTTAGAAGAGTCTAAAATATCTGAAGGTAGTGTAAGCTCAAAATTTATTCCTTCAAAACCTCTTACTAGATTGCAAAGTGAAAAACTTGGTATTCCTCCGAAAGAATTTCGTTTACCTAGTAAGGGCAAAACAAAAAGAATTCAATCAGAAACATAAATTGATACAAGTTCATCATCTCATAATCCATCACCTGTTTCCAAAAGCACAACTCAACAAAGTGCAGTTGTTTCATCATCATCTCTTCAATCATCATCTCCACAAACATCTTCTACTCAATCCTCATCAATCTCAACATCATCTATTCCAACCACTTCAATTCAAATTCCACCAGTGTCTACTATTCCTCCAATAGTTGTTCCAGTAATGGCACATAGACCATGGTCTACTCCAGGAGCAGTCAACATGGCTGCACCTTTACATGATTTACCAGACAATCTCGAAAAATGGCTTCCAAAGTTTAGCCCAGATCTTAACATTCAAGCTGAAGAACATATCAATAATTTTATGCTGGCTATTAATTTGAATGGAGTCATAAATGAAGATGTTGTAGTTAGATTATTCCCATATACTCTTCAGGGGGTAGCAGGATCATGGTATTTTTCATTACCATCAGGATCTATAATGAGTTGGGACATCTTTGCAGATCATTTTTTGACCAAATTTGGAGATGATCGATCAATTTCAACTTTACTCAATGATCTCTCAAATTTGAAAATAGAACCCAAGGAACCTATAAAAGAATTCAATGCTAGATTCAACAAACTCTTGAACAAAATTCATACAGATTCACAACCTAGTGAGAAAGTCAGAATCGAATGGTATATAACTGCCTTACCCTCAAACATAGCAATTTTTGTAGACAGAGCTGCAAAGCCTACATTGGATGAGAATATGAAAGAAGCTATTGCAGTAGAAAAACATATCACTTCTCTGGAAAAGAAAAATGCTATCAAAGAAAGGAAATCAAATAAGGTCAGCTTCAGAGATGATTCAAAGAAAAATACCAAAGATCCATATGACATGGAAGGTTTACAGAAAGTTCTTAAAACCATGTCAAATGAAATGGTTGAAATTAAAAAACAAGTGGCTGAAAAATCTACCAAGAAACCATTCCGAAATTTCAGAAGAAACCAAGTTGAATCTAAACCTCCTAATGTAATCTCTAATGCAGAGTCAGAAGAAGAAGAAGAAGAAGAAGATACATCTATAGTATCAGATCCAGAAGAAGAAAATGAAGAAATAGCTGAATTAAATGGAATGTGGGATTTTATTCTCCCTAATTCTGATAGTGAAGAAGCTATGCCTGTAAGTACTAGGAGTAAATCTACAACAGAACCAGTGCAAACAGTTCCGAAAAAAAAAATTACAACTCCAAGTACCAAAGACAAACCCACTGTAAAGAAAACTTCTCCATTGCCTACTCAAAATCAGCCATCTTCTTCTAATCCTCTCACATCAACAGCGAAAACTTTAGTAGTGTCAGATCCTATGGAATACAATATTGTTGAAGACATGAAAAATATTAAAGCTAACATTTCCTTACATGAACTCAGCAAACTGAAACACCAGCAAAAGTTGCTATTGAAAGAATTAAACGCTACACCAATTGCCCCTTTACCAAGCGGTGTAGTTGCAAAAGCAGCAAGAGGAACTGGTAAGCCACCAGATAAGGTAGATGCTACTAATACTGTGCTCATTGGGGAAAAGTCAAATTCTCAAACTACTCCTTTTCTTTTGACTTATGAGATGTACAATAAAAATCTGCACAATTGTTTGATTAATTCTGGAGCTTCCTCCAATATAATGCCTACATCTGTCTGTGCTAATTTGAATATTGAACCATAGAAATCAGCAGTTCATATCGTTCAGTTGGATCGCTCTAAAGTCCAAGTGGTAGGAGAAATCAATTCAGTTACTATCAGATTAGCCTCAGATCCTAGGATTGTCCAAAGAATAGATATTCTAATTGCTGATATTCCTGAATTCTATGGATTAATCTTGAGCAGGGACTGGTCTGCTAAACTTAACGGTTCTATCTCAACTGATTATTCACACATGTGGCTTCCCTACAAAGGGAAACCAAATAAAATCAAAATTGAACGAGAAAAACATATATGATGCACACTGTCACTGAATTTGAACAACCTAATGAACCTGTAGCATTCAACAACAATATTCTTGGAGGCTATTCTGCTGAATCATTCCTTGGAAATTTCAAAGCTCCTCAATCACCTTTTTCTGTAAATACTTTTGTTTCTCAAATAGAAAATTTTTCACAATCTGATTCTTCTAGAATTGTAAATATTTCTGATGTAATTGTAGATAAGCCAATAGATAAGTCTTTATTTTGGTCATTATATTTTGATGAATCGAAGTATAGTGATGGAGCTGGAGCTGGATGCATTTTAATTGATCCAAATGGGGAGAAAACCATGCTGTCATGTAGATTAGAATTTGAGTGTACTAATAATACCGCAGAATATGAAGCCTTGGTTCAAGGACTTTATAAAGCTATAGGGTTAGATGTTAAATACTTGAAAGTTTTTGGTGATTCCGAAATTGTTATTAAACAAGTTAGGAATACTATTCATTGCCTTTCACAACATCTTAAACACTATCAAACCCTAGTACAAGACCTCACCACTCATTTTTTAGCATTCAATATTTCTCCTATTCCTAGGAATCAGAATACATCAGCTGACTTGTTAGCTAATGTTGCATCTAAACTCTTACCTGCTGAAGATTGCACTCATGATAGGTTTTCTGTAGAATTGATTTTTCGTCCATCAGTCCCAGATAATGTTACAAATTGGAGAGTATTCTATCATGAACAAGATATTCTAAATTTCATGACTTCAGAGAAATCATATGATGAGCAAATTATTGATGAAAATGATCATGATTTACAAATTACTTCAAAAGGTAATGAAAACCCCATTCCAAAATCTGTTGTTAAATTAGAATATTTATATGACATAAGAGATAGATTCAAGAGAGTTGTTAATACAAAACTTCAAAGTTCCACTTTGAAGTTTGAATTAGTAAATCTTGGTTCTGATTCTAAACCTCAAAACGTTAACCTAGGACTCAATTTAACACCAGAGGAAAGGAATGCATTCATTAAACTGCTGAACAAGTATAAAAACGTTTTTGCTTGGAATTACGATGATCTAAAAACATATGATACTTCGATTATTCAACATACAATTCCAATGCTTCCTGATATTAAACCTATTCAACAGAAGTTGAGAAAGATCCATCCAAATCTCGAAAGTCAAATCAAATCAGAACTTAATAAACTTTTAAAAGCCAAAATCATTTTTCCTGTCAGGCACTCCAATTGGGTTTCCAATATGGTACCTGTAAGGAAGAAGAATGGTGATATAAGAATCTGCATTGATTTCAGAAATTTAAACAAGGCATGTTTAAAAGACAATTTCCCATTGCCAACCATGGAACAGATACTTCAAAAGGTAGCTGGTTCTGAACTTATGTCTTTTCTCGATGGATTTTTAGGCTATAATCAAGTTTTAGTTCACCCAGATGACAGATTGAAAACAACTTTCAGAATAAAATGGGGAACTTATGCTTATCAGAAAATGCCTTTTGGTCTAATAAATGCAGGAGCAACTTTTCAAAGAGCCATGGACATAGCATTCAAAGGTCTGATCAATAAATCAGTTGTTGTTTATCTGGATGACATAACAGTATTTTCAAAAAAGAGAGCCAATCATCTACATGATTTAAAACAAATATTTGAAGGATGTAGAAAGTTTGGTATCTCTTTAAATCCCAAGAAATATTTCTTTGCTTTAGATGAAGGAAAACTCTTAGGATTTGTTGTGTCAAAAGATGGTATATATGTTGATCCAGATAGAGTGAAAGAAATTTATGATATTTCTTTACAACATAACAAAAAATCCATGCAATCATTTCTTGGACAGATCAATTTTGTTAAAAGATTTATTCCTGATTTTTCTTTAATTGTTTTACCTATGCAAAATATGATCAAGAAGAATTCAATATTCAAATGGACGCATAAAGAAAAAGAAGCTTTTGATTCAATCAAACAAGCTATCATTAATGCACCAACATTGAATACCCCAGATTTTTCTAAAGATTTTATTTTGTATACTCTGGCCACTGAAACATCCTATGCAGCCGTTTTAACACAACTCAATGATCAAGAAATCGAAGCACCTATTTCTTTCTTTAGCTCGAATCTGCAAGGAGCTGAGCTTAATTATTCCGATGTTGAAAAACAAGCCTTTTCTGTGTTTAAATCAATCAAACATTTCAGACCTTTTCTCTTGAAAACACATACAAAAATCATTGTCCCATTCTCTGTAGTGAGGCAATTATTAATTCAAAAAGAAGTAGGAGAAAAGAGAGCTAACTGGGTAATAGCCTTGCAAGAATATGATATTGATATTAAACCAGCTAAGATTTTTAGAGGACAAGGTTTTTGCAGATTATTGGCAGGAGCTCATAACATACCAGAAAATCAAGATTCAAATCAAGATATTCAAGTAAGTCGGATAAGTGTTACAGATTCTGAATCTCAGTATGCTAATCTTATCTATTACTTGAAAAATGGGTATGCTCCTTCTAATCTCAGCTATAAGAGTAAACGCGCTTTAAGGTTAAATGCTATTAAATATGAGATAATTGATAATGTGTTATTTAGAAAAAATTATGATTCAATTTTATTAAGATGGTTGGAAAAGGCGAAGTTGAATAAGGTTTGTAGGAATTGCAGTGGACAATGAGGAGGGAGTTTTGGAGGTGACTGACTCAAAAAATAGTCGCCCGTTGATTATTACTATGTCTACCATGCCGTCAGCATGAGCAGTGGGAAGTGCCAAATTTGTCAAACTGCAAGTGGAAGACAAAGGAAACCAACTTTTCCTTTGCAACCGATAACTATTGAGCAACCATTAGAACAATGGGGGCTTGACATTATTGGTGAGATAGTACCTCATTCTTCCAAATGGCACAAGTACATCCTTACTGCAACTGATTACTTTACAAAATGGTTAGAGGAAATCCCATTGAAGGTAGCCAATTTTGATGCAATTATTGATTTCATAGATCAATTCATCATAACCAGGTTTGGTGTACCTCAAGCTCTTGTCTTTGATAATGCATCTTACTTCTTTGGAAATAGTAAAATTATGAATTTGCGGAGGTCAAGGGGGTTTAGAATTAAAATATTAGTAAATTAGCGTATCCACAGGTAATGGTTTGGCTGAATCCACTAATAAAAACCTTATCAAAATCATTAAAAGGACTGTTGATCAAAATCAAAAGAATTGGCACAAATCTTTAATCTTTGCATTATGGGCTAATCGTATCACTGAAAAAGCTTCAATAGGGACTTCACCTTTCAATCTGGTTTATGGAAAAGAAGCTATCATACCATCAAACTTAACACTTCCATCATTAGCCCTAGTGCAGTTTATTGAAGAAAATCATTCATCATCCATTCAATTGAGATATGATCAAATCCTTAAATTAGAAGAAGATAGGGATAAAGAAAAAATTACTCATGAAAAAAATCACAACTTGTAAAATCTTCTTTTGATGCAAGTTCTACCGGCTCAAAATTTTTGTCAATTGGTGATCTCATTTTGAAATGGGACAAAGCACACGAAGAAAAAGGTAAACATACCAAATTTCAGAAAATGTGGCTGGGACCATTTCAGATCATTGACAAGATAAGTTCAAATACATTTATACTCCAAGATCTAACAGGTAAGAGAGAGTCTCTTCCTGTAAATGGGCTTATCTTGAATAAATTATTTTCATAAGGAGGTAACCCCTTCTTAAACTGTATATATTTCTTTCTGCAAAGTTTTTGATTGTTTTTGTTTTTACAAATAAAGGTTGTTTATGAGTCTCCGATTGACTGTTTACTATTTGAGAAAATTTCTTCGGAAAAATATTATAAATATTTATTTTGTGTAAATAAGAAATTTTAAAGTAATGATTACAGTTTCTGAATAGTTTAAAATAAGATGTTAAACTTTGAAAAGATTATTTCAATCATTTACATGATATTTTGAAAACTTGAGGAAAATGTAAATCATTATAAGGTTTATTAAGCAGAGAAAGGTTATCTATCAAAGTATAAGATTTTTTTTAAAGTTTTGGAATTCAAAAAACTATGAAAATTGTCATCCATTGATTCTTAAGGATAAAACTATTCACCCCATCCATTTAAATTGTGATTTTTTAGAATGTAATTCTAAGAAATTATACAAAATTTTAAGAGATAAGAGGTCTCATTATGAGCCGACTTACCATGTTCATAAGGAGTAATAAAACTGACATTACCAATACTGCATACCAAAATAGGGTAATGACTTATAAATATAAGACAAGGGGTCTCATCACGAGCCAGCTTGTTCAGTTTAATTATAACTAGTGAATGGCATTGTTATTAACTGGCTGCCAAACCAGAACAATGGCTCTTAAGAATAAAAATAAATAAACGACAAAAACATGAGATAATAGGTCTTATGAATTTATCTTTTAAAAAGTCATAATTTTAATTGGATGGGACAATGAATGGTTAATGGTTTAAAGGTAACCCTGTCGAGACTATGAACGTTTGCTGGCAGCAGAGGCAATACCTATGGGAATAGAGTATATTATAAAACCAAAACTTGGAGAGATCCATTTACTTCATTATTAACACCAATCAAAGCTTGATATAACCCAAAATGTTTTTATTTCTTAAGGAATTAGACAGAAATTATGAAATGATTTTTATTTTTCTTTTTCATAGCGACATTTTATTTGAATTATCCTAAGATAGTTTTCATTATCTTTAAAAACCTTTACTTACTAAAGATAGAATGTTCATTTTATTTTTTCAGAGATAACTGTTTCTTTCAGTGAATCGCCAATTGTTGTGACCAGCAACAACTCCCCTTTTATTTATTATTAGTAATAATACTAATTAAATGGGGACCCTTAGTTAGAAATCCAAAAAAAATCAATTAGGATTTGTTTGCCTTTCAAATAAAACTTTCTATCATAAACTAATAGAAATCCCTTAGAAAGAATATTTAGAAACACTTAAGTTTATGATAGATTATAATAAAATTGCCCTTGAAACAAGATAGCACATCCATAACAAAATAGTATATATGAAATGCATTGATCGCAGATCGCATAGCGCAAAAAACATAAATGATTAATAAATATCTTTTGCGCTTTTGCGATTGTGTGCTTTTTGTGATTTTGCGCTATTTCACGTTTGCGATATGTGCTTTTGCGCTATTGCGCAATTTCCACTTTTGCGCTATTTTTATGACTGCGATGACTTCATTTTGCGATATTGCGACATTGCGATATTGCGATATTGCGCAGCAAATCGTAGATCGCAATGTCGTAGATTCATGTAGGCACACTATCCCAAGGCAATCTTCCCATATGTCAAATCCATTATGCGCTTTAATGATTATATTAAATGATTGGATTGATTATTAATGTGAAAAGAGATTGTGTTTAGATTGAAAGTCGTTTCACAATTTAAATATTATATTTCATCCGCTTTCACATTCAAAACAGTCTCATCACCTTTCTTATATCATTACTCTCATTTATTCGTAAAACTCAGGCACGAAGGAGCAGACCACTATACAAAGCTTCCGCTAAACACTATGGGTAAGAAGGAGAAGAGCTCAAGTTCTGAGAACAAATAAATGGCTTCGCTATACGCAGACACCGCCTGTAACAAAGACACCGGTATATCCACTTGGGAGGGAATGTATAAACTGTTAGAAGATGAAAACCCTGTGGTGATAAAAGTTGCAGCTACAACAGGTTCAAAGGATACGTCTGAAGCAACCCTTAGAGACTTGGCTTGCTCATTTCTACATAGAATAGCAGCAAGGCCAAGGATTCTCCCATATACAGACATGGTGAGATGGGTGCTGGATAGCACAGATATTTCGAACAGACAGTTCAGAACTCCATCTGAAGAGCTAATTGGGTCATTCACCATACAATGTCTAAGATTAATGTATAAGCTGCCAGAACCTCAGGCAACTTTCAACAAGCAATTTATGGAAGAGTTTGCCAGAGAACACTCAAATTTGGCAGAATGCACAAAGGAGTGGACCAAAAGAAGTGAACCATTGAAGAAGAACAAAAAAGGTATGTACAACACGGGTTCACTTACCTCTCCTTATTGTTTTACTGCTGCCATGTTATGTAGGCTTTTTGGAAAACCTGACATAAATATGATCTTACCCGAATGGCTTCCTTTGTTGAATGCGGCGGTTAATTCTACAATTGTAGATTGGGCCAAAATCCTATTTGATAATCTCACCACTGCTATTTCTCATTACCGGTCTAAACGAAATGTTTCCCAGCGGGTTTATCCGCCTTTTTATTTATCTGCTTATGTCATGGACGCCATCTGCTATGTCTCTAAATTCCCTGTGATGGGCTGGAAATGGACTATCCATGATCCTTTGCCCATTCATGTGTACCATAAAGAACTATGGGAGTCTGAGTTTGTTCCCCATTTTTACCAAATTTGTCATGGAATAATGCTGCCATTGTATAGAACATTGTATAATAAGGATGCCCCGAGGTTATCCTCAGAAACAGAGGTTGATATTCTCCCCGTCGCAAGATGGTTTGGAGAAGAATTGTTCACCTATATTAGGGTTTTTTGAAGTTATGCTTCTCCCCATGTTTTACCCTTATATGTTCCAGATAGACTTGTAGCTCGGGAAATTGCTTATCGGACCTGTGGCCAGGGAGGTATAACAAAAGATTTAAAAGACAAGAAAAAGGGCATTTGGCTACAATTTCCCATAAAATGTGGAACATTTTCACTATTGGATATTGGTCATGCATTTCACGAGATAGGCAACGTTACATGCCTATAGCTATTCAAATTCTCAAGAAGGTTATTTGACCAAAATGATATTGTTAAGAATTTTACCAATTCAATCAAAGTAAGGGAATTTGTCGGGGAGCAAGATCTTTTTGATCATATGTTCCAGGCAAGAAATTCATTCAAAGAGGTTCTGAATTCAGCTAAAGAGCATCTATCTCCAGGGGATTTTCAGGAATTCAAGTTGTACAGAGAAAGGAGACTAATTCCTATTCCTTTGGATAATCTACGCTTAGAGCCCGCAAGGGAGAAAAATCCTAATGTTAGTCTTAACGACAGTTCAAGCACAGGTAAATCCAAATCAAAATATGACAGAGATTCTGAACACTCCAATACATCCAAAGAAAAGGAAGATAAAATGGAAGAATCCATTAAAGATTCTGCACAATTTAAAGAGCTTACCCGACAACAAATTTTGACTTCTCAACAAACAAATCCTCCTCCACCCAATGTACATCAATAGCCAGTTACCATTGAGTTAGATAAAGAATGCGAAACCTTTAATCAATTGATTAATGTAGAAGGACAGAATGTACAGACCCCTGTCCAGACAATCAAAGTTTTGAACACAGGAACAAGCAGCACAACCACAGTAACAGAGCACATACCAATCACACCCTCATCTGAAATTGTACTTAATGTAGAGGAAATTCCTCCTCTGGATGTATTTTATAGCCCAAAATACAAAGCAGTAGTAAAGAGACAAAGGAAAAAGAGAAAAATAGAAAGTGCAATTGCTACTGAACCGGAACAAGTAGATGTTTTGTGGAAAGATCCTGCCACAGAGCCTACTCATAATCTCACTAAGTTATCTCAAATAACAGGAGCTTATGCTTCTGCAACAATTGATAAAGCAGTTGAGATACAACTTTTGTTAGATGAAAAAGAAGAACAGATAAAGGCTCTGCAACAACAATTGCAACAGGTACAGGCCAATCAGGAAGCACAATTAAAACTTGAAGAGCTGCAACAACAACTTCAAGAAATCCAAGAACAACATAAGGATGATCCTAAGCTTCTAGAATTCATTTCAGAAACCATCTCTTTGAACAATCAACTACTGCAACAAGAGGAAGTTTTCTGCCAAAAAATATTGCAATGGAATTCTTTGTGCCAAGAAAGCGATAAAATCACAAATCATGTCGTAGATTTATGAAATGATTATGATTTGATTAATGAAAATATCAATGATTATCTAGCATGGAAAAATACAGAAGAAGGCAGAAAAGCTGGTGCACCCATCATTAACGAGAACCATAAAGAAATAATGTTTAATAATTGGGATGCAAAAATCAGAAGGGAAGAAAGGGCAGCAGAGGAGGCATCTACAGCGGCAAACACTCTCACTGATTGTGTAAATGAAAATTTACAAAAAGCTAACTTTATTTCTGAAACAGTTCCAGGATATCGCCCACAGGCAAATCAACTACATACAGAATAGAGGCAAAAGGCAGAAGAAAGAGAAAAATCCATCCAAGGGTTGACAAGATTGAATTGGGACTCATACTGGATGTACTTGGTAAAGCCACACAGTCATCACAGTGCGCTCAATTGTATCATCAATGTTACAGAGAAGATTTCTCCTACGCTTGCCGACTCTGTCTTTTCAGGACAGTTGAATTCTGAAGTCGGTCAACCGCATCTTCTCAAAACTATGCTGGATGCCTGCAAGCTAAAAGATCAAGTTAATAGATAGATAGATTTAGTTTTAATTTCACTGTATTTTAGCCTAGGAAAAGGACGGTCATTAAACCGAATCCTTAATTTTTGTAATAAACTATTTTTAGAGTTAGTTTAGTAGTATTTAAACCCCTCTCATGCATTTAGAGAGGGGTCCTGGATCTTAATATTTTTGGACTTGGAGATTGCATTTCTGTACTCCATTGTCTTATATATTTTTTGAAAAGGATCACATCTGGTGATTTTAATGCGGAATTATCTTTGAAGTATTGCATTTCTGTACCTTGGAATTTGGTTTTGCATTATAGTTACTGGATAGAGTATCATATTGCAATTTGAAACTCTTCAAGATGAACAAGGTATTTCTATCTGTTCACTGTTGATCTCTTTTGTTTTATGATATTCGTTATAAAAGTGTTATCATTTATATGTATATTGGTTTTCACAACACTTCCTTTTATATATCATTTCTGAGTATAATTGAAACGTTATTTTTCATAGTTACATGTAAATGGTATACAATGATGAATGCAATATGTTTATATAACTCTGTTTAATTTCTTAAACAGAGTTATCTTTATTTGTTTCTGCATATTTCAATTTAATTCATAATACATTTTCATGGTTATTGTTGAATTGGAACAATCTTAAGTTGTATTCACATATAGATACCTGGGTTAATGTTAGAATTTCTTTATCAGTATTTAGCTTAAATTAGATAGTTTTATTTCAGTTATTTTAGTCCCATTTCCACCCATCCAATCTAATCCATTTAGTTACAAGGAAACTGGTCCTTTAAATCCAGTCGGAGCCACCACACCAAACGGAAAAGGAGCTGTCTTAAGGTCCCGACCGGGTGGTTTTCCTCGATGTTTGAAGCAGAGATTTTCTAGGCTTCAACAGAAGGCCAATGGTTTTGTTTGTTTTTGGATGGTTGAACATAATTGCTGTTAGAGGTGAAAATTCCCAAATGCAAAAAGGTTCAAAGGTGAAAATTTGCAAGCAAAAGAGTAAGCTTTGATCAATAAGAAAGATGATGGCAGGTTTTCATTCCATTGGGCTATGGAGTCATAAGAGGATTTAATTGGGACAATCAGGTTCAAGAGTGGTCTATGGGGCAAGTCATCTATGCCTAAGGATCTCTTTAAGGTTTGATTTATGCAATGGAATGATACAATAAGAAGGGGAAATAAACAGATGTACAACAAAGAGCAACCCAGGATCTAGTAAGTACTTTGAAACTAGCCAGCCTTTGACCAGGCACTTAAGAAAAACATGAAAGAAAACTAGGATCTGGTAAGTACTTTGAAAATAGCCAGCCTTTGATATACTTCCAATAGAAAAAATATAAAAAACTAAGGGAAACTTGAAGACAACCTTTGGAAAAGAGACTAGCGGGCTGGGCTTACCACAAATCCTCTCCTAGCTCTTCTTTACTTGGCTACTTCCAAGACAATCACAGAGATAACACAAAAATGCCTAAGATATGGTAAGTACTTTGAAACTATCCAGGTTTTAACACATTCTGAGGGAAACAATCAGACAATTATGCAAACAAGACTAGGACCAGGGCTCACCATATCTTCCTTAGTTCATCTTCACACAACATATACTGAAAGTAACATTCAAAAATAATGTTCAGCCAAGATAATAAGACGAGGGAACACTAAAATTCCTTTGCTTAAACTGAATTAAATCATTTCAAATAACACAATTGAAAGAAAAACATTTAAATAAAGATTTCTTAGCCAGAGAAGGTTACTAGGATACAGTAGGTCCTACACTGTTTAAACTGTTCTTTACAGAAGAATATGAAACATAATGAAAACAGAAAAAATAAAATAACCAATTACAATGAGAATAACATCACCGTCAACATAGACCAGGATCCCATAAATCATCTTATATTGATGCTCCAAACCAATTACAATCTTCACACCCAATGTGTTAGTTCATCTTTCTTTCACGACCTGACTTATCTATTACAAGAAGAGCTCCAAGAGCCAGTGAAAACACTATTTACAATCAGGAGTCTTCAGCTCAGTTACATACAATGCTTCAGCAATTACATTAACAAGCAACCCCTCACTCATCTTCTATTGAAGTACTTATAGAAGGACAAGGAGGTGAGATCTGATAAAGATCTCAAAAACAATTGATACAGAATTAATGTTCCTTGGCCCTTGGGGGGCTCAATGAAAGAAATTTACAGGTGTTTCACTGCATTAACTGTTTTACACTTATGATTTAAGCTCGGTGAGAGTTTTTTTTGACCTTTTAGGCTCTGTGCAATGCTAGGGTTACTCTGCTGAAATTCTGTCATTAAATTCCTGGAAAAATTTACCCTTTGGTGATGATGTGAGGCAGATATTTGATTCTGAGCAATAACTTCGACCCCTGATTGAATAGTTTTGAAGAAAAGGTGGCTCTGAGGTGGTTGAGGAATCAATTTGCTTCAAATGTGGTGGTGGATACTTTTTGTCTGACAAAAACACTTTAGGTTTTCCTTTAAACTATTTTTTAGATTGGGGATTAGGCGTTTGATAACTGTCTTAGCCATAATCCCCGCTGATTTGTCCATTAAACTCCTGTTCCGGTTCATCCTGGTCTTCGACACTGATAATCTTCAACTGTGCATATTTCATGGTTTTCTCTCTGTAGGGCAGCGATGTGAAGAGTTTGTAAGGCATCAATGCCTGAGAAAACATCGATGAGACATGCATTTCAACCCTGTCGATGATTTTTGTGGATGAATCGAAGATGTGAGGGTCGTCACCCTCCCTCCTTGAATCTTCCTTGGAAACCATGAAAAAATGATTTAATCCCTGCAAAATACAAATGAAACATTATCAAATCCATGCATTTATCAGTTAATTGCTGCGGAGGCATATGGAGGGAGCGTGGCCGTTGGATGGCATCATCATGCGGTCAGGATTGATCGGGGAAGATTATAGAATAGGTGGCAGAAGATCAAATTTAAGCCATCGATCGCGCGTAATCAGTGGTCAGGAGTGGACGCTCGAAAGTCAAATGGAGGGATCGTTGACTGGGAAACCGAATCGGGTGACGCAATATGGGCTGTCGATCTGCAGATCAGATCGACAGCGGGGACGTGATTTTGGCTGCACGGAGACCTGAGTTATCGCGCGGGCAGTTCGGTTAAACATCAGATACTTTGGGCGATCAAAAACCATGGGATCAGTGGGCCGAGATCGGACGGTGGATATTTATTTCGCTGGGCGTCCATGGTTCGGTCCATAACACACGGGGGACAACAAATACACGGAAATTTTCAAACAGTACATGGGATGCGTGTCAGGCAATGTATGAAATCGCTGGCCGTTGGGTTAAAACCACCTTTTCCCAATAGGCGGTGCGAAAAATACCGCCGGGTTTGAGAAAATGGCGTTGTGATGACGGGGACCACATGGACGACGCACTCTGCTCCATTGATCTGCGGAGCAGATCAACGGTCACGATCGCTCCGAAATTTACACGGTGGCAAACTTTGGAAATAAAATTTAAAACTGAAAAAAACGATTTACAAAGGTTTTTAAGGTTTTGGGCGGAGAAAATTAAATTGAAAGGATAGCGCCCAATAGCCTTGGTAGTTGGTTCTGGCGCTCGGGCGCATGGATGAAAATGGGGTCAGAGGATTAGCCCGAGGGGCTTAAACCCAAAACATAGGAAATATGCATTTTTCATGATTTTTAATGGTTTTTTGAAGGAAAAGAGGGTTCCGATAAGGCTAAGAAGGGGTCTTAGACCTTATGAAATGAATTTTGATGAGGGAAAATAGAAGGATCATGAAATTGTGGAGTTTTCTTGGGAAAATGGGGATAGAAACAGAGGTTAGTTTGGAAGAATAGGAAGGGAAAAAGGGGGTTGCAATAGTATTTGAATTTGGATTTTCTGTAGGATCTTAGAGGTTTTCAGGATGTAAACAACAATATGGGATCTGGACATAGGTATGAGGCCCTCAAGAGTATTCAAGAGCCAACAATTTTTTGATAGGAAAAATTGTTCCTTGAAGGCTCAAAACAAATTTAGCCACCTTTGGTATAATCAAATTTTATAGGTGGCTAACAGACTCTATATACTATGCACCTTCTGCGGGATCCAATGGTACTATTACTCGTGTACCGTTATTTTCAAACACCATGCCTTGCTTTTTGAGGTTGATAACACCCCCCATATCTATAGCCCAGTCCAGTCCTAGGAGCGCAAGGTAGGGGTCTGCATCTTCTACGATTTCTATTACTTCAAAGTCAGCTTGGGCCTTTACTCTTGCGATATCTACCATGATTTTTGGCAACCTTCCTAGAGGGATGATCTTCTATTGATCTCCCATTCGTTGCCATGTATTTTTAGGTAACACGTTCACATTTTATCCAAGGTCCAAAATAAATTGATCCATCTTGTAGTCACCAATTTATGCAGTCAACCACATTTCTCTTCCGGTGCATTTTTTATACTTGTATATTTTGTGTACATCCTTGGTCCCTGGGGTCAGATCGAGCCATGTTGCATTGCTATTCATTAATTCCTGAAGGTTCTCTACAACCTTTGGGTTACATGGCATCTTCATACATGCCTGTAGAAAGGGCTCGATCCCCTCATCTGTCTTGGGGTGTGTCGGTACCTGCACAGTAGCTGCCTCTGCCTTAGAGAAGTCTTGGCAAGCTATGGCCATTTTTTTTTGTCCCCTTTTCATGTTCGATCCTGATTGATGGGTCATAGGATCCATGGCAGCCCCTTCCTTTGGTCCCTGGGTGGCCATCCCACTGCGTGTCATGACTTTCACACTTGGTTCCATGTTCCTTGGTTCGGATTTAACTCTCTACACATTCTGCATAGGGGTGGGATGCTTTTCCTGCATTTTTTCTATTAATATTGGGAAATCTTCAATCACATGGTCTAGCTGTCTACAATATTAGCAGGATTGCTGTCTAGGATTTTGGCAGTCCCTAGCAAAGTGCCCTGCTTCTCCGCAGTTATACCAGATTAGTTGTCCGCATCCTCGACCTACGCTTCCTCCTCGACCTCCTCCCCTGCCCTTGCTAGAGAGCCACCAAAGCTTGTGTGAGACATGGATGATTCAGGGTCTAATTGTACCCTATACAAGTTTCATCAATCTATCATCAGATCATAAGTTCAACAGTTCTGATCATCGTGTCCTATCAACTGGCAGAACCTGCACCATTGTTGCTTGTGTTTCGGGACATACACTCCAATCCGGGGGTAATGGTTCGCATCGTGCAGCCCTGCTATGTGACAATCATCGCACCATAACACAGATCCGCTTGAGCCTAAATGCACTAGGTTAGGTTCTCCTACCTGTATGTAATCTGTCAATAGTGGGCACTGATACTTCGTATGGCCAGATACCCGACATCGTATGCACCATAGATCTTTGCTGGCTCTTTTCCTCGTTCCTTTCATAGATTCTGAATTTCCATGTGCATAGCTCTAAGCTATTCCTGAATTTTTTGTACTCCTAACGAAGTATCTTCTCTGGGCGCAGCTTCTAGTTTCATAGAAACTTCCATAGATTTTTCATACGACTCGAAGGTTTGGTGACTCATTGGTATGCGCAGGTGAGGCAAGAACATAGAGATGAAACATTCTGTATGTTGTCTATCATCATACTCAAATCCTCCTTCTTTGATTACTTTCTTTATTCGTTGATTAGCTTCCCATACAGACTCATTTTTTCCTTGCTTGAAATCTTTCATGTCTGCTACAATGTGAGAGTAGGAATTAGTTTTTCGGAACTGTTGTCTTAGAGCGTCCTTAATATCTTGAATGGATGCACTTCTATTTTGAGATATGTATCGCATACACCAGTCCATAACTCTCTCTTCGAAGGTTAGGGATAGCTACGCCCTTTTCACAGTATCGCTTGCCACACCTTGCGCAGTTGATAATGAGTCTGCAAAAAACCAAAATCCGTGCATGTCCTCATCTCCAGCACCTTTGAAGGTATGTAATTTAAAGTGCACTACCATATCTTATTCTGGTGAGGTTTTGGGCAAGGTTTTACCCTTACGTGGTTCTTAAGGCGGTGTAGCTAACGGGCTTTGTGCAGCTGCTTCTCTCAATGGGCTATAGAAAAATCTATCCCCTTCTCGATCGGTTTGATAGTACTTACTACTCTCCATTGTAATTTCATCTAGATTGGAGATCATTCAAACATACCTACTATTATTTTCTTGTCACGCTTCCAATAATTTTCTTGGCATTATCTGATCCCCTTCTCAAAATGCTCCCGATCCCAGCAACATAACCATTTGTTGGCTCGAGGGGTCCTGGCCCATGTTCGGAGGTTAAGGTTTGCCACAAAACCCCTATACTACTATCCCTTTCGGCAGTGACCTGCTTGTGTAGGTCAAAGTCTCACCCGAAGCAGTATGGGTGGGTGCTGGAACTAGGTTTCCACACCCTGAGAGAGGATAGGTAAGCCAAGTAGAGCTATGTTCAGATTTATAATGACCAGATCACATATCCCAGAACTGGATCTATAGATATCCTTCGCATCCACGTGTGCAAGGTCAACTATACTTACTGTGCTTAACGAATCATACACTCCTAAAACGATATTGCAACATTACGGTTATTCTTTGCATAAAACATAATAGAACAGACTCAGGTCGAAGGTCTGTGTATCAGAACACTTAATAAAGTTACTTTCATAGTTTAACATAGAATATGCATAATATAATAGCTATCAAAGAGTCGCATCAACAGTACAAATAGATTCAGTTACTCAACAACCTTTCTCATTCATTAATCCTTCAGATCCTTCTTATAATACCCAAACCCGACCTGCACACACAGCAGCAGGGTCCGCACATAGCAGGACTAGGGATCTCAGTGAACACAACCAGCAGGAGTCCTTTCCCTGAAATCCCAAACAAATCTACTAAGCCACAATTTGCATGAAGATCTCATCATCTTCTTGCCTTATAATTCAAAATGTCCCTCTATTTATAACAATCTAGCCTAATATTTCCTATGGTTAGCACACCATGGTTTGCGGACTCTAGGTCTACTCTTTGACCCACCCCAAAATCTTTGTGCTAGACTAATTATACTAAAAAACATGCAAACTTGTACCAGTTTCGCAGCTTGCAGGAGACCCTGTTCCAAAAATATATATTTTTTAAATTGCATAAACTTTGTTTAAAAAATCATTTTGAAGTGATTCCAAGGGCATATTGAAGCATTTTTATCAGTATTAGGTTCTAAAATTCCTCCCAAAAAGAACTATACACTAATTAAGCCATCAGAAAATTCTACTATGACACATGAAGAGGAAGAAGTGCAACAAGATGGATCAAAATTATGGTACCAAGTGAAACAAATTTTGATCTAAAAAGAGAAACCAAAGGTGACATAGATGGTTTAAAAGAAGATATGGAAAATTTAAAGGAAGGTTTGACAAAGATGCTACAAGAAATGATTCTTAATGGCGAAATGATAGTCTATGAAACTCATAATGAGAACAAAATAAATGTTAATCATGATTTCATAGACTCTAATGTTGGATTTAAGACCCACCGTTTTCCAAAGATCGATATGAGGAAGTTTGATGGCAAGGATATGGTAACATGGATAGTATAGAAGGAGCAAGACCCAGTTCAAATAATATTGCCAAAACTTGATGCGGAAGGAAAAATCATATCAGAACCTAAAGCAATCACAGAAACAAGAACTCGATAGCTACAAAATCAATCAATTTCATAGTATCTCATAAAGTAGAAAAATTTACCAGTTGAATATTCCACATGGGAGGATGAGAATTTTCTATAGAAGCATCCAAAAATAATCAAATGTTGAGGAAAACACTTATTTTAAGGAGAGGTGCATGTTAGGTCCCTATAATACTAGTATATCTCCTTATTTTTATTGTTAGTGTGGCCCCCTTATTGTTACTTTTGTGCCCATATAGCCCCCATATTGCTATTATGATGCCTCATAGAGGCCCACTATTGTTATTGTTTTTCCCTTAAGTTGTTATTGTTATATCAGTTAGGAGTATATTGTGACCCATTCGACTCCTATATATATAAAGGTGCCTTTTTCATTTGTATCATCCAAGAGTTTTTCATTTATGCAATGTAAAAGAGGTTTCCCCCCTGAATACGCTTATTTATAAGGCATTGATCTACATTTTCTTCTATTTTGTGAGTTGGTTTCATAACATAGCTTGTAGCAAAGATATTTTTATGGAAAAAATTTTCAGCTTGTCTAACATATCATAATCAGGCATCATGGTTTTTTTTTACATCCCTTTATTAAATTATACTCTTTCAGGGAAAGGTGGTTTTGAGATGGATACTGAAGGTTGTTCTACAATTGGAGTTGAGTTTATTGGAGTATAATGTGTTTGTTTTTAAATATTTTCTTTATGATGGAGAGATGTATCTTATTCAAAATAGTTATTTTTATTTTGAGGATCTTCATTTTGATGAGGATATGCCTCTTCATCAGAATGATCATCCTTTTCGTTTTCCTTAATAACAATAGATGGTAAATTTTTTTCTAATATTCTACCAGATCTGAGATGGACATTATTAATATCTAGTGGAGGTGTCACATAGGTCTGAAAAATTTGTCCCTCCATGTTGTAAACAGGTTGTGCATTTTTATTATTTGGGTTTGGAAGTGGCTGAGTAGGCAGTTGATTTTGTCTTTGTGGAAATGGCAATCAGAGTTGACGATTCTAATTTTGAAATTGAGGTTTAAGTTGTTGAATAGATTGAGGAAAATGTTGTGGTGAAAATTTTAGATAAGGTTTTGGATACTAGTGATATTGAGAGTATCTAGCACAAGGATTTTTTCATCGTTGTGTCGAAGGTTTGTATTGATACCAAGGTTTCTTCCATGGCATTGGTGCATTCCAGTTATTTTGTGGGGGTTGAGTATACATCTAAGTTTTGAAACCTTCATTTTTTGATCCTTGCCATGGTATTCTATCAACAAAGCAATGAGTATCTACCTAGTTTGGTACCATTTTCTCTTTGTAGATAAATTTTAGACTTTGGATGGAAGGACACTTCTTTTTTTCATGATTTTTTTTACATAAAACATAGGTTTCTACACTTTTTAAATCAAGAGGGAATTCTCTTAAGGCAGGTTTCTTTCTGCACTTAGGAAAAAAGATAGATAATGCATCACTTTCAAATATTTGTTTTTATTTTAGTTTCAAGGTGTCTATTTTTTCACTAAGACTCCCTAAAATATATTTTTTAAATTCATCAACCAAATTTCCTTTTTTAGCCCTCGTTACTTTTCCAACTATGGATTTATTAATTCTAGAGAAAAAAACTTCTCTTGAATTCTTTCCAACTCTTGATTTACCTCTTGAAAGATGTATCCATAATTCATAAATTTCTGGTAATGATAGTTGATAAATGTCTCCTTTCCCCATCATGTTAAGGATATCTACCCATTCACATCGAAAGGATTTTAATAGGAAAGTTTTCAAATTATCTTGATCCAAATTTTCCATTTTAGCCCTTTTTAGATTATAACTAAATATTTCAATTAAATCCTCTAGATTCTCATCTTCTGTTTACATCATCTTAAAGACTTGATATTTCTGGTTATGAAGCATGCACTAATCTTTTTATTTAAATAAGCATGCATTTTTCATTTATTCACATGTTCTAATAGAGTGTGCTATTAAGCCCATAAACCATTTCATTTTTGCATCCTTAAGGGTAGCTAGAACAATTTTAATTTTTGAGAATCGAGTAGGTAGTCATATGATCTACATAAATCTTTGAATTCAAAAAGAAATGTTTCGGGATCCTCACTTATTAATCCATGGAAGTTAGGTAGGATATAGGGTGAGATATTTTTCATTGTGGGAGTAGCATCTTCATCAATTACAAGAAATCCAACAGGATCTAGATATATTATGTCTTCTCCTCTATCTCCTCTACCTTCACCTCTTCCTCTTCCCCCATCTCTTCCTCTACCTCTACCTCCATCTCCAGTCATAGATCCACCTCCTCCAATTTTCAATTTTTCATCATTTTTGTGTACTTATCCTTCCCCTTCCTGAGCCATTGTAAATTCTTCTAAACTATATAATATTCTAAGATTGGGATTGTCTATTCTTCTTCTAATTCTTATGTCATTGATATATTAAAGAATATTTCTTCTTCCTCTTCCTCACTAGGGATTTCTAGTTTTTGCGCGAATTTTTTTTCTCTAGTAGATGTTATAAAAATTACTCCTTCTCTTGGGGATGTATGATGTTGTACTTCCACAACTACTTCAGTTGATGAAGAGGGTGAATCCATATTTTGAATTTCTGATCTTAATACCTCCGGAAGTTTATGTCTACCTGCTAAAAATGGTATGCGAGTTTGGGTGGATGGTGTGGTACTACGAGGTCTTGATGAGGTGAGTGGTGTTGTTGGAATTAAGCTTCTACCTCCAGCTACAAATCTACCCCTAGGATTTCTTTCTCTACACACGTCATTTTTTTTATTTTTATGATTTCTTTTAAGAGAGAAAAGGCTTCTATTTAAAATTCCTTAGCAAAGGTGCCAAAAGTTTTATTCAATTTAATTTTCTTAAATTTATATCTTAAATTATCGACCGGAATTGGTAATCTTGTGAGGTGGAAGTGCACTATATATGCTAGAAGCCTTTCTTACTTAGTTTATTGTGTCTTTTTCAAGGTTTCTTTTTAAAAGTGTTTTTATTTTGTATATATTTGATGGATTTAATTTCAACTAAATTCTAATTTAACTAAGTTTCACAAGCTACAACGATCCCTCAAAGAAAAGCCCTAACTGATTATTAGTATCTAAAAATTCTGAGAATCTAATATAAGAAAATCAAACTTTAAAATAACTCTGAAATTTTTTATGTTTTTGAAATATAATGTAACTGAGATTGAGCAAAGAAATAATAAAAATACTTCTTTTTTTGGCCATAAATAAATATTAAAATAGAAAGCATTCTCATCCTCATACCAAAAAAATAAATCATTAGATCACTACTCCTTGAAAGGAACTCATTGAAATTGGGAATGGAATATTTTAATGTTCTTTGAAATTGATCACATAGGAAAAACTAATCTACCAAAAATATGATGTAAGGAAAGAAAAATAAGATTACTTCTTAAATTTAACCATTTAAAAAGAAAGATGAGTCTACATCAAATGACAAAAACAATTCTATTCTAACAAAATGAAATTCTACAAATGAGTATAACACAATAAATACAATGATTGAAACTACATAAAATGATAAAAACAACTCATGCATCTATTTTAAAACACTACAAAATTCTCGAAATGATTATAGCTTCTAACATAAGAATGAAAATAAAAGAAAATCATACATATATGATATGAAATATAGTGAAAGCATAACCTGAGGATAAAAATGAAGCTATGGAAAAAAAACATCTAAATACAAGAACATAAATGAAATAGAACTGATTTTTTTGCAGTGGTCCTCCACAACAGACAATTTCAAGTCTAATATTTAGTAACTGCACATTGAAGCTCTGAAAAACTTCTTCATTTTCTCGCCCTATATATATTAAAGCCCTTCATTCATTGTTTTGAGGAATTTATGCCTCTTTGGAAAATAAAATTTAATATTAAACTTCTAAGTAGAAATACAATTTCGTTGCTTCACGATTTGCTACGTGGCAGGGCAAATCGTGAAGCATGATGGCTTCAGACTCCTTGCTCGCTTGTTTTAGTACCTGGTTGACCATTTCTTTGACATTGTATCTAGGCAATTTCTTGCTTGACTTGGGCTAGATAAATAGGATGATATCCATGATAGGATCAATTTTCACCTACCCATATATTTCTCTGCTCCATTAACACCTTAGAACCTATCGAACCATGGAGGTCACTATAGAAATAGATATTGGTTGTATAATTTTGTTAATTCTATAGATAATGAAAAGTTTACTCAAATAGTAAGGAACACTTGAAAATATGGAAAATAGATCATTAGAATACCTTACCAAGTCAAAATTTATATTTTAACACTTGTTTGAGCTAATGGTGTTAACAAAAAGGAGGAAAGATAAGTGAAAGGGAGAGTCAAAATTGAGGCAATATTGAGGCTCTACACTAATTCTCCGTTGAACTTGTGTTATATGTTCACTAAAAAATCTGACCACATCAACTCATACATCGAAGCATCCTAATCAACTAGAAAAGCATAAATGTCATATTGTAGCAACTCATAGATCATCATTACTCAGTACCACATCAACGGACTGTAACCATAGACATCAGAATAAGAAATCCAACTAATAATTGTCTAAAGCATCTCAGAGTATTTATTGAGTTTGTCTCACTGTTTCTCTATTAAAAAAATATATATGTGATTTTATATATATGAACCTACCTATATACGCGACTATATTTCATAAAGTATGCATAAAAAAATTTAAATAATGAAAGCTTCATAGCTTCAGCCCCCCTTGTGTTTGTACATTTTTTACCTGTCTTCTATATCACATCAAATGCACTGTTAGAAATATAAGTAATCAGAATTACTAAAAAAACCATCGGAATCATCATATATTTCTTTCCCTGAGATTATACATTACTGATCGTGAGGACCTGATAATCATCTTTTGCTCTCATGAGGTCATACACCTCACATCACTTCTGCAGTCACTAAGAAGTAAGCTTTATAAATAGCTTACTATAGTAGGGTCAACATTCCCTATGTTTATGACTCGTGTTCCTTCTTCCTCCATATTTTCTTTCGCTTTCTACTTTTGTGCTAAAACTTATCCCATATCCGATTTATGTTCAACATACTTTACCTACAATCAGTGGCCTTATGCCAAAATGAGTTACGCATGAAACAATATCCATGAAAATATCTTTTATTCCTAGGAGCTGATCTCCATTTGAAGTGGTTATTTTCTTGAGGTTGAAACAATCTTCTTATGCAGTTGGCTACAACATGCCCATAAGTATGACATATAAAGCATTAAATATTATTGATCAGATGATAGAATCAATTGGCACTTCTATAGTTAGGAGCAAGTGATCACCTTTGAGGATTCATAATATTTGGTTGTTGTCTTTTCTCATTATTGACCACTCTAGGTTTTGCATTGATACTCTTTAAATTCTTTTCATTGGCTTGAAAACTATATTCTCCTTTAACATATTAATGAAAACGAAGACTAGTTTTAATAACAAGATACCTTTTTGTGCTAATAATGTCATCTAGAATATTAGTACTATCGTGAAATATTAAATGTTTATCCTTTTCTTGTAATTAACCTTTTAGAATGTTTACCTCAACATTCATTAGTTGTTATTTCTTTTCCTTTTCATCTCCAGTAATTCCTCCTTATCTCTCTTTCTTATTTAAGTTGAGTATTTCTTCTCTCAACCCATTTTTCTCTTCAAATGCTTGAAGTAGTTCTTCATTCCTCTTAACTGATTTTTCAAGATCTGATTTGAGAGAGATTATTTCTACTTCAAGCCCTTTGCAATGACTAGTTCTTTCTTTAAGATCCTTATTTCTAAGATATTTTACTTCATCATGAAGCCTTTGACATCGGTCTTTATTTTCAATGTACATATTCTCAATTTTATTTCTTTTTTGCAACTGATTGTTCAATATAGTAACTTCTTCTTTGTAGGTATAGTATCTTTCATCAAACGGATTTTTTTGATCTCTAATTTTATCTTTGACCATCTTAACTTCTTCTTCTAGAGCCATTAAATTACTTTCACTTTTACCCATAAGAGAAACTTCAATTGATTCACTATCAGATTCAGTATATTCTATAAAGCATAAACATATATATTGATCACAAGTAGACCAAAAATCAGTACCTATTTTATCTTCTTTTTCTATTGTTCCACAAGTTTTCTGATTTTTCCTCTTCCTTTGAGTACCCTTCTTATTTTTCTTCCTTCACATCCATTTCATGAATCTCCTTCAAGCAATCAAGCTTCTTCTGATGAACCTGATCTTATACCAATTACTGGTAAAAATACTGAGAAGGGGGGGGGGGGGGGTGGGGTGGAGTGAATCAGTATTTTAAAACTTTCATAATTTTTTTGTTTTATTCTGATTTATGTACACTACTTTATTTAAGTAAACATGTGTATATACGTGAATTTTATGAAAAGAACTAGCGTATATATGGTAAACTTCTATTTCAGTTAAATATTCATCAGTCTGTATTAAACGAGTATGCTAGTGATTCGTCAGACATTAGATAATCAGTAAAAAAGTGCAGTAAGAACAAAGTAAAGAAATATACACAAGAAACACACATGAAAACCAAGATTTAAGGTGGAAATCCAATCTCTGAGAAAATCACTACAGTTGTCGTCTTTGTATTCAATATTTATTATAAATAAAACTTCCTACAATATTATATTGGTGCAAACTCATACTAGAATAGAGGCACCCACCTACTAAGGGCTACAACCTTCACTCGTCCTCGAGCTCCTATTAGAAGGGAGATCCAACCCCCTGCTCTCGTTTACCAACACCCACTAGAAGGGAGATACGACCACCTGATCTCGTTTACCAGCACCCATTGGTAGGAAGCTTCGACTTCCTCGCTAAAGGCTCCAACCCTCAGCACCATCATGGACCACAATTCATAAATTTTCACAATGGATCCACCTACTTCAACACATCACAAGTTGTAGGCCATTTATCATAAAATTTTCAAATTGATCCCACTGCCAACAATTAAGCCCAATACCATGTATCAAAATAGAAAATTATCACTATACCAACCAATCACTAAATCATTGAATCAGACAACTAATCATTGATATTCAATCACATACAACTAGCAGCATCATCAATACTCAAAAGACCTAGATCTATGTGAAGACTCCATTGATATACAGTAGAAACACAACGATACTATATATATATATTGATCAAACATTTTCCTGAATATAAACCCTAACTTTTATACATGCTTTTCATAAATATTTTCCGCGTGTATACGCGCTTATCCAAAATCAAATTGACATATAGATCTCAACATACTTAAGAAAATATACGCTACTATGTGTGATAGAACCTGCACAATAAGCATCGTGTACATAAAAAATTCCAATTCGATCATGAAGTTTGGCTTCAAATTAGAAAATAAAGGCTTCAATAAGAAGGTAAAAACCTAAAACCAATTTGATATGGTCCATTCAATATTTTATAAAATATAGGTGATAATGCCTTCAGGTTGGATTTGACTTCATATATGCACAATTATGTTGTTGTTAATGTTGAAAACTTAAAGTTGTATAAGTTTCCTTTGATTGAAGATCAGGGAGAACATGTTCATATTCCTTCCATTGAGAATTTTTCTCCTGAATACCTTGATGAATTACAACAAGACACCATTCTTGACAGAATAACAATATCTTCAAAATGAGGGAGTGTGGAGTACCTTTGTGTGGGGCTAAAAGGAAAAAATCAAAGCAAGGAAACCTAGATCAATATTGGAAAGGTGAAGTAATTATACCCTGATCTTCTAAAAAACTAAAAGTGATCTCTTGGGGTTAAAAATTATCCATTGGGGAGGAGTGATGAGGTGCTCAAAATTATGCTAAAAAATGAAAGTTTTTGGAATGGTGTGGAACTTGAACGAACGTGTATATCTCGTCATTATAAATCTGGCACATATCGTTTCATGGAAAACCGACACCGCATGCTCCCAGAAACGTATTTTGTCCACTTTTCCAAATAGGGAAATTTTACACAAAAAAGGACAGGTGACTGTGTATTTTGGGCTAGTGGAAGGATGTCATGTGGCCTCTTATGGTTGGTCGAAAGGTATTTTTTTTAATCTTGTTAGGCTTCACTACTTGTCGAATTTATATTGGCTCTAGTTTGGGTGAGTTTGATTGGTTAAGCGATGGATAACCACATGTTGACCCATGGCCCAAGCGGAGACCACCACGTGGCAGCATGGGAGGCCACCAAAATTTTGGGTCGAGACCAAACTGCAGTCCACCGTGGTCGAACACCAGACCTCACTGCCAAAAAAAAAATTCTTTACCACTATGCCATACGATTTTCTTAGTAATACCATGGTCTGAATTAATATTTAAGGTTTATATGGCAGAGGTATGGGAGTAGGGGTCAGGGCTTAGCCCCAAATCCACTAAATAAAGGTAATGTGACCACTCGTTGAAACCAGGGGTGTGGCACATAGGTTAAGCATTGCCCCAAACTGCCACTATCACCATGCCATGTGACCGCCACTGGAAGCCGCTTGCTGTGACCACCAAAGGGAAGCCACCACTATGAATATAGCCACCTAACCAATCTATGTGAGTACTAAGGCTCTAACCATCAGCGGTTGGTTAACCGGCCAGCGGATTTTTATATCAAAAAAATTGTTTAATGTGCCAACCATATGGTTTGATTTTTCAAACTTAAGGCGTCATTGGGAAAATTGATGTTTTGACAATTTCACCCAGAATTCTGAGAAATTGTCGTCCAGTTAGCCGAATTATGCACGAAATTGTAGGACTGTTCTGGATTTTGGGGAAATTCTGGAGAGGTTAGTATGAAAACTAGGGAGGCTCATAACTTCTCGAGTTTTTTAACAATTTTGGATCAAAAAGAGGCTAGACAGGAATTTTTGGCCATTCTGAAGCTCATGGAACATGTTTTGAAGCCATTTGAGAACTATAAATGTATTTAATCACTATTTTGAGCATAATGAAAGAGTTCCAAGCCATTGGAAGTTGGAAAAGGAGACATAGCCTAGGAGGGGTGAACTCCTCCATCATCTGCAATTTTGTGGTTATTATTATGGTGAATTTGTCTATTGTTTTTGTATATTTTAGAGTTTATTTACATTCTTTATGTGTTTAAAATTTAACATAAAACCTCTCAAAAACTCATTTTAAACACTTGGGTTGTAATTTTCAAACCCTCAAGCATAATTTGATTAAGATATCATACATATCATGGAGGGTCAAGGTTGGATACACTACGTGGATTTTATCAATCAACGTAGAGCATAGAGCGAGCATGAAGGGCATGCATATGTGTTTTTATCAATGTGTTGTGGGGAAGAGCGGATGTCGAACAAGAGCGTTGGAGCGAGTGGGCTTGGAGACAACGATGGATATTACAGTCTTTCTATTACAGCATATAGGAGCGCCAGAATGTGTTGACTGGAAATGATGGAATTGACTTAGAGAGGTAATTTTGGAAGGATTTTGGTAGTATGATAGAGATGACAGTCTGCACAAAAATGCAGACACATATTTGTAGAATAGAGGAGGGAGTTACAAGGGTGGGGAAGCCAAAAATGGAGTTGGCTCTGATACCATGTTAGTATGGGAGGTAAATCCACAAAAATAAATTGATTTTCATTCAAGGGTGCATACAAATATATATGTGGAGGTGAGACTCTTGGGATTCATCTCCCAATGTCTCTTCAGCTTCGTTATTTTTTATTTACAATATTTTTACAATTTCACCCAATCCCTAGGATTAGAAGTCAACAAATCTAAAGGGTAGAAACAAAAGGGAGTTGAAAGAAATTATAGTGTGGGAAATACAAAGGAAATTTTTTGATCATACCTTATTATCATTGGAAATCGAAGGAATTGTGCGAGAAAATATGATCAAAAAATAGACCCTGAGGAATGTAGAGAAGAGACGAGACAATCTCGCAAAATAAAGTTAGAAGCCCTCTCAAATATTGAAGAGTAAAATCAACCTCAAGAAGAAATTGAAGCAAGTATGTAAATGTAAATATTATGATCTATTGATATATTTAAAATTTTCCTAATGTAAAATGTGAAGCTTAATTTTTATTTGATGAACTAATTTGAAAAATATTTTGTTTAATGTAAACAGACAGAGATATTCCTCAAAACATTGATGATGAGATACAAAATTTTGAAAGAGAAAGTGAAAGATATATTGAACCAATGATTGAAGATGGTGAAAATATTGAAAGAAATCCAAATAAAGAAATTGAATCACAAGGTATATATATATATATATATATATTAAACACATGCACATATTATTGAAATTATAGATATATTTATTAATTTACTTATTTATTGAATATCTACTATTTTTTCGAATATGTACAGATGAAATCACTATCGATCATGAGATGTTAGAAAATGTTGACACTCCCACATATGGAGATAAAAACCTAACCATGCTATACGATATCGTGTTAACTGCATTTTTGAAAAAAATTTCTTAAATGAGCGGGTGACAGTTTAGGCTCAACTGTTGAAAGGTCTCCTATCATTAAGGAAATTAAAAAAAGCTATGACACTACTGGGTATTCGAAAATCGACCAAAGATTAAAAAATGAAGGAAGATGTGATAAAAAATATGAGTAATGCTATAAAGTCAATTAAGAGATCTAGAGAGAAAGATGTTTCAATTGTATGTAGAGGAATACAGATGGCAATCGTTTCATCAAGTACTCAAGAGAATCGTTTGGTAACATCTATGGAACGAGCACTGGGAACCTCGCGAAAAACTTTGCACAAACATTAGAAATTTCGGCTGCAAATAGATGTAAATGATGAACTCGCTTTTTGGAGAGCTATTGGTAGGCAACCATACAAAGATAGACTTGGAGAAAATGTTAAAAAAATAATACATGAATATTGGAAGAAAAATTCGCGTGTTTCGCCAATTGCAAGGCATGTGATGTGAAGAAGAATAGCACGTAATCAGTACGAAGAACATGAAAAATATCTCTTGGAAACCACTCAGATAGAGTTATTCAACAAGTTCAAAGAAGAGAATCATCAAATTCATGTTTCACTCAGTGCTTTTGTTCAACAAAAACCATGGTATGTAATACCTATCACCGTACGTGACACTTGTTGTTGCTGTTATCATGTGGAATTTGAGTTATATTATGACACATTCCTTGATTTCGGTAGAACATTATGGAAGGATTCACCTCCTCCTTCCACTATCCGTGATTTCATATCTCAAATTCTATGTGAAAGAGAAAGCGATGAACTATTTTATAAAAAGAAATGTGTTGGTGGTAAAAAATGCGATGATTGTGGAAATTTGACTAAATTTCAAAAGAAATATCGTATTGATATAAATGATCAATCATTGTCCAACATGAAAGTGAAATGGAAGAGATATGAATATATCGATACGTCGATTCAAGGTGCAAATAGTGTTAAAAGAATTGAATTACTAGAAGACGAAATTTTTCTGATAGAATTTTTGAGAAAGTTTGAGGCAGAAATTTGCAAATACACCAAGCATTCCCATAGAGCTCTATGGCAAGACTTGAAATTCAAAAAATCTCGTGAATTTTTTCCACCAGGGACCATTTTTTCAGTGATTGATTTTGCAGAAAAATACACATTTGTTCCACAAAAATAAATTTAGAGTGAATACTATCATTCTGACCAAGTCTCCATGCTCGTCCATATTCTATATAGATATGCTGAACAAAATTTCGATCATATAGAAAGCACGAGTGAAAATCGACATATGATTAAAGAATATCACTTTTATATCAGTGACGATTGTACACATGATACATGTTCTGTACAACATTGTTTTGGAAAAATTTATGATTCCTTGAAAAATCGTGGAATAACATTCAATGAAAATTGGATATGGTCAGACGGATGCGCAGGTCAATTCAAATCTGCACGATCATTCTTTTGGTTGTATTGTCTTCATAAGAAAACCTGCATTAAACATTGTTGGAATTTCTTTAAGACTGGCCATGGAAAAGGAGAACATGACGGTGCAGGAGCATGCATAAAACAAGCACTTCGAAGATATCAAATGAACCCCTCTACAAGCTGACTTGTGAACGCTAAAGAAGTTGTTCAATGGTGCATCGCTGCTCTAAGCCATGAGACTAACCCATCAAGGTAAGTGCAAAGGTACATTCAATTTAATTTATATTGGAAATCTAATTTTAAACATTGTACATTTATCATGCAATGATTATCTTTGATTGTATTTTGATATCATATTTACAAATTCTTCTTCTAATTTTCCATATAAAGGTTTTTCTGGCATATTGGGATCGAAGACGTAGATAGATCAATTGAAAGTGACATTGAAACAATAAAAGTGACTCAAAAATTGCATTCAATTGAAACAAATTCGTCCAGAAATGTGTTTGCATTGGATAAAATAAAATATTCTTGTTTTTGTGATGTTTGCATAGACAACACAAAATCCAATGACGTTTGTGAAAACAAAATGTAGGTGAACGATTGGAAACATACAGAGCTAAATAAAAAGGGAAACATTTCTGTTGCAATGTTTGAATAAATGGAATTAGAGGAAACTACAATATCATTTGATTGTGATCGAGTTTCTGATCTTGTTAGAGAAGGTAACATTTGAATTACTTTCTAGTGATTTAAAGATCTAGAAATAAATTTAAATATGTATAATTTTTTTAAGTTTATTTTATTGTGAAGGAGATGTTTTTGCTGTAATTGCACCTATTGACAACGATGAAAATTTGAATTATTATTTGATGCGTTGCATTGAATGAAAAATGAAATTATTACAAAACTATAATGATCACGGATTTCAATATGACAGAGGGTCTATTATACTGAAAGGTTATTTTTTTAGACAAACTCATCAAAGTGGAGACTTTGTTTACTTTGAAGACTATGAACCTGATTCCATAAGTTGTCAATATAGTCACTTGGTGTGTGCAAAACGCATAAGGTTGATAGAGGTTCAATCAAAGAAAAAATCGAAAATTAAGAGATGGAAAATGTCAAAATCCGATCATGAACGGATTATTGAAGATGGAATTCCATTAGAATTTTTTTTAGTGAATTTTCCAACAATTTATTCTCTTTGGATTAAATATGTTTTAGAACTTCCAGTACTCAACTAAAAATTGAGCTGCTTATGTTATTTGTGCAAGTGTTTGCACATGTAAAAATTGTTTTGGTACAAGCACGTGCTCTAGTATCAACTAAAAGTAGCTTTTCTATACATGTGCATTGATGAAAAATGTTATATGTATTGGATATATATATGTTCTAGAATGAAATTAATTTTTCTAGTTTTACTATGTGCATTGATGAAAAATTATTTACGTACTCAATATATATGTTCTAGAATGCAATTAACTAGAACTAGTTTTTCTATGTGCATTGATGAAAAACTAGTTGGATTTTCTGGTAAAAAGTATGGACACAATGTAAATAAATCATCTGCAGTATAGTTTTGTATGAAAATTCCTTTTAGACTAGAGACTCAGAGCACTTCTCTGACTTTTGGTGGGATTTGACCCACATCTCTATTCCTGATTGAAAATCTAGTACAAAATTTGTTTGTCCAATGGTCGGATATGTTCAATGTGCATTGATGAAAAATGTTACTTTTATTGGATATATATGTTCTAGAATTCAATTAATTGTTCCAGGTAGTTTTTCTATGTGCATTGATGAAAAACTAGTTGGATTCTCTGGTAAAAATTTTCCACAATGTAAATAAATCAACAAGGCTACCTATTTGAGTGCATTAACGACATTGGCCCAAATTAAACAAACATATATATGTACTAGACTTATATTTCCAATCAAAATTAAAGGGATAATTTGTACATATATCTACTTCTTTAAACTCTTTTTTCAATTAGAGCTCAATTGATACATGGTTAGTAGCATCGAAAAGCTACGTTCCTCCTATTGGAAATTTTTTCATTCAAACAAGACTGCATGTAGAGATCAAAAGAAATCCTAAAATTCCAAATGTACTTCAACCATCCAAAAGGGATTTGTGCAACATTACTTGACATGCCATGACAATTATAGTGAACAACTATCCAATAGAAACATTTAACATTATATACCACATGTGCCAAATGTATATTGAAACCATCCAAAACTTTAAAATTTTAAAAAGTTTTGATAATATATCGTGCAACATTAAAACATTAAATATCACATGCGAAATGTAGATTGAAACTATTCAAAACTTGAGTTTAAAAAACTTTTTGATTATATATATCGTGCAACGTTACTTCACATGCCATGCCAGTTATAGTTCAACTAGATCCAATAGAAATATTTAACATTATATACCACATGTGACAAATGTTGATTGAAACCATCCAAAACTTTAAGTTTTAAAAACCTTTTGATTATATATACCGTGCAACATTAAAACCTTAAACATTTAAAGTTCATTAAATATCACATGCAAAATATAGATTGAAACCATCCAAAACTTGAGTTTTAAAAACTTCACATGCCATGCCAATTATAATTCAACTATCCAATAAAAACATTTAACATTAAATATCACATGCCAAATGTAGATTGAAACCATCCAAAACTTTTAACTTTTATTTTAACAAAAAAATATAGATCACAACATTACTTCACATGCCAAATGTACTCCAAGCATCCAAAACTTAAATTTTAGAAACAAAACAAATTATAATGATGTATGTCATCACATAACATGCCAAATGTAGTTCAGATGACAACATTAATTTATAGATGACAACATTACTTCACATTCACATGCCAAAAGTACTAAAACCATCAAAAAATTAAATAAAACAAATTATATTAAAAATGTAATAAAATATGTCCAAAAATTGTAGATCTCACAAGTATCAAACTGTATCAAGTTTAAAATTTTTTAAGACCATCTAAATCTTGAAATCAAATCTACAAATCATGTCCATCAAATAGAGACGGATCTAGCGTCTTTCCTATCAGGGTCTCAATCCGCGCCCTATCATGTGAAGCATCATGGGAAACCTACGTACACAATGCACATGTACATGAACATTAAAATTTGATGTTTTAAAAATGAATGAGAATATATATATATCTAGAAATTCATGTAAAAAACAAAATATAACAAAAAAATCATGCAATACCTCATGAGGTTCCCTCTCCATTTGATAAACAAGTTCTGGCCCCATAGGAACATCTGCAGTGGTAAACTTTACAATATATATATATATATATATATATATATATATATATATATATATATATATTAAAAACTTTCAAATTAAAATGCACGTGTACATATATAAACTTATTTTCAATAATATTAAAAAAAGGAACTAAAGACAACTTGTTCAAATGTTGTGGATGTTCCTATCTCCATCGCTAGAGTCCGCGGATTAAAAAAATCTTCTATAGGAACCTAAATTCAAAAAAATTTAAATAACTCAAAATATAGATCTCTCTCTCTCTCTCTATATATATATATATATATCAATTTTTAATGGAACTTTTTGAGGTAGAATATATATATATATATATAACTTTTAAACATAAATTTTAAACTTGTGAAAAATTGTCCATACTTGTGGCTCATCTCCCAAGGAAGTAGAAGGTACATCTCCCAAGGAAGAAGAAGGTACCGCCATCCCAAAAACATCGGATGGAATCAGTATCTGTTAAAACATTTTATCAAATTATATATATACATACATGTACATGTGTGCACAAATATTTATTTTAAAGTCACTTAAAAAACACTAACATTTTCCAACATATCTTGATGGTCAAACCCATCTGCATTGTTTGAACTAGAGGTCCGGAACGTGATATTAACATTTTCGTCATGCATCATGTGTGAGAACTGCAAATGGTGTTTTAACATATAATCATACATTTTTGTTAGATTAATGTACACATACAAATAAATGTATACATGTACATACACATGTATTTATTACAAATTTTACACATGTATATGTAAAAATAATTTCAAACCCTAAGGTCACTAACACATACCATTCCAGTGCCCTCTTCCTCATGAAAAATTAGGTCTTGCAAACCATTGCGACAATTTATTGCATATGTTCAGAGATCTTCAACATTCATGTTGTAAATATCCTCATCTGTACAATAAACAAAATTGGCACGTGCATTTTCACGTGCTCTTTGTCGATTTAAACAAAGATCGACTCCACTCAATCCACTATGAACATTGTCAATCATAACATCCCTTGCTTCTCGACTTATTTGAGAAGTCGCATCCATCTCTGATCGAAGAGTTTCGACTCGAAACGGTCGACTCACCAATGGTGGCTCAGGGCGAGGCAACTCCACATCTCGCTTAGCGCCCTTACGGTCATATAATCGACCTTTCCCCGGGCCAAAAAATTCTGAAGGAAGGTCATTGTAGTTGGGTTTCATACCCAAAAAAAATTCTGCATAAAACATTTGTGCAAAATAAACAGGAACCTCATCGTTCCATGGGAGCCTTCCATAGGCCGCAAGGTGCCTATCATACAAATAACGAGCTATGTCTGGGTGCTTGAAATACTGCACCTTCAACATTTTTCTTTTTGGCCCTTCCTTGTAATTAAACATTGACTTGGCCACTTCTTTTGTAACTTTTTGTTTTACATCCTCCCATTTATCTGGACCCATTACTGTTTCTTTTCTCTTTCTCATCATTTCTACAAATGTATCAGTCGTTGGCCCAAGATTTCTGTACACATTTACAATTTCGCCCAATGAATGTGTAACTATTTCAAGGCTTTGTCGACTCTCAGCAGGTAGAGACAAAGCCACGAGATCTCTTTGCAATTTTGCATGAATTCTTTCACACCTTTGTAAGGTGCATTGCGCCATGTTGGTTTCCTATGGTATATCAGTAATCTTGGCCGGATAAGTTGTGCTGAGTTGAAAAACTTCTTCTTGAATGTGGCGGGCTACCCTGCGTCTATTTTGACCACTAGTTGGAACATTTTCGGCCTCTGCATCAATATATATATAATTTCGTATATTAGAAAAAACACATGTAAAAAAAGTTGTACAAATTTAATGAAAAAAATATTGAAATTGATGGCAACCTTGACGTTGTTGGTTAGCATCTTCTCCAACATGACCCTGCTGAGAACCAGACCCAGAACGACCCTGCTGAGAACCAGACCCAAAATGACCCTGCTGAGAACCAGCAGCCGTTGATTGGCCTTCAGGGGAATAAATATCACCCCCTTCACGCAACCTATTACCACTCATTGATGGCCCTCTAGGCGGATTTGAATCACCACCAACCTCTTGAGACAAGAGAGAAGCTTCATAAACAAATACGAATTTATAATCAACTAAAAAATACATTCATGTGTACATATAAATACATATACATATTCATTGATTAAATTGCGTGAACCATACCACGACTGGTTGAACCATGGGCACGCTCCATGGATGGAGTAGAAACCCTTCTCCTCTTACCTCCTAAAATTAAAAAATGAAACTTATTAACAACTAATTTAACTCACAAAGTTAATAAAAAATCAATTCCATATGTACACACATGTATGGAGATTTAAGATTATATTTAAATATTGTGAACATCCTCCGATCCCTGAACCTCCATATGGGATTCGGCTGATCTTCGTCGTTCATCCTCCATGATATATATATATTGGTTGACATTTACACAAAATAGATTTCAAAAAATCAATTTGTAATTTAGTGTACACAAATTATGTAGAACACAACTTTCAAAGCAATAATTGATGTGTGAAACTAAATTTAATCGAAAAAGAAATTATAAAAATGATAAGTTCACCAAATTGCGCTTTACATGGTGGGAGCACACTTGGTATAAAATTTACCACTTATACACTTTAGTTTGTGGGAGAAATGACACATGTACATAGTTTACCTTAAATTTTTTGTGTTTTATGGATATTAAAATGAAGAACTTCTATTTAGATCCATTCCAGAGATTGACTGTAGGGGCATTTACTAGATATGTCACCTTTCATAAAATATGAGATCTAGAGGCTACCTGGCCCTTTACAGACTCTGCCTATAGAACTTGTAGAAGTAAACACTAGAGGCATTAACAATATCAAAGAACGTTTTCATGCTCAGACATGGGAATGTGTCTCTTTCCCTACGTAGAAAAATAGTTCAAGGTAGTTAATCTTCATAGACATGTCATCAAGCAAGTCAATGTGATCATCCCCAACTTAATTTTCATGAAATTAGGCTTGGAATCCTCTACAACCTGGTGGATGGAGTTGAATGGGAACTAGGTCAAGGCCTTTACAAAATACATGCTAGTGAATAACACTTACTAGGTTATGCCAACAAATAAAGTAGGAGAAATGTTTTCTCCTCGAGGTTATCCAATTGGGTGTGTAATACCAACTTCACCCATTTCCTAACAGGTTTCTCTCTTAGGTTACAAAGTATATTTATATTATTAGTTATATATTTTCAATTTCTCATGGTTAGTGAATTTTTCTCTCTGTCTCTCTCTCACTCTTAAATTAACTATTCATCAAACATACCCCATTGAGGATCTCCAATTAATGATTGCACCATATAGGCCATCACATTCTTAATTGAGAAATTGAAGTCATGCTTGTACTAGATTGCTTGCTTAAGTGGCTCTTACTTGGACAATATCCTGAGATTAGTTTGACATGATGGTCATATGAGGCTAGAAGCTACTTGGTGTAATTTTCCTTAAATCTTGCAAAAAACAGAGCAAAAATGTCATTTTCGACCATTTTTTATTAGCTTCTACATACAGTAGATGTTATCACAATTGCAACACAATAATTTTCCATGAGCATGAATTATGAATGTTGCAAGCCAAATTGCAAGGAAATTTGCATTCATTTTAGGCAAAAGAAGGCTATGACATTAAGGTCCATGCTAGAAAAAATTATGAAAATAAGGTTGCTAAGTCTTGATACTTAACATGTGTTTCAAAGCCATAACGAAGGTTGGCTTTGAGAGTGTCCTCCCAAAGCCTTCTCTTGAGATGAAATTTAATTCAATTGCTCTTAGAGTTGAAAGGTGGAATTGATAGAACTATTTGATTTCTTTACCATAGATGGATATCTCCTTTCATCTATACCTTTCTCTACCATCTTATTTCCAAGTGAAATGGGAATTTTCACATTTTGAATGCCATTACCATGTAGTTTGGTAGTCTGCTAGCTAGACCTATCACAAGTAGGGTTGTCATACCAAACTATTTCTCTTGCTCAACTTAGTGACCATGACTCTCTTCTCACACTGCTTACCATAAGATCTTCAATTGTACATGTCACGCAAAGTTGGGGGTTCTAGGTCTACACCTATTAGGTAAAGTTGTATTTTATGGCATTGTGGTCCTTAAATTTGGAGGTGTTCCACTTGAAAAAGTAGGCATTAAATATGGATGAAAAGGATTTGTTTTAACTTTGATAGAATTTCCTCTTGGAATAACTGAATTTCTCGATGACATCATGCTAGCTTTTCTTAGAGAAGAAGGTTTTGGAGGAGAAATTTAATTCTTTTGACTTATTTTTGGCATTGAAGTTTGAAATAGTAGTTTTGATGACTCCATTGATGACCTTGCTGAGGAATTTGATGCACACAATATTGACTTTGAAGATGGTTTAGAAGACGTTGAAGAAGTTGTAGATTTTGGTGCTGTCATTGAATGTTTCTTTGTTGTTGGACTTGATCAAGACACAATTTAACTTTACAAGCAGATTGAAGACCTTGAAGAGGTTTTAGATTTTGTTGTTCTCACTGAAGGTTTTTGTCTGGTTTTGTTTCTTAAACCATCATTTCCATAGGACATTTTTGGTGAATATATTCTTGACCTTGATGAGAGGATATGATACCTTGAAGAGGCTACATCTTTTGGTGACGTCACTAATTGTTTCTCTGTTATTGTGTTTGTTAAACTTTTTTATCTCGGAGGAGGGTGTTATCCAATGTGAATTTGAAACCCCCCTCACATTTTTCAATGAAGGTTCTATCTAAATGTTAGGGAGCTACACATTATAGAAATTCAATATGATGTGCCAAAAAATTTACAGACATCCCAAAAACAGAAACCACCTATTATATGTCAATTAAATCTACATGGAACCAACAAGCAATATGGTAAAATATAGAATTACGAATCCCATCAATTAGTAAATATATATATATATATATATATATATGAAGAAAGCACCTAGAGGACTAGAAATAACAATATAGTAGTGAAAAAGAATAGTATCTCAGCAGCTATAATTGCAAGTCATAAATTAATATCATATATTCCAATTTCAGCACTAAAAGCAAACTCAAAATAACATAAAAGAAAAGACAACATTGTTTTACATGTAAGTAAACATTGTTAATGGAAATATGCAACATGGATTGGCATAATCATGCCTTTATCAATGAAATTTCATCAGACCATTGAACAATTGTGCGCTAACAATATTTAAATAAGTTAAAGGAAAAAATTGACCTATATTGTACAGTTTATGGGACATAAATCAATATGTAGAAATATTCACTTGGTTTTTATAATTGGGTAGAGGAATGACTTAAAATGACCTTGTATGTCTTCTCGTTTTAGAGCTCAAATTTTTTGGAAGGATTTAAGTATCCACATTTCAAGAATCACTAGAAGAGCTTGATAAAGAATATGGGAAGACAAAAACTAACCATTGGTGTAATAAATGGATTTCTTGGGAGGTAGATTGGCATATGGACTTTTGGTAGCTAGAACTTTTCCAAATAAGTGAATGTATTTGAAAACTGAACCTCTAGTTTATTTTGGTTTAGACAAGGTCTAGAATTTGAAAAGTGAATTCCCTCTTTCTTCCTCTTACATGTCCAATGATCAGAATCTAGATTGAGGGAAAAAAATTTCCAAAATAAAAATTTTGCATTTTATTTGTTGTACACATGAGTTTTAAAAAGCTAATTAACTCATAAATTTCTCACAAAATACACTTAAAGCTTGACACATAAACCCCTTCCCAATTGGCTAACTTTAGACGATCCTAAACACATTTTTATTTAACTAATGAGGGAGATAGCCCAACAAAACTAGTTTGTCCATATTCAAATCAAGTTGGTATCAAAATACAATTTAGCTCATTTTAGTCAAGGTTAGTTAGAAGAATTAGCTATTGGTTTCTGTCTTCAATTTCCTCTCAAAATGAATGTGTACGTGCTTTTGAGAGACACACTAGAGGAATCAGGTCCAAATTTTTGATGAAAATGTAAAACGAGTTAAAAATAGCGCAAAACTGTGTTTAGACAAGGATACTTTTTTGAGAGAGCCTAATTATTTGGGTCTTAATTTATAGAGAAAACATGATGCTGAAATACTTTAGAAATGACTTTGTAGGCATTTTGTTCAAGAAAAATTTCATTTTTATGTTCATTAACTCAAACACCAGAGTTTGTGTTCATATTGAATGGAAAAATTTGTTGCTGCTTTGCAGAAAGAATGTTAATAATCATGCGCTAATGAGGAATATAAGGGATATTGAAAGCTCCCTAAGTCATTGAACTCATTGCTAGCATTAGGAGAAGGAAACCACTACCTCATCAAATTACACCTCATCAAGAAAGCAACAAGGTAGATGTTCAAAATTATAAATACTATTTAATCAATTATTAACGATATGATAAACATGGTAAATATTCACATAAGATTTGGAAAAGAACTTGCATGTTTCTTTTGTGGTTTGAATAATCATAATGTTTATAGATGTTGGAAGAAGATATCCATGCACATGAAACTTTCTAAATAAATGAGGCAAAAAGTCAAAGGCCCATTGGACAAGGAAAATGATATTGCAAATAAGATGCAATTGTTTTGCACTCATTTCCATAAGAAAAGTCACCTTGTAGACAAGTGTTGGACTTTGTATCCAACAAGTCATCCACAACATTTGAAGAAGGTGGAAAGATATATTGACAAGAATGGAAAAGAGGATTCCATAATCGATGAGGGTCACGATGATTCACATGATGATGAAGTGAAGTTGAAAGAAGCACCATTGAAATGGTTTGGTAAGGGATGGTTAGATTTCTTATCCAGTTAAGGCCTTGCATGTATTTTGATGTTTCATGAATTTCTTTGCAAATTCAAAGGATGGTGCATGTTGCATGAAGCAAGATGTTGAAAGTAGAGTTATGTTGACACACTTAAATGCAACAAATATGGAAATTTGTACATGAGCTATTATTTGACTTGAGAGTGAGTTGTTTGAAGAAGCATGTTTTGTAGACTTGTGTTTGGTTGATGGTTTTGTACACCAATATGTAAGAGTACATGGATATATTCACATGATGTGAATTTTTTTTCTTTGAAGGAGAAAAATGATATGTCAGCGAGCTATGCTTCTTGCATGATGTGTTTCTCAGTTTGATGGTTTTGTTTGTGACAAGATGTCACAAGATTTTGGGAAGGTCCACTCTTGAGCGAGAACCTCATGATTACAACTTAATCATGAGAATCAAATGGGAGTGCATCCTTATTTTGAAAAAAACCTTTAGATAGGATTCTAAGCTACCTGGGACTCAAACCATTATTTTTAAATTTGAAATATCATGGTGTGTTGTTTCAATTCCTAAATCCACAACCCTAACATAAATTGTTTTATTCTTTTTTTGCAGGATTTAGTTGGTTCTATTAAAATTCAGTTGAATTTAAAATTCTTGGCTTAGTCACATGAACCAAACATATTGTGTATTAAATGAGGAATTTCGCTCTCCCAATCATTTCTAAATCACCCATATCACCAAGAAAACATGTTTTAAAAGAACATACTTTGGTGTGGGAAAGACCTTAGGTCTTTTGACTGTGCACATGTGGTGTGAAAAATTGAAATTGACAATTTGCAAAAAAGTGAAATTATGAATGAAACGACGAAAACGAAAAAACCCAAAAGTGGTAAATGATTTAAATAGACCTAATTAATTATTTACCAACATAAATTCTTCAAATTTTAGCAACTAATGATAAGTAAAAAAATAAATAAATTTGTAATTATGGTTTGAAGGTTACCTGATCTTAAGAAGCATTTTAAATTAATTCTATCTCATAAAAAGTATCCCTCCTAACTTAACAAATACTATCTCTTCTCCTAAGGTTCACAATCTCCCTTCCTTAGCACAAAAGACATAAATACAATTAATATTTCAAAATGTTAATTCCTATCGAAACAAATGAAAAGTTGTATATATATTGTTTCAAATATTATAAGAAGGTTTTTGATATGGTTGAGAGAATGTGGAAAATAGAATCCATAAACAATTAATTTTCAAAACCTATTACTTTCAAAGTGTCAACAAGGAATGTACAAGGGTGTTCAATGAATTAATGCTATTTATTTAAAAGCCATGATGTATATCTTACTCATAATTTTAACAAATTATTAAATAATGATCTAGATTGGATAATTATATTATTTTTCATATATTTTGATGCTTATAGAGTGAAAAAACTGAAAGAAACAACTTGTAGGGTCATTTTAATGGTGGGTGGAGAATTGGGGTCTAAAACTTACAGGTGTTTGAGGAAATATTAAATGACATTTACGAAATTAAGCGGTGTATCATGTGCAAAATCTTGACATATTACATGAAACGCAATGGTGAGTAAAAACATCCAAATGATTCATTCCATTCATTTAATAGGTTTGATATCATACTGACCACCATGTTGAAATATCATTTTAGCCCCATTACTCATGCATAGCAAACTATTGTACAATTTCACTGAACTCTAAAAGGTCTAAAATCACAAACCTCGTTAATGGTTGACAGAGTCAAATCTTACACCTAGTTGGCTATCACGCTATGTTAAATACTTGGCCACTAGGAGGAATAAGAGTTCCATTTTGTGTTATTATATTTTGTTCCATCATTGAAAATAAAACTAGGAGTGTGAAGTTAGAGAGAAAAATGTATGAAGTTAAGTTTTTATAGCAACCTTACATGCCAAAAGCCTTAGCTAACTCTAGAGAGATTACCTCTTTCTTTGTACTTACATATTTTCCATACGAGAAAAGAGAAATGAAAGTAACACAATTTTAGTAACATTTTCTCATAAGGGTTTCCCTGATGAAAAAGGAAGTGGAAAAGCATCATTACTTTTTAGGGTTGCTTGTCTCCCATAAGGATTTCCTAGAAAAATAATTGTGTTGATTGTCTAGAGATATGTATGTGTGTGTTTCATTATGTTCTCTATTTCTTACGTTGTGTTTCATTATGTTTTATATTTCTTACATTTCTGCCCTCCTATTTTTCTTTCCAATCAAGGTTTATAAAATAGCATGAGAAGCAACATGAGACTTGGAACAATCATTTCATTATCTATATGGAAGGCAAGAAGGATTATATCCCCTTAAGCTTAAGCTTATGTAGTTTGTCAATTTTTATCATATATTTTTTGGTAAGGGTAAATGCTTTTTATCTATAGTACAAGTCATGAGTTCCCCAATTTTACCTTATGTAAAGCATGATTCTAGGATTACTACAATTTGTACTTGGTTTTTTATTGTGATGATGCCCTATCTCAATCACTTGGCCATCTCTCGATGGGTAGTTAAATCTTTATAACAATACTTAAGTAATATTTATCTATTTGTATTATGTGAAATGTAAAAAATGGTATACTATTTTTCATAAAATTGTGTTGAGTTTATCATATATTTCGATGAAAGTTGATTATATGACACGTTTTCTTTAAAAGGAGAACAATTTTGTTATGGTATGAATTTGCAATTTTGTGTGGCTCTTTATCAACCTTCACTTCCTCATTCCTAGAAAAAATCTACTTGCTCATTTGTATACCCACTTTTTATTCAAATCCATGAGTTTTGAACTCTCAGTAACTATGTTTTTCCACGCAGGAAAATTATATGTCACATTTTATAATAACTCTAAATATTATTTTCAATTTTGGATGACTGTTATTCTTTTATATAATAATGCTAGATATATAATTTAAGTTGAAGGCCCATGAGATAAATATGACTTCTATGTGACATTTGTATTGAATCATCTATTTGTTGTGTTATATTTACATAATTGGTACACATATCTAATTTGCATTACTAATATGTCATGCTTCTTTAATTTATCTTTTATAGATGACCGAAGCAACCCTTTTTAATCTATCCCTTTTGACTTCGGATATGTGGGAAATACTCATCCGCATATTTTTCTATCATAAGGAAGTGAGTAAAATTGTATTCCATTTGTGTCAATGTTAAGGTTAAGCACATGGATTAAAGTTTTATATAAGATACATTGCCATGGTGTACATTTATATCTAAAGATTCCAAAAGCTCATTCAAGACCATATGTTTTGTTGATGTAGGTTGATTGGTTATATTACATTTATTTTGCAGTTGTTGTTGTGGGCCTTACCATCTATTCGTTCTAGTAATTGCTGAAACTAATCTTTCACCTTTTTATTTTAAATAGAAATAACTTTTCAAAGACATTTTAATATGTAAAATTAAGGAAAACCCTTTTTTTCCTATGTGAATATGATAATGTCTAATATGTGCTTTTTATTTCTGTAGTAGTGACACAGAGAACGCTATTGTGGTTGAAAATGGTCTAAATGAAACCATACCATACACACAGCTCAATGAAGAGAGAGAGCCTAATATAGCAGGCATAATTGTAACTCCCTCGTGATTAGAAAATCACGCTCTATAGCATTACGCTTCTCTCCTCCATCGTTATTTTTTTAAGCATTCATTCCTTGAAGAAATGTATTACAAGAATATTACAATGAAATTTTCATTTCAATTTTTTATATGCTACATTACGATTGTAAAATAATAACCTACAACTCAAACTAAAAGGAAAAAGGTTTTTTTTTTTTTAATATTTTTAAAATTTAACAATTATTTAAATAATTTTTTTCCTTCAAAAGTCATATATATATATACATACATATATATATATATATATATATATATATATATATATATATATATATTGTGTAGCTGATGGAGAAAGTTATGATATAATGAGAAAGAGGAAATAGCAGGATGGGATAGAAATATTGGACAATCATTACAAACAATGGATGAGGATGCAGCTGATCTATGGGTAGAAGAAATGATAAATCACCTCAAGAAGAGCTCTCCTAACATACCAGTCTACCAGATTCTTAAATACTTGCATAGCAGTATTTACTGTTACAGTAACCCTTTTATAAAATCTGCAGTTGAATCCAAACTTCTCTACTTCACAGAATTTAGTGTTCTTCCCAATCATAACACACAAATAATTGACAAAAACAATAGATTAATAACTCAATCTAGAACTAGAGTTCCATTGTAACACAGCTTTGAGAATAACTATAAGGAGAAGGAACAGTCAATAGAAGAATAAAGACTAAATATGTCATCATTTCCATTGCATCATCAACTTAGAAAAATGCAAGAAACTCTGGTAAGAAGAGAGGATGAGAGATTCAATGAATCAGATGTAGCAGGGAAGGAGGGTTCAGGAACATTAAGGAATATTAATAGCCCAACTACAACTTCCTGTTCTGAAGGAGAAGGATTTCATCTCCTAGCTCTTCTTCTACAGTATGCAGAAGCTGTTTCAGAGGACAATCATGAAGAGGCGAATAGTATCCTGCCCTATATTTATGAGCTTTCTTCACCTTATGGGAGTTCAATTCACCGTGTGGCTGCATACTTTGCTGAGGCCATATAATGTTGGTTGATCAACTCATACTTAGGAATCTACTCCCCTATCATGAATGAATCATGGAAATAAAGTATTGTATCAGCATTCCAAGTATATAATGGTATCAGCCCATTTGTGAAGTTTTCTCGTTTCACTGCAAATCAGGCAATCCAAAAAGTATTCCAAGGTGAAAATAGTGTGCACATCATTGACCTCGACATAATGCAAGGTCTGAAATGGCTAGGATTGTTTCACATATTGGCCTCCAGACCGGGCAGTCCTCCCTATGTGATAATTACAGGCCTGGGAACCTCCATGGGAGCATTGCAGGCAACTGGCAAGAGGCTCTCAAAATTTGCTGAGAAATTGGGTATTCCTTTTGAATTTCATGCTGTTTCAAACAAGGCTGGGAATATTAATGAAAATTTAGAGAGGCTTAAGGTCAGAAAATGGGATGCATTGGCTATGCATTGGTTACAACATTCTCTATATGATGTCACAGGCTCTGATATTAGCACATTATGTCTTCCAAGGAGGTTTTGTCCAAAGGTTAACACCATGGTAGAACAGGATCTGAGCCACGTTGGGTCATTTCTAAACAGATTTGTGGAGGGAATACATTATTATTCTACTGTGTTTGATTCTCTAGGTGCAGCTTATCCTAAAAACCAAAAATTATAGTTTTCCACAATTGAATCTCAAGCACATTATGAATATCATCATGGTTATGAACTTGGAGAAAGTTATAGTTACAGAGAACATACCTTGCAGTAGATGAACGGCGCCGATGAAAGGAGCAACATCATGGACGGGAGGAGCAACAGTAGACCAACAGCGCAGACGGGAGGAGCGAAAACGCGTGAAAAGACCAGCAGCAACAGTGAAAAATACGCACGAATAATGAGAGCGGTAAACAAATCAACTTCGTGAGCGATTTATTTATAGAAACTAGTTCGGTCGAACTATTTTAAAAGTAAAAGTTCGAGTTCGGCTGAAATTTTGTTGGAAGTTCGGCCGAACTTTTGTTGCCAGTTTTCCCATCTCCGGAAAAAATTATGTTTTCCCGCATCATCAGTGTGCCGTCAATCTAAACGCGATCATGAGTTCGAACTATTAAATAGTTTGGCCGAACTTTATAAAATTTTCAATCGAACTATTGCTGAAAAAAAATTTCAACCCGTGATTCTCACAAAAGTGTAACCCAGCTTCACGTTTCTGCCGAGTTACTACTGATAGATTTTCAAACTAGCATTCAAATGACCACTTAGCACCAATTATAACCTTCCTCATTTATGTTATTGCTACATATTCATTATTATCAAATTTACAATCAGAATAAATACTAAATTGAATAGGTGCATTTCCTTATTTCTCATTAATCTCCAATGTTTCCACCTAAAAATAGAAACACACTCTTAATTCAAATGAATACCTTTGAGTTCCATGAAAAAACATGCATTCTAAGGCAGAAACAAACAAAATATTGTCCAAAATATATTTTCTTAGTGTTATTCTCCTCAATAAAATATATTTAATTTCAAACTTAGTTATCTCTTCTTTTGACGTTTCTTGTTAATTATCTTCCTCCTCTTCACAATCTACGTAAAAAAATTTATTCTCAGCACAACTGTAACAAATCCCTTTTACTCATTTTTCTTCCAGTAGTTGTGTGTCAACCTTGTAGATTGCAGGAGGCTAGGAGAAACAACCCTTCCAACTTTATAGTTGTGAGTGGTAGAATTCCTTTTTCCAATAATTTTTCTTCAATTTTCTTTCCACCATGAATTCTTTCTCCAATGAATCATGTTCCCAAAGGAGAACCTCGTGTTGGATGTTATCCTTTAAATTCCTTATGAAGACATCAATCTTATGCTGCTCTAGAATATCATTTACCTTCATAGTCTATCTTTGGAGGTCCTCAATGTGCTACACCATTGAACCCTTTTCTTTCAGATTTATCAATTTCCTAGTGCAGGTATTCCTCTTTGTATCCTCATAATGTGCTACAAATTCTTCCAAAAAATTATCCAAGTGACAATTGATATAGGAGAACAAAGCCATCTATAACACACAAACTGATTTTGATCTAAATATAAAGATGTAATGCGTACCTATTGTGTGTGCAGTACATCATGTAAATCAAAGAATTGCTACATGTGTAGTATCCATATTACCATATCATTTCCATAAAACTTCCTCATGTCGATATTGGGAATGTTGTGCATCTTGACCCCAACAATTGATTCTCTAAAATAATAATTCATATTATTTTTATCCTTATCGTGATTTTCATGGATTACCTTGTCACCACTAGGAAGCCTTTCTTGCAACAACTTTGTCAACCCTTCTAATTTTACATTCATTATCTCCATGTCTACTTTAAAAAATCCCATATCTACTTTTAAACCATCCTTCAAGCCTTCCATGTTTCCTTTTATTTTTTCTTCTGAAGCATCCATCTTAGCTTATAGTTACTTGTTGGTTACGATTTGTGAAAGCATAATTTTTTGCACTTGGTGTCGTAATTTTGATATATCATGTTGCATTTCTTCCTCTTCTTCATGCATCATAGTAGATATTTCTAGTTTCTTACTAGGTGTGTCCTTTTTTTTCGATGATTTTTGGAATAAAGCAATGATATTTGTGCTTCACTATTCCCTTTGAATCACTTCAAACTAATATTTTAAACAAAATCTATGCAAAATTAAAAAAAATACACACATTTTTCTTGTTTTTTATGAGCTTGATATAGAAACTATTTTATTTCTGTAATTTCGAATTTCCAAGGTTTGAAATTTTTTACTATGGTCACCGTCTGAGTCGTATTTCTAACCCCACAAGTTAGACTGAGATTGGATTTTTTAAGAAATAGTTATGCCAAATCTCCAATGATGACCTGGTTATAGACTAGTTCAGTAGCATCTTGTACAAAATTCCATGTAATATCCCTCACATAAGATACCAAAAAAACTCTTGTAAAATGAGTGCTTTTCAATAATTAAATATTATTAATCCTTATATTGATATTACATGAAAATTATTCTTCTAATTCTTAATTACAATAATATTGCAAGAAATAATTATTAATTCTTATATTGAGAATAATTTATATTCTTCTATCTAAATAGATTATATTTTCAAGTTGTTCTATTTTATTATTTTAGAACTAAGGATTCATAGTTTTAGAAAAACTATGGATGAGTGATATGTTGTCCATAAGGAAAAAGAAAGTATTCTTTGAAAAAAAACATGAGAGATTTATCGAGGATTTATTGAGTGATTTTAGAATTTAGAAAATGATTATTTATGGAGTGGTTTTCAAAATTAGGAAAAACCCTATTTATTAAGTTATTTATGGGTGATTTATGGAATTCTTTTAGGATTTAGAAAAACTATTTCATTTTCTTAATTCTTATTGTAAGCCCATGGGAAAATATGATAAATAATGATAGAATACATGTAGAATCAATCTAAGAGATGGGGGGATTTAAAGAATTCATTAAAAGATAAGTAACTATGCTCCTTCAAAATCATTGTGTTTGCATATGGGGCATGAAAAAATAACAATCAAATTTATTTTCTTGGAAAATTAAATATCATAAAGATTCAAGATTATTTTATTGGGAAATCCTCATGGTACTTTCGTGAATAGATGAATACATGTTTTTTTCATTGAATTCTTGAAATATTCATATGCATTGAATTCTTAACATTTTCATGGCTAAATAATTGTGTGAATTGCATGAATTATTGGAAAATAGGGTTCAAATATGTCTTCATATCTGCCAATATGTCATAGATGTGTAAACACTAAAATAGGTTTTTGTAAATAAGAGTGTTCTTGCCAAAAGACTATTTCATATTTCAAAAATTCATTTTCAAATTCTCAAAAAATGTGTCTAAAGTTGATGGCTAAAACAAGAAATTATTTAATATTTAAATCTCAAAAAATGAGCGGAAAATATTCATTCAAATCTTCCAAACCATCACACCTCTATAAAAATTGATAGAGATTTTGTTCAATTAACTAGTTCATAACAAAAAACTCTTTATTTTTTCAAAATTTCATTTGCAGATGTCCAAGAACCATGCCCAAAGTGGATGACTAAAACAGGAAACAGAGTAAAATAGAGCAAAACAAAGAGTTGTCATTTGAATTTGGCAGCATGATAAGAATGGTTGTTTATGTACATATAGAGATAAATATTGTGTTAATTTTCTTGAAAATACATAAATTAATTACGTGAAAAAATAAATAACTATTAGGTTTGATATTTCTTAAAAACAAATAAGTTATTCACATGCACACAAATAGAAAAATTATGTTGATATTTCTTGAAAAGGAATAACTCAATCGCATACAAAAAATATAACAATTATGTTGGTAGTTCTTGAAAAGAATTAGGTTATTTAATTTGAAATATTACCAAGGATGTTCTCATGATGTATATGCATTAAATTTTTAAAGATAAATATTGGAATCTAAAAGAGAATATGTCCTTATGTCCATAGGAATAATATCTATTATATTTGATCTATTGGAAATGAATTTGTGAGTAAGATTTTTGAGAAAATTTTCACATAAAACCTTTGTATAAAAGACAATTGGTTGTGTTATTTGAGAAGGATTTGTTATTCATGTTATTTCTCAAGGAAATATTACAAATTTGTCTCATATGTGAAATGATAGGAAAATATTTTGTATTACATGCATAATAGAAAGTGAGTTAGATAATGTTTGGAAAAAGATTAATTAGTTCGTTAGAACACTTTACAAATACGAGAAGAGAAAAACATGTCCTTGAATGCATTATTGAAGTATATTCTTGGAGAGGAAAAATGGTAATCGCGTTCTTTATTGTGTTAATATTTATTTGGAATATTATTTAGAGAAACATATACACTTGAATGCATGGAAAATTATAATTTTGGTATTATATTTGTAGATAAAATGAAGGTGCAATCATATGATATTGATTGTGCTAGCCTCCTCTTGGGAAAAATAGTATGCATTTGCACACCCAAAGGGATCAACTATGGTATTAGTTTTTTTTTTTTTGAGAAGATTATGTATATTTATTGGTCTATGTATTTTGGTAAAAGGAAAATATATCTTTGCATGAAAAATAAATGTTATTCGTTTGATCCTTCGAAAGGAAATGTGTTTATTTTTCTATGAAATATTTATTTAGTTTCCTTAGGAAAGAAGAATATGTTTCACATGAAGGAATAACAAGTAATCATGTTATTTTTTGTTGGAGATGACAAGTAGTTGCATGAATAAAATTATAACTATTATGTTAAATTTGTTCGAAATAGAGCTTGCATGTTTATACATCATAGCCATTTTGAATAGCTCTCATGTGGAAAATATGTATTTGGAAAAGAACATGCATTCACATGGATAAATATAGAATCTATTGCGGTAATCCCTTTGGAAAAGAAAACATAATATGTGTTCATGTGTAGATTTCAAAGGTGCCAACATTAATGGGGAATCCCTTAAACCTTTGATTCATATAATATATTAAGGTGTAAGATTAATAATCCATAATTTTGAATATTGGTATGTGGTTATAAAGTGTAAGGTATTTGTTAGAGGTTTATCTATGTGTTCATGTGTAGAATTCAAAGGTGCCAACGTTAATGGAAAATACCTTAAACCTTTGATCCATATAATATATAGTGATGAGCACATGCAATTAAATATTAAGGTGTCACATTACTAATCCATAATTTTGAATATAGGGGACAATACCTTAAAACTCTCATCCATATAATATATAGTGACAAGTGCATGAAATAAAATGTTAAGGTGTCACACTATAAATCCATAAGTTTGCATATTGGTTCCATAAGTTTGAATATTAGTAACAACAAGGAAGTGGGTGGTGTCAAACCCCACCCTTTTTCTCAACCTGAAAAAAGTTTAACAAGAACCTACCATTAATAAAAGATTGCATAAAATTAAATATTAAAGTTAAACCAGAACTTACCATTAGTAAAGGATTGCATGAAATGAAATATTAAAGTGTCACATTACTAATTCTTTCTTAACTTAAACAATCTTAAACAAGAACCTACTATTACCTACCATTAATAAAGGATTTCATGAAATGAAATATTAAGATGTCACATTACTAATCCATAAGTTTGAATATTGGTAAGAACAAGAAATTGGGTGGTGTCAAATCCCATCCTTTTTCTTAAGTTAAATAAAGTTAAAAAAAAAAAACCTACCATCATTAGTAAAACCCCATCCTTTTTCTTAAGTTAAAAAATTTTAACAGGAACATATCATTAATAAAGGATTACATTAAACAACAAAGTTAAAAAATAATATACTATTAGTAAAGGATTATATTTAAAAAAATATGTCTTCTTATATAGTTGTAACAACAATATTATATCTCTATCTTGCTATAATAGCTCAGAATAAACCAAAAAAAAATTGTATGGAAATAAGGTATGTTACATATCCTATCCACTCAGAGGAAGAAAAATTGGCATGGAAATATGGTATGTTACATTTCCTATCCACTTAGGGTCAAATGTGACGAAAACATAAACTAATAAGGGAGTAGGAGCCAATATTTGTAGATAAAGGATCCAAATCTCTAATGACTTTGAAACATATTTCTTTAAAAAATGTTTTGTTATAATAAGGGAGTAGGAGCCAATATTTGTAGATAAAGGATTGAAATCTGTAATGACTTTGAAACATATTTCTTTAGAAACTAATTAATATTAAGATAATATTTACATATTTAAAAAAATAAAATTACAATTTTTTTCCTTTTTTTTTACATTTTGAAATAAAATTAATATTTTCAAATTTCAAATTTCATTTTAAATTCATTCACTTCATCAAAAGGGTTTTTTGTACCGAGGTCACAAATTTTCTGGGAAAGTCATTTTTAGCGATTTCCCAAAATTGCAATAATTTCCACTATATTTCAGGAAAAATTTTGGCCTCATTAAACTACTGTGATCAAAGTATCCCACTCAACTATATGTTTTATAAATTTACAAGTACATTCAAAGACTACTTATTAAATAATTACAAATTACACATAAAGATACAATACAAAATTAATTTACCATTAATTAGTATAGAAAGATAGTATGGTACCAATTTCAACCTCTCACATCTCATTAACTTAGTAAATACCTACTTCAACTACTCTTTATTCCATAGCTAGTAATTACACATCAATAGACCGTGAAACGGTAAAGTACTATTTATTGTTTGACTATTTTAGAAAGATAGCATAGCATCAAATTCCACTTATCATATATTAAGAAAAAAGTTCAAAGTACACATTAATATTGACTACAATAATGTTAATGGTACACATTTGTTAAAGTTTAGAAGGATTTACACATTAATGTAAAGTCCAAAACCAAACTTCAAACTTCTCATAAATAACATCAACTTCAAACTTGACACATCTTATAAACAAAAGTGCAAGATACACATTAATATTTCCTATATTGATGTTAATGGAACACCTTTGTTATATATTTTTATATATACTTCAGATTTGATTTCTTAAAGACCAAACAATACTTTTTTAAAGACAAAAGTGCAAGATGCACATTAATATTCACTACGCTAATATTAGTGTTACACATTTGTTATACACTTAGAATTTCAAATTTGATATCTTAAACACAAAAAAAAATCCTTTCTTAAAGACAGAAGTGCAAAGTACACATTAATATTGAGTACACTAATATTAATGGTACTTTTGATATGCATAGAATTTCTTAAAATATATATATATATATATATATATATATATATATATATATATATATATATATATATATATATATATATATATATTAATTTATATTAATAAATTAATATATTTATAATAATAGAAATGTAGTAGTGTTTAATAATTATATTAATTAAAACAAATTTATTATATATACCCTATTTTAACATTTTTATGTATATAATAAAACCAGTACATTTTATGAAATAGACATTAAAATGCACCTTGATTCTTTGAAGATCCTACAAAAATAAGGTTCCTCACTTTACAATTATTGAAATATTGCATGTACTTCGTCCAATGCAGAGTAGTTGTACATATGGTTTTCGCACAAATAACTAAACCCTACTAAAAGTTTGTGAGTGAAGACTAATTACCTCAATCAACATCAAACTTTCAACTAAGCGTAATTGAAGAATATCACTTCAATTGTAACTAAATTTGAAAAAGAAATAATGGTACATCTCATTCATGTCACATTCAGAAAAGTCGACTTTAAATATTTTCAATTTAGTTTTTTCTTGTGTTAGTGTTATATAATGGTTATTGTTATGAAATATAGAAAAAGGGAAAAGAAAAATTGAATTTTTACATCATATCAATATGAAAAAATTATAATATATATTTTGGTCATAAACATTTATTTTTATAAAATATTAAAATAAACATAAAATTAATTACATTAAAATCAAATTATTATTACACACAATTCACACTGTAATATGGTGAAATGTTGTAGTGTCATGTAAGGATAAAATAAAATAATAATATAATAATATAATTTTTTTACTTAAAGAAAAATTAATAAAAGAAGTGTTGAGGGCATTTTAGTCCTTGTCATTTAAGTTAGTAATTATGTTTAAGGAAATATTGCATAATGTATTTTAACTTGCATTGATCAATACTAAATTAATAGTGGTCAATAAAAAGTTATGCTTTATGAAAATTGCATAAAAAAATTCTAGTCGCATGGGTCAATACTAAATTGATAGTGGTCAATAGGAAAATAAAAATCCTAGTCTTTCTCTGGAAGGATCTAATAAAGTGAAACCCTAGTATTGTTTTGGTAGGGACTAATAAAGTGAGGGGTGAAGAGGATAAATTAATTGTTTTCCTTAATGAAAAAGACATGCAAAATTTTTCATGGGTGGTAACCACTAGTAAGTCTACACACTTACTATGTAAGTGTTGGGGTTAACAAAAACAATACTTAGAAGTCACCCTTGGTCAATATATTTATTTACATATGATTCCTATCCATTTTATATTGAAATACTTGGTTAAATTATAGTGGGAAAAAAATTAATGGTAAATATGTTGTTTACTTAAATATGAGTTATTTTCAAGGAATTTATTTTTTTATCATTTTATAACAAAGCTTACTAATAAAAAATCAACACACAAATATCTAAATATCTTTCATGAATATTAGACTCATATACATAAATTATGGCATAAAATATGTGAGACAATTATCTACATGAGATTATAGTGTGTCATAGTTAAAATAAGATATTCAAATTATGATCCAATCCATTTTTTTTTTTTTTTAAAATTTAATAATATTGAAAAATAAATATATATATATATATATTTTAAATTAAAAATTATATATTACATTTAGCAATACTAAATTAATAGTGTCAAGAGATAAATAGATTACTAAAATGTTAAATTAAAAGAAATAATAATAAAAAAAAAAAAAAAAAACTAAATTTACAAATTCCTTTGAAAAAAATAAAATTTATTGAACTAACTAACTAAATCAATGATTCCCAAATGGAAATTTACAAGGAAAAACTGCACCAACAAGACATTACCCATATGATTAGGAAGTGGGGAAAATAATACGTGTAAGAAATTTCCAAACCATGTTGAACATAAATGCGGTGTGCTCATGAGAAGGTTCTATATTAAATTAAAATTTAACATTGATGGAAAAAATTATACCTTGCATCAATAACAAATTGCAAGAGTATTTATGTATATTCTATGTTTAAATACATATATATTCTCATTATTTAACACACTACATCTTAAGTGTGGAAGAAATTCTAGGTGATGATGACTGAAGGAAAAATATTATATAGAGTGACAACTTGCACAAATGCTACAATAGAAATATGTATTGAAGATTACATGAACTAGTGTGTTAGTAGAGATAGGTTGATAATGAGGGTGTGGGGATTTCTTTTAATGGAGCAACATTTTGCAGCCAGAGTGCAATTTTTTAGTCATGTCTAATTACATATGAGCAAGGGGAAGAGACCAGTCAAAGGAATGAAGAAGAGAAGAGAGAATGAGGTGAAGGATGTGATGATAGAGGGGAAGGCCTGGTCATATTCTTCTTCCTACTCCAAACAAAATTAGTTCGAATTTGTGTCCTATGTAATAAAATATATCTCTTTGCAAGAATTCCTGTAGAAGAAATTCAAGAGGTTCAATCCTACATTGGGATATAAAGCCATTTTGCGATAGATTACTCATCAATTGGGTGTGTTTTTTTATGAAGAAGCCTATGATTTTGCAAGGAGAATTTGTTCTGTAGAAAAGGATCCAATGGGTGCTTTCAAAAATATCCTTCGACACTACATGAAAATAAGGCAAGTGTTGGATGTTGTCTTCATACATATTCCTCTTACAACTCACCACTCACATGAATTCTTCTTATGCACACTTTAGTGTCTCTACATACCATTATAGATTTGACTGTGGTAGTATTCACATTTGTGTCATCTTGAAACATGTCTTGAATGCAAGAATCAAAAATTAAATTACAATAGAAAATAAATACATACAAGTTTAGCATATATCATATATTTAACACATTAACCCAGTAATTTCTTTCCCATTAGGTAATGGACTTGCAATAATCAACTAACACAATCTATAAATCAAAAAAATCCTTACCAAATGCTCTAATCTACTACTAATCGTATAGATTTATCTATTAAAGATTAATTGTAGCCAACAATTGTCACGTATTGGCCCCCTTTACTTAGTGTACTAGCTAGCTTAAATTTGGCCTAAATCGATAGATTAAGGTTGATCCACCCTCCATGACCAAGGTTGTTACACACATTCCATTTGCACTGACTACTTCTCAAAGTTAATAGGATTCATTAGGGAGACTCATATATATGGTATGAAAATTGAAATAAGACATCAATTTTTTTTCCAACAAGTGTTTACAATTTTTAATTAATTATAATAAAAAATATGTTATTTATTTCTAAAGCTTAACATTAGGTGTCTCATAAGTCAAATCTAAACTAATAGAAGTCAAAGTGAAAAATAATTGCTACAGTCCTACCTTGGTAGGAACTCATAATAAATCAATTCAACTAAAGATTCATATTTTCATTAACCTCTAATCTACTACTGATCTTATAGATTTATCTATTAAAGGTTAATTGTAGCCAAAAATTGTCAGGTATTGGCCCCCTTTAGTTAGTGTACTGGCTAGCTTAAATTTGGCCTAAATCCATAGATTAAGGTTGATGCACCCTCCATGACCAAGGTTGTTACACACATTCCATTTCAATTAACTACTTCTCAAAGTTAGTAGACTTCATTAGGGAGACTCATATAGATGGTATGAAAATTGAAAGAAGACATCAATTTTTTTTTGCAACAAGTGTTTACAATTTTTTAATTAATTATGATAAAAAATATGTTATTTATTTCTAAAGCTTAACATTAGGTTTTGCATAAGTCAAATCTAAACTAATAGAAGTCAAACTGAAAAATGATTGCTAGATTCCTACCTTGGTAGGAACTAATAATAAATCAATTCAATTAAAGATTCATATTTTGATTAATAAAATTATAAATAATTTTTTTAATCATAATATACATATCTCATTCAAATAAATTTAAATAATAATAATTCAAATTCAGCTACAATATTTAAAAGATAAAAATACTTACATAAAACAAACACACACACACACAAAACTTAATATGTAAAAAACAAAGACACACACACACACATACACACAGATATAGCAACTAGATTTAACAAAATTTAAAATAAGAATATTTTATAAATACATATGTGAAATTTATATAAATGTAAATAATATGATTACAAATTAGTATAGATCCATCTTAATTCTTGATATACTAAGTGATAAAAGGAATTAAATATATTGAGGTGAAAACCCATTCTTTAAGTTTTACATTTAAATATAAATTTACATGTTAACATATTTGATCCCTTTAGGAGCTTCTAACATCCCTCTCAAATTACTGAGAAGTTAATTAAAAATTACTAGGAATTACACAACAATTATTTTTTACATAACATGCATTACTTATCACATTAACAAGATGACTCTTAAAAATATGTTCAGAGATATATCACTCTTTATTTACCCATTATTTTTCCTTCCTTTACAAATAAGAATATAACTTAACCTCATTAATTATCATATTAACTGGATGACTCTTTAATTCTATTCACATAGATATCACTCTTTATTTCCCCATTCATTTTTCTTCCTTCACAAATAAGCATTCCTTCACAAATAAGCATATAACATAACCTCTGCACTCTAAATTTGGATTGGGATCCCGCATGGTAATGAAGATTGTCATTTTCTTAAGGATTTATTTAAAGCTTCAAGATATGGTGTATGCTAGAAATATGGTTTAGTTGACCTAGCTCCATCATAACAGAAGGACACATTTTTTTTGGTTATGTTTTCATGTCTCATAGCTTGACTCTTGTGACATTATATTAGCATTTAGCCAACCATTATATAACTCAACTATTTAACATAATTTCATACTGTATGATCACGGTGGCATCTAACTTATTTTCCAAGGTTTGAACAATATGAAATTTTATAAGGTATTCTCCTTAATGTAATATCTCCCTCAAAAAGAGCTCATACATATGTTGATTGAGAGATGAATTATTTAGGCTTTGGGTCTTTGTGGCACCTCTACAAATGTGAAGGCCATGTGTATATGGCTCACATTACTTTAATATGTGGATGAGGGGCCCATGTTACTGAACTAAACCCTAGACATGTGTTACCATCCTATTGTGGTGATTGGTTTGAAGTTAATCAATGGTGTACAATGATATACTTTCGTTCAAGCTAACTAACTACCCTCTATCCCTCCATCAGTTTAGTCTTAGTTGCAACTGCATAGGTTGACAACTAATCTTTGTAACTGTGAGATTTATTCCTATGGGTTAGGTTTTTCCTCATGGTTTTAAAGATTTTACACAGTGATCCTATTATCGTGCTTTGTAGGATGACAATAATGGAGATGGTTTGGAATTTGTTACAGGGTTTAAACACTAGGTATTTTAACTTGACTTCTCTTGTATTTAATTTCTAGTCTTCCTCCTCAATAAGACTCTACACATATTTTACGATAGCTTACATGAACTACCATTTCTAATTTACTCGGTTATTGTTATAATGGCAGGTCAAAACCTTGTCTTTTGATGATTTTGAAACAACTATAATCCATGACATATTATTCACAGAGGTTTTTGTGTCAATTGACATTTTTTTTTAATCATACCGTATCTGAACTTTTAAACCCTAACTTTGAGTCATCCAAAGATGGTTCCTTTTTACTAGTCACGGTTACTAAAATGTGTTTTTGCCTCCATAGGGTATGTACGCGAGGAATTCACTCATTTCCTTCAATGGTAAAGATCCCAGTCACCAAAATATTTCTTTTATTACATTCTTGCATGAATATTATAGGCCCTCTAAGACCATACTAAGGGTTTACTAATTTTTATGTGAAGGTTAGTTCTCGGCTGCATTTCAGTGTTTCCTCTGAGGTACTTGAAGTTAATTTTTTGTTCCAATTTGTTTATTTCAACTATGCATCTATAGGTAATCATTATATTCATGCTCTTATAGGTTTCTAAGCGATTTAAGGGCTTCAAATTGCCTAGGGGAGCATACCTTAACCTGGCCAGGGTTTCAACTATAATTGTATTTAAATTTTATTAAGACTCTTTCAAGGTGAGAGCCCTCATAGTCATAACTATTATATTTATAAATGTTATATTTTTTAAGGTGTTTCACCCCTTTGATAACTCATAGGTTGTACTCCATTATATGGCATATGATCGAAGCCTTTAGGGCATATATTAGAAAGAAAATGTATATTTCCTTCTAAGTTTTTTCATGCTAATATATGCATGGTCATGGATTTTTTTCCTTAATAGAGCTATTTTCCTTTTTTTTCATTGTGCAATAGTAAAATGATAGGTCTTTATGTTATTTTTTACAAATATCATGGTAATTTTATATTTTTTACGATATTATTATTTTCTTTATTTATTATCCATGCATACATAATATATTTAACCACATTTTATATATATTTTTGACAGTAACCCTATGTTAGATATGTGGTTATTATTTTAATTAGTAAACCTAGAATTAGACCATAGGCCTAGTGGAATCCTATTATGTGGGGGCACCATAGTTTTTTCCTTAGGCCCTATTAGGCCCTATTCTTTCCTTTTCACGAGGACTACCTATCATTCAACTAATCAAAGAGGTTCATTTCTTTGTCATGGCCTCTGAAGTTAACATGTGTAACTTTCAACTCTTACTTCAACTACATTATACAATGTTTATAAAAATTCCATGTTGCTACCAAACACACACACACACACACATATTTGCATCTTTTCCTATAGCTACAAAGACACAACTTTACCACACTAAAAACTGTCATTTTTCAAGGGTCGTTTGTATGTGTATTGTTTCTTGACCTACCACCTAAATATTTATTCTACCTTTGTCACAACCTCCAGGTTTTTAGTCCACGTCCACTTGTATAGTGGGAATCAGGGTTGGTCCTTGGACAAAGTTTCTTTCTCAATCCTTTACATTAGAACACATTCATTATTATTACTTGTTCAAACCCTTACATGATGTCCTCTATCTCAGAGACTTGTGTTTCATGCAATATATTAGTACTAAGATATATATATATATATATATATATATATATATATATATATATATATATATATATATATATATATATATATATATATATATATATATATATATATATACTTTCATTCACAAAAACATTAATAGAAACATCCATTCGCTTTATTGATACATCTAGGAAAACACAAAGGTTCACCACTAAGATTTCCTACTTAAAATCCACTCATAGATCTAAATTATAGAAAGAGTGTATTAATAAAAAAATCATTTCCAATTATTCTTATATATGTATCTAGAGAATCCCTAAAAATAGATTAATGACTTCCACATTCCTCCCAACCATGAACTAATTTTCTCAATGGTTCCCCCCAAATTCTACTCCTCCTAGCCAAGAAAGAGCTAATATATTTTCCTTAGATTCACCTCCTTAATGCTCTAGTAGAGTCTTTTTATTTTTTTGGATTCAGATCCAGTCTTTCTCTCCCAATGGCCATTCCTTTCAAAACTAATTGCATTTATCTCTCACAGTCGTCTTTAAATAGGTTCCAACCCATCACATCTATATCCAATGATAAAAGTCTGCAAATATCTCTCTATATAGCACTGATAAAGAATGAATCTAGTTTTAAAAAGTTTTCACATGTATCTATATATGAAATGTTTCCCTTCGTGTAGTATTTTCTCTCAATTTGAATCCTCTCTATTAGAAATTGGATAGGGAATCCTTTGATTTGGCCTCAATATCTACATGTGGTTGTAGGAAACAAAATGAAAGATATTTTTTAAGCGGTTAATAATTCACCCTCACACATAATATTTATTCAATGCAGAGGGTGAGATTGACATCAGGATTTAATGATTTCCATTGCACGGGTTTGGCATCAACTTTGGGAAAAAAATAGCAATGCCCAAACTATCACAATTGTGCAACTTATCTATATGTGTTGTATGAATTCAATTGAACCCAAGTGGATCTACGTTTGGGTCTAACATTGTGTTGGTGACATAGCACAATATAATTTGGCTGATGAGATTAAATCATGATCATCAAAGGCCCTCATTGCAATAAAATCCATCAATCCCGAAATAGTTGGAATTATATGTGTTGTATGAATTCAATTGAACCCAAGTGGATCTACCTTTGGGTCTCACATTGTGTTGGTGACATAGCACAATATAATTTGGCCGATGAGATTAAATCATGATCATCAAAGGCCCTCATTGCAATAAAATCCATCAATCCTGAAATAGTTGGAATAGAGGGGTAGAATTTGATAAAAATATGACCTTTGCTAGGGTCACAAAATCTCTCAAGGAAGGTACAATACATTTTCCAAGTTTTGATTACCAACCAAGGATGTGTTGATAAAAATTCAGTATAAATAAATATTTGAGAGCACATAGATTAAATATTCATGACATGAAAAGGGGAAAGAAGGCTATCATTGACTCTCGATAGTTTATAGTCAAGAGGTATCCTTCAAACTTTTAGTTAAATAGGAGGGAGCCAACCCCTAACCCAAGTTGGGCTCGATCATTTTTTTTGCGCTGGTGAAATTCCAATGGATGTATATGACTTTGGTTGTGAATTCGAGAATGGTGTTCTTTGAGAAGTTAGATCTAATTGATTTTGCATTTCACCCTGATTTTTTAAGTCAGAGCTAACTGTAATTGTGCTTGACATCATTTAGGGTGCATTAAGGGAGGGTAGATCCAACCATCCCTGACTTATGGCGTGCTGAAGTTGGACCCCAAAGTTATGAAATATTTATGATATAATTTTTTTTTTAGAAATAAATTTCCAAGGGGAGGAAGGACGTAGTTAATTTGGGGAACTGAGTTGAGTTCAATTTTATAACCAAAAAGGTGCTCATTTTTATCGTTATGTGGAATCAAACCACAAAACACAAGTAAGGTTTTTATTTTCAAAGTTGAAGAGGCATTTTGAAATTTTAGAAAAGGGGCATGTGGACTTGAGGAGAACTAGACAATTTTTCTTTTTTTCAGTGAAGTCTAAATGAATGAGGGTCCTAATACAAATTAAACAAGCCACTGGAGAGGCCTATAATATTTCAGGCATCAAAGCATAGTATGCACTGAAAATTAAAAAAATGATTGTAGGAAACATTTTTCAAGATACCAAGGGCTTAGTGGAGAATGAATCTTGAACCATATTTTTGTAAGTAAAAACTCAGTGGAGAATGTGAGAAAAAAATAGAGGAACTATAGCCAACACGTATGTCATGAGGTATTGAAGAATACTTCTCATGAATTCAAGGCTAAATATAGGATTGTAAGTGGATAGAGACCACTAGACATAAGCAAGATTGAGATGATTAGAACTAGAGAACTAATCAGCTAAATCTGGTCTTTAAAATTTTGATTTAGACAGTCAGGGAACTAACAACTTTGTAGGTATAATATGGTAAAGATAGTGGTGTTGTAGATTATCTAGAGAGGGGAAAAGAGTTATGGCAGAGAACCTTCCAGTAGAGAGGTTTCATAAGGAAATAAGGATTCCAGGTGAGGTTGGAAAAGAGAGAAGAGGAGAGGATGTCCTAAAAAGGATAGAACCAGTGAGGTTCTCAAGAGGTGAGAAATAGGTTCAATATCTAGAGAGAGTGAGGAATGCTTAAGAAGTTCTAGTGGAAGGAACTAGAGAATCGCCAATAGATAATTGGAGGTGAGTTGTTTAGGTAACAAGTAAGGTGAATCTTCTTAAGGGACTAGGTTGTAACTTATGATGAACATGGAGGAGCCCATGCAAAGAAGGAATAAGGTGACCATTGCTGGTCATATTGAAAATTTGAGTAAGAGCCACAATAAAGGAGAGAAGGCTACCAAGATAAATGGCATGAGGAGGCTGAGTGATGATGAGTTCAAAAAGGATATGAATGAGTTGAAGGTGCAGGTTAATGCACAAATGAAAATTCCACAAGAGAAGGAGAAAGGTCAGATTGTGTGTTAAACAAAAGGATTTTAAGAATAAATACCCAAAATTTAGATAGTTGGGGAAAAGAAGGGTAAGAACTTTGATAAAATATTAGTGAGAAGAAGTAGAGCTCAAAGCAGCTAAGCCTAAGGAAGGTGTAGTTCACTATTGTAAACTTGAAGAAGGATCACTCCTTGAAGATAAGGAGATAGGATTGGTGGAATGTTATAGGAATAAGAGATAATAGAAGATATTTTCCTCTGTAGACCAAATAAGAAAAAATTCATGGGTAACGCACTGATTATGACGAGGAATATGTGAAGATTCCACATCGATAGGGAGAGGTGTTGATAGAAGAGGAGGCTAAGAAACATTGATCTTTTTAAACTAACAAATTATGTCAGAGTTCCGATTTTTCCAAAGAGGGTTACAAAGAGGAAGAGATGGAAATAGTTGAAAGTATCATGAACCATGGGAAAAGTCCAAATATACAAAAGGTGTTGGAGGCATCAATGGAGGTCCAAGAACCTCACTCTATTGAAACCAATCTTCTTTTTTAATGTGCAAATCAGAAAGAGGGACCACCATCAAAAGTTGCCATACATGATGATAAGACTATAAGGGAAAAAATTATGGAAGAAACTAAAAATTATAGTCAACATATTTAAGGAAGGGCATGTGATCCAACCTTAAGTCATGTAGATAATAGGAAACCATTTGAATTTTTCATAAGAACTATGGGTGAATAAGAGCCAATATTTTCCCACAAAGAGAAGGAAAAAACAAAATTGGTCACATCTATGTCAAAGGGTGATCAAGTGCTCAAAAATATGCCCAAAAATAAAAGTTTTTAGAATGGTGTGGAATGTGAATGATCTTGTAGATCTCGTTGTTCTGAATCTGGGGTAACTCTTCATGGAAAATTTTAGGGGCTAATATTCGCAGGTGGGCTAATTTTCCATGTCTTTTCCGAAAAAAATATTCGCCAATTTCCATTTTTTATAAAAATTATTCGCCGAAATTTTACAATATAAAATTATTTTAAATTAAAAATCGCCAACATTAAATAGAGAGTATATAGAAAATCATTATAAATTTGAATAATTTTACAAACATATCAATAAACATTTTATAGTTTGCATATTAGGGACTAGTGAGATTCACAAATGTTTTAAACTTCAAAATAATTTCCCGTCCTTAAAATTTTCCCTGTTAAACTCCTTTCGCAAAAAACTGAAACCCTATGCTCCTAGAAATGTGTTTTGTTCGTTTTCCCAAAAAAGTAAAATTTTAGAAAAATTGTGTAAACTTTCTAGTCAACAGTCCATACAGCTGACTGGGCATGGTTGACTGGCCATGGTTTACCAATCGGGTCACACCATTTTTCTCATTTTTTGTTGCTGTTGGGTGAAGCATTTTTATTGGTTCATATGGTGGCCAACAACATGCTGCCACGTGGCCCAATCAAAGGCTGCCATGTGCCAGCACGGGGGGCACCAAAAAATTGGTAGCAATCTCAATTAGCCTTCAGTGGATTTGAACATTGAACCACCTTGCAAACAACACAACGCCTAACTAGTCGAGCCACATGTTTCTTATTAAACATTGTATCCAAACGTTATATAAATTTAACACACGGGAGGTTTAGGATAAGTGGCCAGCGCTTCACCCGGTGCCCCCCATATATGATACCATATAACCCATGGCTGAGGACCAAGGGTGCGGTGGAGGTGGAGCCTAGCCAACCTTTAATTCAATAAATTTTCTGCCAAAATTTCATATCAAATAAATGTGCCATTTTTAATTAAAAAAATAATAATTGAAACCATATCATTATGGTTAAAAATATGGATTTTAGGCATTATTGGGAAAATTAACTATCCAACAATTTTTCCCAAAATTGTGCGAATTTGTTTCTTGGTTAGTTGAAATCAGGGCGAAATGGTAGGAATGGTCCGAATTTTGGGGAATTTGTGGTGCAGTGAGCAACAAAACTAAGGAGGCTCACAACTTCTTCAGTTTTTTACCAAATTTGTAGCAGAAAGAGGCTAGGAAAGATTTTTTTGGTCTTTTAGAGTTGATGGAATAGGTTCTGAAGCCATTCAAGCACTATAAAGGTATGTAATCACCATTTTGATATAATGAAAGAGGGCCAAGCCATTGAATGATGGACGAAGGAGACATAGCCCATGAGGGGTGAACTCCTTCATCATTTGTTGTGTTGTGGTTATTTTTATGGTGTATTTGTCTATTGTTTATGTTATTTCAGAGCTTTAAATTTATGTTTTATGTATTTAAAAATTTAACATAAAGGCTCGTAAAACTCAATTTTTAACACTTGCAATTTACAAACCCTGAAGCACAATTTCTTTAAGATCTCATACATATCATGTTTGGTATCATAGATTTAGATTTCTTTGTTGTTGTGAGGATTTAATTGTGTGCAAGCGTATGTTATCCTTACAATTTTAAATCTCAAGAAAGGAGAAGGAAATCATGTTGTTGCAAGTCCTCAAGTTAGGTCAAGGACAAGGAGAGAATATTTTCCACAGTATCCACCACAAGTTCTTCCACAAATTGTAGTTGAAGCTTCAGCAAGTATGTCACATGAAGGAGAGCCTAAAAAAACATCAAAGGATGAAAAATCCTTCATGAAAGTAATCTTTGATATGAAAAGAATGGTCAAATTTCTCTGTGAGGAGAGAACCTCAAGGATGCAAGGTGAAAGTTCCAATATTCCAAAAGGAGACAAGTATTCAAAAGGAGAATAACAAGATGGAGACAAGCCTTCAAAAGGTAATGGGAATGGTGAAAAACCAAATTTGACACCATCATTATTCTCACCACCATCTTCACCATCACCTTCTTGCACAACAAGCCCTTCACAGGCACCTCCACATTCTCCAAAAGTTCATTGTAAAACTCCATTTTTGTAGCTTCACATCAATTTTGATTTTCCTAGCTATGATCGAGAGGTAGATTCTAAAAGAGTAGAAAATTTCATGCATGAACTTGAGGTGTATTGCAGGATAAAAGGAATCAAGGATGATGACAAAAATATTCAACTTGCTTCCTTAATATTGGAAAGTGCATCTCTTATTTGGTGGGAAGCGAAAACTCTAGAGGACGTGAAGAAACATGATAAGGTATTAGCCTCTTGGAATGATTTTCTTTCTTCCTTAAGGAGACAATTTTATGCATTAGCACACATGCAATAGGCTATAATGGACTGCAAAAAATTTAGACAAGGTAAAGGACAAAGCGTGCAAAACTATACTCAAGAGTTCAGGAGAAGAGCACTAATTTTGGGTTTAGATTTGACATCTCAAGAAACTTTGTTAAGGCACATTGGAGGTTTTCATATTTACCTAAAACATACTATTCTCATGTTTAATCCTTCAAATTTAGATGAAGTACGTGTACATGCCACACATCTAGAGGCAAGAGGGAAACATCTTTCATAGGAGACAAGTGAGGATACCTTTGAGTGTTAACAGAAAGGAAAGGGTATGTTCAAGGGTAAAGGTAAGAATAATGATTCCATCAATATGGAGAAATAAAAAATAACATGCAAACAATGTTCCAATATGGGCATGATGAAGATCATGGCTAGAATCTTCATCTAGAGATGAGACCCAACAACCTTAAAAACAAGGATAAGGAGAAGACAACTACTACAATAACACATAATTTAGGTTTTTATTCCAGAGATGAAACAAAGATCACTACATTGGGTTTGAAAGGTAAGGAAATTGCAATTACTAGTTCTTCAAGTTGTCAAAATAGTACTCAAGATGATGAAACAAGACTTGAGCTTTTCCATGTTAGAGTTATTTGAAAGCATGCCAAGATTGACACTCTATTTGAAAGTGGTTCACAAGAAAACCTTATTTTTTAAGACTTAGTCAAGAAGTTGAATTTAAAAACCATTCCTCATCCAATACCTTATACTTTAGGTTGGATATGTAAGAAGGAAAATTTGTAGGTGACAAGGAAGTGCATACTTAGATTTACAATCACTGGAGACATTCTTGATGAAGTTGAACTTGATGTTGTTCCGCTTGATATTTCTGGTATTTTTTTGGGTAGCCCATATATTTATGATATGAGACTAATCTTTCATCGCTATGAGAATAAGTATCAGTTTTTCAAGAATTGGATTGAGTACGTTATTAGAGTGCATAGTAAGAAGATGAATTTGTCTCTTATGCATGATGGACAAATGAAGAGAATTGTGAATCCTAGTAAAAAAAATTTCTTTGTTAATGTTCAAGTTTCAAGGTGTTTTGAATGAGGCCTTTGAAGGAGATGCATCAAATGAAAATTCTAAATTCATTGAGGTTGCTAATGGCTGTGATAATATTTTTAAGGAGTCTACATGTTGCCTCCAAAATGAGGGCAACAAGATGTGGTAAAATTGCAGCAACATGCATCATTGTTGAGCAGTAATGTGAACAAGATGTCGATTCAAGAGAGTGAAAAGATCAAAGAGAAAGCACCAAATAAATTTGGCAAAGAGGGAATTGGGTTCAAAATTTATTATTGTGGGTTTCACAATATTTTGTCTTTGAAATGGGATGTTTCATGGCCATGTAGATTGCATTTGGTCAAGGATTGAGTAAAGCATAAGGCCATAAAAGATAAACATCTACATGTGAATAGTGTACAAGGTGAGAATAATTCCAGGTCATTTAAGTTTCCTTTTATTGACGACTGAGGAGGGAACATGTTTTTTATTCAAGGACAGTTTGTTGTTTTGAATATTTTAGAATATTGCAACAAGATGGTGTTTACAAGAGCAAGACAGGGTATCCAGAATCAAGGAAAAATATCAGTTTTTATGAAAAGCTCAAATTGTTGAATTCATGTAAATTCTAGTGGATTGAGACTCGAATGGTTAGGGGTATGTTCCCTCATTTAAATTTTTAGTAATAAAATATCATTTCGGGTCAAAAAGCTTCAAGTGGGGAGGATTGGTCAGGTGCTCAAAAATATTATTAAAAATGATTTTTTTGGAATGGTGTGGAACCTAAACGAGTGCGTATATCTCGTTGTTATGAATCTCGCAGAACTTGTTTCACGGAAAACCCACACCGTATGTTCCCGGAAACACATTTTGTTCGTTTTCCTAAACATGTAAAATTTTGGCAAAATTGTGTAGACTGCCAAGTCAGCAGTCCATATAGCTGACTCTGCATGGATGACTGGTCAATATTGAATGGGCATGGTTTACAAATTAGGTCATGTCATTTTTCTGATTTGTGTTTGTGTTGTGTGGCATATTTTTATTGGTTGGGGTGGTGGCCAACCACATGTTGCCACGTGGCCAAACTGGAGGCTGCCATGTGCAGCATGAGGTCCACCAAATTTTAGTTGGCATGTCAAATTCTCCTTCAGTAGATTCGAACACCAAACCAATTTGTAAGCAGTGTAATGCCTAATCGGTCGAGCCACATGTTTCTTTTTAAAAAGTGTATCCAAAACGTTATATAAATTTAACGTGTTGTAGGTTTTTGATAAGGGGCCACGGTGCAGCTGCTGCCCCCTATATGATACCATATAAGCCATGGCTCGGGACTGAAGGTGCGGCGAAGGACGAGCCCGCCCAACCTTTAACTCAAATTTTTTTATGCCAAAAATTCATTTTTTTTTTTTCTGAATTGGTCTACTCCTATTATTGATACAAAAATTACAGAGAGGTCTCAACCTCTGAATATCTTTCCCATTGAAGCAACAATCTGTCAAGTAAAAAGCTGATAGCTAACCAAAAATTTTCAAAAACCAGACCAATAGCCCTGTCCAGAGTCAAAAAAACAGTAAGAAGCCACGCACGCAAGAGAAACCGGTTATTTGAAAAAGTAAATAGGATGCAGGTAGGCAAATCGATAGAACCAAGGTGCAAAAAAACAAGCCCATACAAACTATGATGAGTCAAAAACCTCAAGGTGGAGACACGTTCAGGAGTCCTGTGAGTCGGTTGGCGTTTCTTCAATGATGTGGCAGCCATAGTCTTCAGGGTCTTCATTCTTCTCCTGGAGAACATCGATGCCCGTAGAACCCCCACAATTCGAATTGCAAGGGCTAGGAAGTGCGCTTCTTTTGCCAGGAATGTCGCTGCTGCAAATTTCCTCACACTTCGGGCTATTGGAAGGAGGAGTGGAATGTAAAACTTTTTTGCTCTTCTCCTTGGGCATGCCCAAAGCCTGGTATTTCACATGCTGGGATTCATCTTGAATATCAAAGTTGATATTGGCAATTAAGGTGGAATGACAGTGAGTGCAGGGAATGCGGAGCTGCACACTGTGGGAGTGAACATGAAGTGGAGAAGGAGAAACCAGAGAAGGAGGGGAGCTCTAGGCCAAAATGAATTTCTCAGACCTCTGGCCTCAGCCACTTCTAGAAGCTAGAGAGCGACCAATAAGGAAATCCGACGAATGTGAGGTCAAGCCCGAGTTGGAGGAGGAGGGCTATCGAGCCATCAGCCCACGACAAGCTCCTCTTTTGGGCCTCAAATGATGACAGATTCTTGGCATGATGCCACTGGTGATAAAGACTAAATGAGAGTTGTCTAAGTAGAGGCAGAAGGCACTGGTCTCAGCAGAAAGCAAGGGAGAATCAACAGGAGGAGCCGAATCACAGTCAAGGTGCGAATTGCAAAGAGGGTTGTGAGCGACGTGAATACCGAGCTCCAGCTCAATACAGCACACTAGTGCACATTTCTTGCTAGTGCCAGACTGAGTGCAAGGATCAGCTACCGCCTTGGAGCATTGAGCACACAGAGGAGTTGTAGAAATGAAACGAGAATGAGGCGCCATGTTAGAAATGCGAGAGGGTTGGCTTGGGATGACGAGCTGCATTAAGACTAAAATGAATTCACTTGCAGGAAAATTAATGCAGAGAGGCGTGCAGTGCTGGGTGGTGGTGGAACAAGTCCACACACCAACCCACCATGACAGTCCACGCGCCTTTATATAGGGCCTCTTAAACACCCGCATCCGGGGGCTAAAAATTAATATTAAATAAATGCACCATTTTTAATTAAAAATAATAATTCAAATCATATCATTATGGTTAAAAATGATGATTTTAGGCATTATTGGGAAAATTACTTATCCAATAACTTCGCTCAAAGTTGTGCGAGTTTTTTTCTTGGTTAGCGGAAATCAGGGCGAAATTGTAGGACGTGTTCAGATATTAGAGAATTTGTGGTGTGGTTAGTAGCAAAACTAGGGAGTCTCATAAATTCTTCAGTTTTTCACTAATTTTGGACCAGAAAGAGGCTAGACAGGAATTTTTGAGTCTTCTAGAGCTTGGAATAGGTTTTGAAGCCATTTGATCATTGTAATGTATGTAATCAACATTTTAAGCATAGTCACCAAGGTGAAGTAGCGTAGGAGGGATGAACTCGTTTATCATTCGATGTGTTGTGGTTATTTTTATGGTGTATTTTTATGTTTTTTATACTATTTCAAAGTTTTAAATTTATTTTTTATGTGTTTAAAAATTTAACATAAAGGCTCATAAAACTCAATTTTTAACACTTGTAATTTACAAACCCTCAAGCACACTTTCTTTAAAATTTCATACAGATCAAAGGAAGAATGAGAAGAATAAAGTGGCCATAAGGCTATGTGATGGCAAGCAGTCAAATTGTGAAAGCACTTATAATAAAGAGAAATGGTAGCATTTAAATTTTTTAGAGGGATAGTTAGATAACCCCATTAATGGAGAAGACAACCTGGAAAATACTTCCAAGTAATGTGCAAAGAATAGAACTACAGTTTAGAGGTAACTTTTATAGCCTCTAAAAATCATTTTTCTTGAGTAATTACAAGAGTGCATTGGAAGGTAAATAACTAAGGCAGATTATCTAAAAGGAGGAGAAAAGTGCCAAAATGGTTTTTCAAAAACATGAGTATGGAGAAATAAATATGCCTTTACAAAACCATAGAAGTGAGTTTTTGCATAAAGATGTTGAAATTACACCTACAAAGAAAGAGAAACTAGTTTATATAGATGTTAATATAAAAAGCGAAGATGATGAAGGTGTTATTTTTAAAAGCATAAGGAAAGGAAAAAAGAGAATTTCTATTATGGAGGGAGGTGAAACATCAATGTGATGTCTGATAAAGACAATCTAAATAGGCAATGGGAAAATATTGTTATAGGAATATAATTGTAAGGGCTTTCTGATGAAGATAACATAGCATAATTGGGTAATGAGGATGAAGAAAAAAATGATCCTTCATATGAAATGCTCCTCAATTTTACAGAAGAGATAAAATTGCTGGAGAGGTTTGTTACAAGGACCTAAGAACATACGTCGAGAGGAGTAATGATCAATAACACCTTGAATGGAATGGGTGTTCATTGCTTCCAAGGAAATGAAGAATCAATTTTTTTTTCAAACTTATTATATGGTTGCATGCACGAGAGAGGAAGAACATGAAGATATACTAAGAGAAATTGAATTCATGATGCTGCAAACAGAATAAGATGATACAAGGGGAGAGGGGACAAGTCTATCCCAAATCAATGAAACTATGTTGCATATCTAACAGAGGGATGTTAATTGTGGATTTGTTTTGAGGAACAATCAATAGCTTGTAAAAATTAAACGAGGTGATCAATCAACATTTGATAAGCATGATAGTTTTTTTGAGATTGTGAATAATATGAGAGAAAATCTCTCATAATACAGCCAGGGAGAAAGCATGTAAGTGTGAATGATTCTGGAGATGATGAAATGAGGATAGCAGCCACAAATGTTTTACAAATGTAGATGAGAAATGTTATTAATAGGTTCCAACAAGAAGGAAATTTGGACACTGAGATTGAAGAAATAAGGAGGCTGATGGAAAGGATACTTGACATGAAGTACTATTGGGAGAAGAAGAAAATTAGCAATATGATCCAACTAACTCTTCAAGTATACATCAACAAAGTTAGTGGGATGGTTCAAAGAACTAATGAATCTATATCAAAGTGTGGATGCTTAGCTACAACATAGAGATATTTATCCTAGCAAGTGGCAGATAACAGAAGCAATGCAGTAGGACAAACAAGTAATGAGTCAAAAACAACAAAAAAGTTTTGAATCCAAGAGGTAGATTACTAGGAGGTCATATTCATTTTCCAGCTAGGGATTTTGATGTAGTGGCATCATCCCTAGTAATTTTCGTTTGTTACAATCCAATAGGCCTTGAAATTTCCAACTAGAAACCTATGTCAAATAAGAATTAACATGATTTAGTTTTGAGCCTAGTTCCCAAATTGTGGAAGAATTTGGGGACTAACAATTTTCTAATTAGTTTGATGTGTTGTTATTTGTGTCCAGTTGGACCTTTTCATTTCTAAAAAATATTTGAAAAGGTGTTAGATAGTTTTAGAGTTGCACCTTTACATTTCTAAACAATATTTGAAGAAGTGTTAGAGAATTTTAGAGTTGGGACATATGTCCTATTTAGCCGAAGTTTTTTAGAGATATTTTCTTTTATTTAAATATTGAAGAGCTCTCGAGAAGGGACGAGAAGATCAAGTAGTGAATCGTCTTTAGATATAGTATTCCAACAAGGAGAGTATTGTACATTCCCCTGTAATTAATATCTTAAATTTTAATAGATCTAGCATTAATCATGGAGAATTGAATTGAGAGAATAAGAATATTCAAAGTGCATTCAGAATTAATCATTAGGGAAATTTTGAGCTTTAAAATGGGCCTCCTAAAAAAATGTACAAACAAAATAAAATTTATGATCATAAGTATAATTTAGGATGATGATGTTAACCATGGGGGATGATTCACCCTTTTTGGAGTAAAAAATTGAAAAGGATAATAAATAATAAAATAATAAAACTACTTTTTCCACTCATATTTTCAACTTATCTTCCTAAGGTTTTACTCAAATTTCGATGAAAAAATTATTTCCTCATCCAAGGTGTACCCATGTTGCATACTTTGATGGACCCTGCTACATGAAAATTGACAAATGCATGAAAAAACATGACTGTAATCACGGTTTCTCATGTATTTATCATTTTAGTGTAGCAAGGTTCATTGAAAGTATGGAACTTGTGTACTCCTTAGATGATGAATAAAATTTTGCGTCCAAAGAGTGTTGTTTCTCAAAATATGAGTAATCCCATAGGGCAATAAGTTGAATATACGAGCTGAAAAAATAGTTTTTTCTTTATTCCTTATAAAATTTGATGATGTAATCCAACCTTATTTCATTATTTCCACTATTTTTTTATAATTTAATTAGGAGACCCATTTTAGACCTCAAAATTTCCCTAATGATTTCATACAGAAGGTCTGCAAAGCTCTTTGTACATAACATTAATAACGAATGAATACAATTTTACAAAATTTTCTTGTGTATTTGTATACGACATGTCTCCCTCTATGTAGTCTTTTCTATCAATTTGAATACAGTGAGTTAGAAATTGGATATGGAATCCTTTGATTTGGCCTCAATATCTACATGTGTTTGTAGGAAAAAAAATTAAGGAATATGTTTGATAATTTCATCATTTTTTGTGGCACATAATTGTCATTCAATATGGAGGGAAATATTGACATAAGGATTTGGTGATTTCCATTGCAAAGGTTTGGCATCATCGTTGGGGAAAAAATAGAAACTCCCACACTATCATAACTATACATGTGCTATATGTGCATTATATGAATTTAATTGAACCTGAGTGTTTGGTCCTAGCATTGTGTTGGTGACATAGCATGATAATACTTAACCGATGGGATTAAATCAAAATCATGGAAGGCCCTCATTGCACCAAAATCCATCAATCCCAAAATAGTGTTCATAGAGGGGAAGAATTCAATAAGGATGAGACCTATATCGTGGTCTTGGAATTCCACGAGGTAGGTGTATTCTTTTTTCTCATTTTCAAACTCTTACGGGGGAAGAAATGATAAAAAGTGGGTCCAAATCAAGATTTTGAAGCACATTATTTCAGTGGTCATGACACGAAAAGGATAAATAAGGATATCAATGAAAATTGGCAGTGTTGTGGTCGGGAGGTGGCCTTCGACATTTTGGTTAAACATGAGGGAGCCAACCCCCAACCCATTTCGGGACTAATCTTTGATTTAGCGCTTGTGAAATTCTCACAGATGTATATGACTTTGTTTGTGAGGTATAGATTGGTATCATGAGAAGAGGTAGATCTCAGCAAGAAAACCTTTGAATTTAATTTCATTAATTCAGAGCCGTCTCTTGTTGGACTTGACATCATCTGGCATGCATTAAGGGAGGGCAGATCCCAATCATCCCCGACTTCTGGCCCACTCTATTTAGGACCACAAAGGTATCGAAATAACTTAATTTAATTGTTCTATGTTTTAGTGCTTTGCTAGTAACATTTTCAGTAAATTTTACTTGAGATGATTTCTTTAAATGACACATTAAATAAGTTATTTTTCATAATTTGATTTTTTTTTCTTAAAATTTTAACATGAATTTGTTAGGTTTGCACGTATATAGTACACATAATTGAATTTCCTGTAAGTCCTTGGGTAGATAATTCCCATTATACATTTAAAAACTCAATTTAAATAAAAAAATCAAAAAATCAAAACATAAAAGAATTAAACTATTCTTTTTAATTTTCATAAAAAATAATTTAATATTTTTTTGAAATACATTTAAAAATAAATAAATAAAAATAATATAGCAATAAAGCATACTAGTGCATAAATGGATTCAATGCCTAAATTACATTTTTAAATTCTTAATGAAGTTTGATTCAAGCAGATTTTACTTCCAAGCTTAAACATGTTATCACACCAAATATTTACTCCATTTCAAACAAAAAGACCCAAAAAATACAACTTAAAAGATCCAAAATGTAGAATAGTGAAAATGCTTGAAATAGTTTTAATTTATTTTCTCTAATTACATATATATATATATATATATATATATATATATATATATATATATATATATATATATATATAGCATTGAAATATTTTTTTCTGGACCATTTTGTTCACATTAATTTGTCTATTTGTAATTTAAATATTGCAAATACAATACTGTTTGAATTATGGGGACTCAACCAATTTTCCTAATCCTCATGGCTATATTTTTAAATTATGTTACTTAATGTAGATATCAAATATATTATTTATAGATGTGATAGTGAAAGTGAGATTTTTTAACCGTATCTCCTTCATAGTATGTTGTCCTTCATAGTATGTTGTGATATTAACGAAGAGATGTGTGTATTCATTTCTATTTATATTATAGCCAATATTACTTTTTATTTAGAATATATTTTAATTTTATTTTAAAAGAGACACTTGGTAAGTCTTCATTGATCATACATCACCCTCCCAAGAGGCTGTAAATAATTATACATATTTCTTTGGATATATAATTTTTTTATTTATTGCCAAAGTGGGTTTACTTGGACGGTGAAGAATGGTCTATTTGTTGAAAGGTCACTAGTTCGAATCCCCTAAGGCACAAAAAAATCCAACCATGATAAGGGTTGGTGTGGCCAAGGCCAGGTGCATCCCCAGGTGATTTTGATGGCTTAGATGCCCCTGGGTGATTTTGACCGCTTAGATGCCCCTTCTCAAACCAAATGTTTTCGATGATGTCATGTTAGGACCACATAAACAAACAAACAAAAATTAATAAATAATAATTTTATCTTCTTGTAATATCAATCAATATAAATATTGTTTTCTATTAAATAAACATTTTATCTTTTTGTAATATCAATAACTAATCAAAGCAACATATAGAGTTTAGAATTATTGAGGTTTTATAATGTTTTTAATTAAAACTAACCAATATGTATATTTTTATTAATATTATGGGAAACATTGTTTTTTAATTTACAGAATATGTTTTCCTTATTCAAAAGAGACTCTTCTCAACACCACATTCAATATGAATGAGATAATGCTTCAAATTTACATATTAATATTTTCACATTAAATTGATTTAATTACTACATTTTACATTTATTATTGCCTTCTCGAAAGATATGTGTTATTACTAGTATGTCTGAATTTTTGGGTTAACACTTCAACCATCTTGATAAGAAATGAAAATCTATTTGCCATTTTGATAAGAAAAGCTTAACGTCCTTGAAGATGGGTGAAGTGTTCACTCCAAAATTTAAACATATCAATAATAACACACAACTTCTATAACAATCTACAAATTTTGAATAAATTCATAATCTACATTAATTATTAAAGTAAATTTGATATAAATAATTATATGGTTATATATGGTAAACTAATATATAATTAAATAATAATAATAAATATAAGAAACATGTTATTTAAATTTGAAATTTTTTATATGAAATAAAAATTTAAAAACAAATTTTAATTAATTAAGATTTTAGATTCTAGAAATAACACTAATAAATTAATTTGAAGATTGTTATTTTTCTTAAATATATAGAAATAGTTTAATTACAAGGATTTCTTGACACAAGTCAACCTTGAAATTCTATCAAATTCGTAAATCTGAATATTGTAAAAGAATTTGTCCACATCAACATCTTATAATTACCGGTTCCTAACAAAACATAAATAGAAAATAATATTATTTCAACACGATAGTCCCACCTAAAACCAACATGAACTCCCAAAAATATATTATTTCAACAGGATAGTCCCACCTAAAACCAACATCAAGTCCCAACTTAAAAACATGGAAAAACCTCGCATTATTCAATTAATTTAAAAACGCTTAGTCTCCTCAAATTAATTGGAAAAAAATCAGTCGAACTATTCGACTAGTCTAATTAATTTAAAATAAAGGTCGTCTAACAATTCGATCAGTCTTATTAGAAATAGCGCTCCTAAATGAAAAGCACGTTTGATACAGTAAGCAATAAGTATTCAGGGAGACATAATACAATATAGTCCGTCCTTGATCAAACTTGGGTGTTTTTCAGATGGCCCACTGGTAAGATTTCCTGTGTCTCATATGGTGTTTGAATTATATTTAAAAGGTTGTAAGCAAAAACTGAATAAGGAATTAAGGTGTAGGCTATTTATCGGATGAATCTTTTGAACAGGGGGAAGCTAATTCTGCTTCTTCTATTTTCTATATGGCCCTGCGATTTTAAAGAAAGAGGCGAGGCCAGTATCATCTATCTTCCTAGCAAAGTCGATCATCAGCTCGGGACAAAGTTTTTAGGGTTTACAGAATAACGATATTCGAGATGGGTTGATCTCGTTGCTGCTCTATAGACGATATTTTATTTGAGATCAACAGCTGCTCTATAGACTGTAACCAGTTCCTATTTTCGACGACCTTTGGATGAGAGGACTTTAATTATTTTTCCATAATTTATAATCTTAATCTTGCTGTGAGAGGAAGATAGAAGAGGAGTGAGTGAAAGATGGAAATATATTTATATTGGAGGGAAGGAGAGAGACAAGAGATCAGGGGGACAAAAAAAAGTTGGAGAGGAGGGGACGAGGAAGAGAGGGGGAGGAACATAGAGATAGAGAAGGATAAACTGAGGGAGATAGAGGATGTATGGTGGAGAGAGAAATAGAAAGATAGTTGGAGCAAGGTTATTGTAAAGCACAAAAGGAGTGACGAAGGGAGAGAGATATTGAGAGGGAGAAGGGATAGAAAGATAGAAGGAGATTTAGAGTAAGATAATTGTGAAGAGAAAAATGAGTGAAGAAGGGAGAGATTGACATGGAGGGTGAGTGAGTGAGACATAGAGAGATGATGGAGTGATAGAATGAGGGAAGAATAAGGAGAGAGAGAGAGAAATAGGTAAATGTGTAGAGAGAGAGAGTGGTGTGGTGAGATAAAGAGATAGAAAAGAAGATAGGGATTCAAAGAAATAGAGATATAGGAGGGAGAGCGAGGGAGGAAAGTAGTCTGAGGTGGAAAGGAGAGGGCAAAGAAAGGGCAGAAGAGAGAGATGAAGAAAGAGAATGAGATGTATAGCGAGATAGAGAGGGAAACATTTAGAGACTACTTTTTTCACAAAAGAGATTTTCAATTTCTATTTTACTAAAAATGGTTCTCCCAAATGTTATAGTATAAAATTATTTTACCTTAAAGTTTCTTGGAATACCATCAGCCAATACCATGAACTATCAATACAAGTATCCAAAAGACTCTCTCTCTCTCTCTATATATATATCTATATATATATATATATATATAGAGAGAGAGAGAGAGAAAGAAATATCAACCCTCTATCCTCATTTGTGGTTAAATTTCCACCATCCAACTATTAATTATTGAAACTAAAATGAAAATTTTGAAACCCTTATCCCAAAATAGACATGCCTATGGACACAAGTAGCACACCCATACAAATTAAAATAGATAGAACCCTCATAATATGTTTCACATTGCCAAAACAAAAATTAACAAAATATATAAAATTAAAAAAGATAAAAAGAATTATTATATGAGTTACACACACACACATATGTGTCTATGTATGTATGTATATGTATCAAAAAAATCATGTAACAGCAAAAACATAGTAAGAAATAAAGAAAAATAATGTTAAATCCAAAATATCTACTTAATAATTATTAATAATTAAATTGAAATTCCAGAATAAACACATCTATCTAACAAAAGCAAAATCTCAATTCTTGCCTAAAGAGGCACAAAAAAAAAATTACTAACAATAATATATTTTAGTGTCCTCTAGCAAAAGGGTTCCTAGATGGAATTCCCCCCTTGCCTTATATGATACCAACTCTCACAAAAGTATCTTGATGCTCTCACAATACTTGGCACATTGCACTTCATTGATCATGGTATGAAGTAGACACAAGGTTAAGTATTATTTTAATATTGCAGGTTGCATAGGGAGGTAAAGGACTAATAAATAGTAGAATTCTATTATATTGGAAGGGTTGGAGGAAAAAAAATACAGTATAGGTCACAAGTTAACCATTCTAGCGAAGAGCGTGGAGATTCTGCCCAATAGTTGTTATGCCTCACTATTTTTTTGTGCTTGGAATACAAGTAGTATTTTTTGTTCACTCATCTCTATATATGTCAAGGTCTCACACATCTCACCTATTTTTTATAATTTTTTATTTACAAGGTCTCTAGTTAGATGAGATATTAGCAACCTCAAGACTAGTCTAGTTACTAGTCTAGCTTACCTCCTAGTTTAAGTTCGAACATAGTAGTATAAAATTTTTGGTCTATGAAATCCTTATTTGATTTAATGCAAAGTATTTGTTTTAAAAAAAATACATTGCTTCCATATCCATCTTAAATAACATTATAAATCAAATTTATATTTGGAATAATTGATAGTAATAATACTTTATTTTTTTTCTATAATTACATTTATATTTTCAATATAAGTTAGATGTATAATTTTTTTATTCAGACTTCCAATTATTTTTTATTTTTATTTGTAAACCTATATGTATATGTATAGATAGAGATATTGGCTATTCGATTAAAAAGTAAGCTCTCAATATGGTCGCCATGTAGCGTTTCAAAACGCCATAATAATAATAAAAAAAAATCAATCTATATTTATAGAGTTTTACTTTATTAATATATACTTCTATTTCTATATATGAAAGTGATATTTATTTGGAATATATTAATAACTTTAACTTGAACTTAATATTTCAATGTTAACTTTAACAATAAATAAACCAATAATATAATACATTTATAATTTATTTTAGGTATATTATTTAAAATTAAGGAAATGCTAAATTTTTTTATTATTGGTTATCAAAGCCTTCACTATATATAGATATAAATAACTATAACTAATATATATTCATTTAAGCTCAGGACAGAAATAGAACAAAACTCAAATGCAAACATTTTTTCAGATTTTTTCTTTAGAAGTTTGATTTAATTTATTTAAAATATAGATATAATAACTATAACTAATATATATTCATTTAAGCTCAGGTCAATGAAGCACAGAAATAGAACAAAACTCAAATGCAAACATTTTTTCAAAGTTTTTTCTTTAGAAGTTTGATTTAATTTACTTTCAATAAATTTCAGATTAAAATAAATCTTCTCATTATTCCACTAACTTAACTAATTAGAAATAGTGTTGCCAAAAGAAGCGTACGTTTGATAAGTAATTATAAGCAAATCCTCAATCATTGAGACATATCGCAACATATTTAGTGTTTGGCTGAAGTTACGTGTTTGATAAGGATGCCGTGTCTCATATGATGTATTGAATTATTTAAAACTCGTTTACCTTTGTCAGATATGTAATTACAAAGTAATAAAAATTTAAGGATGTGCTACAGTTTTGTAAAACATAAAACTGGACAAATAATTCTAAACAAAGGAAATATTGTATATTTCAAAATTTTCAATCGTTATCAAATATATTATATTGATAACTATTTATTTAATAGCTTGAACTCGCTCCTGTATATGCGATTCTGAAATATTACCTAATAGCCTGAACTTAGAGTTAATTGTTATCGGCTTTGCAAAAGTTATGCCCCGAGTAGGTAGATATTTTCGCCAAAACCAGCAGACTTTTTCTCAAATTCTGCCCGAAGAGTATTGGGAGTGGACATTATTTTTGTCATAGTAAGCTGGAGACTGTTTCTGTTCACTGTACTGACGAAATGGGATCGGATCATAGTGAAAGGCGTGTGGAAAAATACTAAAAAGTGCTAAGCAGGAAATCCGGTAGCAGTTCAATTGTGATGAGACCCCGGGAAAATTTTGCTTTTCGAGGAGAGCATATTAATAATTTGTGATTCTGTGAACGTCAGAAATATGGAGTCCAACATATAAATTAATATATTGCACCTACACACTGTCGAGATTTATCGCAGTGTCTTTTTGAACAGGTAGAATCTAATTGTCGATCCTTTATGTACTGAATGGTACTAAGAAAGAAAGGGACGAAATATGGAGTCCAACTTATAAATTAGTATATTGCACCGGCTACGCGATCTCGAGAGCTATCGCAGTAACTTTTTGAACAGGGAGAATCTAATTGTCGATCCTCTATGTAATGAATGAGACTAAGAAAGAAAGCGACGAGGACAGTATAGTCTCCGTTCCCAGTTGAGTCGATCATCAGCCCCGGAGTGAGTTTTTAGGGTTTAACAGAATAACAGAATCGCACTACTACATAGCGGGTTTTAACACAATATTTAACATAATTTTGGAGAAAATTATATTAAGTTGAAACAAAACGAAATTTATTTATTTTCTTAAATATTGTTGTGAAGGAGTCTCTAAAATTATCGTTTTAAAAAATTGTCTTTCTTAAACAATATGGAGCACAAGAAATGTTATTTTGAAGAGACAATTTCATTTTATCTCGAGTTTCATTTCTGTAGAGAGAGACAATATGAAAATATATATTGAAAAAACAAACAAATTAATTTTCATATTAAAAACAATAAAAAATTATTTTAAATATTTTTTCAATTAGATAACTCTTTTAAATGACACTATGAAAGTATATATTAAAATTTAAAATATAAACATATTATTTTGCTTGGGGATAATGCTTAGTCCTGTCATGTAATTGCTCACAAATTAGTCGACAAATTTTGTGTGTATGTTATTAAATTTAGGGTAGAAGATTATTCGGGTGGTCATTGCTCATAATTAGGGCTCAAAAAAAGATTGGGAGTGTAAGTAGATTCATTTCAGTTGATTGATACTCATATTAATAATAGGTTTATTATATAACAATGTACTTACTCATTTGATTAGAGATGAGATTTGTAGGACTCAGTGAGAATGAGATGTGTATTTTATTTGTTGGTTCTAAAATTTGATGGGAACGATTATGATTATTAGTGCATTAAGATGCTAACCTTTTTGATGGGAAAATATTTGTGGGAGATTGTTGAAGGAGGTTATGAGGAGAAAGCTAATTGGAACTCCCTTACAACCAATGAAAGAAGAACAAGAAATGAAGCAAGGAACAAGAATTGTCAAGCTTTGTTTCACATTCATATAGCTCTTGATAAGAGCTTATTTCCAAGAATATTAGGAGCAACCACTTCCAAATATGTCTGGAAGACTCTACAAGAAGCTTACAAACGTAGTGATCAAGTTAAGGTAGCCAAGCTTCATATATTGAAGTGAGAGTTCGAGAATTTGAAGATGCAAAAAGCTGAAAGTATAAGTGACTATTGTGTGAGAGTGAAAGATGTGGTTAATAAGATGGCTAAACTTGGGGAAAATATAATTAATGAAGTTTTAATTAAAAAAGGTATTGAGATGTTTAACACCTACATAGAATCATATTGCATAATCATAGAAAAAATCAAGGATTTGAAAAAAAAATAGTTTTATCAATTGGTTGGTTGGATCCGTGATGTCTCATGAACAAAAATTGAAAGACACTTTTGAAGGTGTAGAGAAGTATTTTTCCTCTAAGTTACAAATTACAAAGAATGAAGATGCAAGCAGCAGTAGTTCCAAAAGAAATCAAGGCAGAGGTAGAGGGAAAATCCAAAATTCTCCAAAAGGTATAGGAAGAGGCAGCTCAAGAGGAAGATGTAGTTCCATAGGAAGGGGTAGGCTAGGTAGATTTCAAAAGAGAAATGTTCAATGTTAATATTGTAACAGGAATGGAAATTTGAAAGAGAATGCAAATTGAAAGAAGATAAAAATGGTAACTATGCTCAAGAAAGTGGCGAGTATGCTCTAGATCACTTATTTTTGTCTCATGCCAAAGGTGAAAATACTAATAAAGATGTTTGGTACCTAGATTTTGGATTTTCTAACCATATGACATGGAATGAGAAGTTTTTTTCAACAGAGGATGGAAGTTTGAAATTGAAGATCCATCTTGGTGATGATAAACCATTGGAGGTTGCTTCCAAAGGAGCTATGGAGGGCCAAAAAATAGAAGGTATAAAGATTATTCATGATATTTATTATACTCCACAATTGAAGAATAATTTGTTAAGTGTTGGGAAACTATGTGATAACAATTGTAAATTAGTATTTGAAAATAATACATGTACTATCTATGATAAGAATAAGGGAAATAAGGTGATCACAGTTTTTTCTATGACAAGAAATAGGATGCTTCCCTTCAGGTTTGATGAACTTAACAACAACCTTCAAAATATCACTTATGAGGATTCACGTTGGTTGTGGAATCTCAGGTATGGGTATTTAAATTTTCATTGTTTGAAGTTTCTAACCTCGCATGCATTAGTTTCTAGTTGCTCCAAGGTAGATAAGCATAAGGAGGTTTGTGAAGGATGTGCTAAAGACAAGCATGCAAGGAAAAAGTTCCCAAAGGGAAATACATGGAGGGCTCATCACCCACTTCAACTTGTTCATTCAAACATATGTCATCCTATGCAGACTAAGAGTTAGGGTAAGTGATCATATTTCATCCCTTTTATTCATGATTACTCACAAAATTGTTGGGTATATTTTTTGAAGGCAAAAAATGAAGCCCTGGATTCACTTAAGAAGTTCAAATCCCTCGTAGAAAATGACAAAGGGTGCAAGATCAAATATTTGTGAAGTAACTGTGGAGGATAATTCTTCTCAAAATCTTTATGGACTTATCGTGATATGAATGGCATCACAAGAAAGCATACTACCACATACACACCCCAAAAGAATGACGTAGTGGAAAGGAAGGTTCGTTCTTTAGCTTAAATGGAAAGGTACATGCTACAAAATAAGTGGTTGAGAAATTCTTATTGGGGATATGAATTTGCTACAATAGTGTACATGCTCAATTGTAGCCCCACTAGTGTACTCAAAATGACCACTCCTTATGAAGCTTGGTATGGAAAAAGGCGTAATGTTAATCATTTAAATTTTTTTGGCTCTTTGGATTATGTGCATATAGATGATCAAAATAGGAAAAAGTTAGTTGAAAAAAGTGATTTATGTATTTTTTTATGGTATAGTGAGACAACAAAGGCTTATAAATTATTTAATCCCCTCACTAATAACGTTATTGTCTCAAGAGATGTAATTTTTTATGAAGGGGAAGTTTATGGTCATAAAAAAGGCCATGTTGAGAAGGAAAAAATTATTTTGAATGATGATATAATTGTTGATATTTATCATGAGCAGCCAACTAATGCTTTTGTATTGAGTGGTTTAACTCCACCAAGCATCCCTTCATCAATTTCTTTAGTATCAAGTCCAAGTCCAGCTTCTTCTCCAAGTTCAACAAAGAAGGTAAGGAGATTGAGTGATATCTATCATAGGAGTGAAAATCAAGCACATGGAGAAAACCCAATAGATGAGACATTTAATTTTCCTTTATTAGCCAAGGATGATTTTGAACCATCCTATTTTGAAGATGCATGTACTGATGAGGTTTGGGTGAAAGACATGCAAGAAGAGATGGATTTCATTCATAGGAATGACACATGGGAGTTGATAGAGCTTCCACATGATAAGAAAAAGATGGGCACCAAATGGGTCTACAAGACCAAATTTAACAGTGATAGAAATGTTGAAATACATAAGGAAATATTAGTTACTAAAGTATTGACACATAAGTATGGAATTGATTATGAAGAGACATTTTCACCAGTAAGACATAATAGCATTAGAATGATGATTTCGTTAGCAACTCTGAAAAAGTGGAGCATACATCATATGGATGTGAAAATTTCCTTCTTGAATGGGTGCCTAGAAAAGGAAGTATATGTGGAGTAGCCACAAGGTTTTCAAGTGGAAGGAAAAGAGAATAATGTATACAAGTTGAAGATGGATTTGTATGGTCTCAAGAAAGCACCAAGAGCGTGGTATGATAGGATTGATGGATACTTTCAGGAAAATGGCTTCCACAGAAGTAAGAGTGATCTAAACTTTACTACAAACAATAAGGTATTGGTATTCTAATCATAAGTTTGTATGTTTATGTAATGTCTCCAATTTCTCTACTTTTATTAGACATTTGAATAATCCTAAAGGGTAAAGTGGACCCCAAAGGAAAAAAATTATTGTGGAATTATTTTATTATTTTAATTTCATAAAATAAAATGGAATTAATTGTGCAAAGACTAGATTATAATTAGAGATCAGCAATCCAAATCCATGAGGATGGATAAGGTTCATAAGACTTTCCCAGTTCTCAAAATATCCTTGGAGAAAATAAATTAAATATTGAATTTTAGATTGCAGATAAAAATCTAAAAACCTACACTAGTAAATAGGAAAGTTACTGGGAAGAGGTGGAATAAAAATAGAAAGAGGAAAAGCTATTTTTAATGTACTTATGTGGAAGAAACAAAAGGAAAGCGTAGGCAAAAAGGAAAACAACATCATGATTAACTAGACGGAGTTAAGGAAACAAGCTGATGGGAAAGTATGCTTAAATAAGCAGATTATGGATAGACAAGAGGTTGTCTACTGCTGGAAGATTTTATCTCTACTCGGGGGGAGCTATGGAGAAAGAGCTCATAGGTTGGGTGGAACCTAGTCTACCTTAATTGCTATGCACTAGTTAATTCATTTTAATTTATAATTTTATTATTATTCTTGTTATGGTGGAGTAAATTGGCAGTAATGGACTTGATTAAAGTTGTTGTAGAGTATATGTTGTATATAAAAGAAATGTTAAAAAGACTAAGTGGTAGTGAGCTAGTAGGTCTATACATTTAACAGAGCAGTCTATAATATACATAACCTTTCTATGTATCGTTGTACAAACAATAGGTCTGAAGAGTACCAAATCTCAGAATATCGATGAAGGTTTAAATCTGGGGTTAGGTGACTCTCAGAATTTATTATTGAATAATATTATTGTCTTAGAATTATCCTACAAATCAGGAAAATATGTGAATAGAATACTATAGAATGAAAATAAATATGGATGACAGTCAATGTGAAATTAGGAAGGTCATGTAAATATAATGTTGTAGTATAATTGAAAAATGTAATACTAGAACTCAGAAAAAATAGACAATGACAGTAATAACTTTCAAGGAGGAACTCATAAATTTTTACTATAACTAAAATAACAACTTTATGGAAAATATTACATACAAGTTACAAATAGAACTTCATTAAAAGAGGAAATATCTTGTTCAATATATTATAGAGTTATGTAGAAATAAGGATGAAAATCCATATATTTACACAGTGCAATTCATCCTGACTATAACTAAATTATACAAATGGGGAGATTCTGTCCCATATAAAATAAACTGTACAATATCTCTGTAAACTATGCTGAGATAGCATATCAGAAATCCCAAAGTGGGTTACTGGACCAACCTAAAGTGGAAAATTCCATAGTTATGATTGAATAGGAAAGACTCAGCAATATGCAAACCAAGTACGATGTACAGAGTACCTGTATAGGAAAAAGACTAGGAATTAGTTCTGGTTCATGAATATAAACATAAAATTAAATAATAGCCCAAAAGGATAAGGAATGACGTGAGGGAAAGAGATGGAAAATCCAACCTGTAATTAACAAGAGGAAATTTAATCATTACAGGAAATGATGCGAAATATTCAACATAAGTAGAAAGAAATAAAACTAACTCCAGAAACTACAGACCTGGAAAGTTGATATTCGTAATGAGAGGAGTTGGTCCTGTAAGAAATGGTAATTCCTGTACCAAATTCCAAGAATTAAATGGATTAATATTTCAGTGAACAAATAAAGATAAAACCAATAAAAAAATATATTTAATAAATTGGTTTAAATTGAAAGTATGAGAACACCAAATTTTTATCATTACACTGGCTATGAAAAATTGAATTAAAATTATACTACATATCTCTTTGAGAATATTGGCTAAGGAATCGAATTTCCTAAGTAGATTATAAGACCCAATTGGTATGATGGAATAATAATAATGTGTTTCCTAAATAACGTTAAAAACGCTACCACGGTGATTTACAAATGGTCACCAAATAAATCCATAAACCTATGGAGGTCTCGGTAAAGCTCAAACTGAGCAAGGACGGCCAGACTGTAAAATTGTAAGCATCATATAGAGAGAACATACAAAAAGGTGCCAATTACCTGTAGGAGAGGGTAATGCCGAAAGGAGGATTATTTGAATTTTGAAACAAAATACATGGAGTGTCTTAAGATTTCGTTCACCTACAGCGACATAGAAAACGTATTATAAATATATGGGAACTACAACAAAAAGTGAAATGGTTCTTGATTTCCGAAACAACCTTCCAAATTTAATTCCCAAACACCAAAGAAGGAATAAAATGTATCGAGGAATGAAATATATATATGCAGTGAGATTTTAGCTGTGGGATGACCTTACTGGTCGAATTTGTGGTTTGGGAAATCGTCAATGCACCTAAACTCCATGAAGAAGAGCGCTACGAGACTGGGAGGATTCCATCTCTTTAACTCTAGTTCGATCAAAAGAATACGTTAGAGCATAACGCAGAGTCACCATTTAAACTAAATACAACACAAGAATTAAATATAAGATTGAAGACAGGTAATACAAGAATGATAAAGCCACATTCTCCATAGGAAACCGTGGATTGAGTTATATGCCTCTCAAAAAACCGAAAAAAAAAAACAAACCAAGAAATCTATAAAATGAAAAATAAGTAAAACATAAACAAAACACATAGTTATAAATACGTAGGAGGCATAAACATAAATAAAAAAATGTCTTACCTGAGAAACAAGAGGAGGGTTACAAGCTTGATCTCAGCGGCAAAGCAAGACTGAATCTTCAACTCATTAGTGAACGAAATTACATATCATAGTCATTAGGGGAATTTTGACGTATAAAATGGGCCTCCTAAGGAAATTATAAAATAATAGTGGAAATACTAAAATAATATTTGATTACATCATCATATTTTGGAGGGAAAAAATAAAAAACTATTTTTTCAACTTGTATTTTCAACTTATCTCCCTATGTATTTACTCAAATTTCAAGTGGAAACACTCATTGGATGCATAAATTTATTCCTCATCCTAGGAGTACCCATGTTGCATGCTTTCGATGGACCCTGATACATGAAAAAATAGAAATACATGAAAAACGTGATTTCAATAATGTTTTTTCATGTATTTCTAATTTTTGTGTAGTAGGGTGGATTGAAAGTATGCAACATGGGTACTCATTAGATGAGGAATTAAATTTTTCATCCAATGAGTACTCGCGCTCAACGTTTGACTAAAAAATTACGGAGATAAGTTGAAAATACAAGTTGAAAAAGTAGTTTTATTATTTTATTATTTTTTAATCTTTTTACTTTGTCACTCCAAAAATGGTGTATCATCCCCCATGGTTGACATCATCATCCTGAATCCAATTGGTTCTTATAAAGTTCATTTTGGTTGTACATTTTTCTTAGGAGGCCCATTTTAGACCTCAAAATACCCTAATGGAAACCGTGAGTTGAATGACGAGTTGAAAAACATTGATACATTCTTGAATGGGCAATAAAACTAAATTTATTATTCTGTGTAAAAATGATGGAGTTTCATACCAATGGAAATGAATTTCGTAGCAAATTTGGAGAGAAAATTTCAAACAGAGACATTAGAGGTAAAAGACAGTCTCAAACGATTACACAGAAAACCTAAACTAATTTCCAAGAAGATCCAAACTATCCAGATGTATGCAATCCAAAGGAGGAGAAATTCCCATAGATTAATGGGTTCCATCAAACCTCTGATGAGCCATGTGATTCAGTACTATCAATTAAATGAAAATTGATTCTGAGGAATATTGCATACAGGGGTTTGGTGAAACAGGATACGGAGAAGGAATCACATTAAACCAAAGTAAGTACAAAATCCCTGACATGTTTAATTTTAGTGGTGTGGAGTCTACAAAACATGAATTATCATATTCTCTTCTCCCCGTGATCATCCAAGAACTCAATGGATTTTTCATAAGATTCCAATTGAAAAAAATTCAAATGTGTTGATGTAGGCATACCGTTCAATTCAAATCCAAAAGCTTTTACCCAATGATGAACTCCTTTATTTGTACATGTAGCCAACTTCATTAACCAATATTCTTCATGGACTTCGTTATTCAAACCACACTTATCCACCAAGTCAGGGTTAACATAACTATAATTAGATCCAAGTTCAATAAAAATAGAGACAACTTGATCACAAATCTTACCTTCCATCTCAATGATAGATGCTTGATGATCTACATGCCTATTTTCCAACATTTCATAGATACAAGAATACTCTGCCCAAAATCCCCAACAATATGAACTTCCTATGCACTATATATTTGAGGCCTACCACCCTGATACTACAGACAATATCTCTTGAGATTCTCCTTACCACATATCCAACATTCCAACTATTTGGTACCATCACCTCTATTATGTTTCCCTCCAGGTTGTGACCCATGTCCTCGTCTAGCTGCATTGAACTTCTTGTAAGGCACAAAATTTTCTTTCTCTTATAAATTTTTAGGCCTTGTTCTTTTCCACTGTCATTTACCTTTACCTTTATCTTTCTCTTTCCATCCTTGCTGATATTTTTTCTTACGCTTTGACTATTCATAGCAATGCTTTAATTTCCCAATATCTTACTCAAGTGACTGAGGCTCATGATACTCAATATGATCTCTAAATGCTAATGGAAATCCACTAAAAAACCTCTGAACTTTATTATTTTTATCCTTAATATACGGTGCATAGCTCAATAGCTTCAGGAACTTAGTCATATACTCTTCATCTGTCATCGATCCCATCTTAGGTTCATAGAATTCCTTGGCCTTGTTGTTGTAGTACCTTTCTGACAATTTCTTCTTTCTAAAAAGTCTCTTGAATTCATGCCAAATCAATTGTTCTATCCTGATGTCTCTGACCCGCTTCACATATTCCTAGCATATTTCTTGTTTACCTTTCAGGTTGAAGATAACTACTTTGGCCTTCATATTATCTGCATAATTATGCAACTCAAAGATTTTCTTTATCCCAAGTATTAAAGCCTTTGCATCCTCACGCTAGGCTTCAAATATCCATCAAAGGTAGGTGGCTTATGTTTCTTAAACTCATTTGGAAAGTATCCCCCATCACTCCTCCTGTAAGGGTGATAACAATGATGATCATAGTGTCTGTCAGAACCACAACTAGAATAATACATGTCTCCATCACCTCTCTTATACGAAGTATCCAAGAATCTACCACCTCTGATTGTTTCAACTATATCTGACATATGCCCACCATGAGACCTATTTCCATGTGCTCCATTAGTCCCATCCTCCTGTCCATATCTTATCTGGACTGGTCCCTATTGCTGCAATTATGAAAAACTCTTAAGATTCATTGTATTTACTTCTGCTTGTTTCTCCTGTGCCTTCATGATTTCTCATTATATTATTTGCAACTCCTTATTTCTTCCTTGAAACTCCTCAATGTTTCTGCTAAGTCAGAAGAGTACCCAACACCACACTGCACATTTGATGCATAGGGAGAATCTTTGTAGTCTACCATCTTGCTATTCATCTTGATCTCTTTCTTCAAGGCATACTATTTCAACTAAACCAAATCATAAACAAAACAATGTACCTTAGTATAATTCAGGGAGGATATCTCATGTGCAAGACCAAAAATATTAGCACAATACATATATATAAACATAATCCTAACCATAGTCCAGTCATCAATGCATGACCATTCAAACCACACATCGTAACCTCAGGCATGACAACTAAAATCATATCAATGTATGTATGAAAGATATAAACACTGAAATGCATAAACAATATTTAACCAATCATACACTCATTACGACACATTTCATAACAACCCCATCAATTTTCACATGGTGGAACCACTACAACCATGACCACCGCCATGTATATGTAATAAACACATGGACCATAATTATAAGGAACATATATGTAACCGAAATGAATACATGACCAACACACCGCCCATCTAGTCCAAGGGGTGAACCATGCTCTGATAACATTATATAATACCCTCGTCCCACATTTACCCAATTTAATTGGTTTGCTAGGGTAAACATGTGACAAGAGGCTACTATGATATGATTAAACCTCCTAGGTCACCTTAAGGAAGTGGAACTGACAAAACACAACCAAACTAATCATCCACACAACCAACAGGACCTCTAGGAGCTACCCCATATTTCCAAGTGACCAACCCCTGAGGAAACTCAACAACTCAAGCTTCTAGAACCTTAGTTTCTCTCTTTCCAAGCCCTCCAAGCAACTATGGGTCCTAGTCTCTCCCATGAGCCTCTTTGAGTGAGACTGTGACCTTTTCTTCCAATGATTTGCCAAATACTGTGATATTTAAGGATGAATTCCATGGCTAGAACCCAGTCACTACCCAAAGCTTCATGAAATTTTCATAAAGCGAATGAAAAATAGAGACAATGATGCCAATGCAAATTATTGAACAAATACTTTATTAGACCCCTACTAGCCATAACATGAATTTCGTCAAACACATCATGAACATGTAATCCACATTTCATAATAACATATCTAAGAATAGGGGTCTCATACTTATCTTAGAATTGCTAAGAAGCATTGATGCCTTATCACATTAGTTGCATTATCTTCTATTATGTCACATTTTCATTGTTCATTCATTCACATATCAAAACATGATGAGATCCATGCATCATCATTGTCATAAAACATGCTCATAACCAACACATAACCAACATAAATAATAAGGATAAAACATCCATGGAATCCACATATAAACTAGTACATTTTCACCTAAAATAACAAGGAGAAGAAACTCTTATTGATGAATGCAAAATCCAACCCGGCATGGAACTACCATCTTCCACCTGGCCATATATTAGCAGGGCCAAATCTCTCTTCAGCCAATCACCCCAGTGCCATATTCCAAGCATGAATTTGGGACTTAAAACCAAAATATCCAACCAGGGCTTCCCAAGGCTAAACCACCTCACCCTCATCAATAGAACCAAGCTTTAACAAAATCCTCACAAGATCACTAAGCCATGAATAAGCATGGATGCCATCGAATATCTCCACCTAAAATTTGAGGAATTTGTTCATCTCAACCTCTCGGCTTTACTATGTATACCACCATTACCTGTCAAATAATTCCTAGGCCTACGAGGTATCCACCCTCTAGGTTTTACCATGTATCCCAAACCCGAGATTCCTAGGCCCAATAAAGGGTACCACCATTGATATTTACTATGTATCCCACCACTAACTGGTCAAGGGATTCCTAGGCTCAATCGAGGTGTTCACATCCAGGCTTTACTATGTATCCCATCTTGGGATTCCTAGGCCTTATGAATAATCCGGTGACCACCCCACTTAGCTTCGAGTCCATCTGGAAATCCATCTCAACCAAATAAAAGAGAACCCGCTACACCATGGCTATTTGGAAATGGAAAGGCAAGGCTGAAGAACATTATCACACCTAGAAACATCCATGCCAATGACAACAAGAGAAACAAGAACACACATGCATAACCATGCATTCCAAATATAGCAAGGAAATCATACATGAAAATTGATACATGTAAGTAAACTCATTTTTGATGCTTGATCATACTCTTCCTTGCTTTCTCTTTTCTTCATCTTTGCCTTATTTTACTTTCTTGGTCAATGCTGAAATTATCCAAGAAAACTCTTAAGTGTCCAAGAGTGTGAGAGAGAAAATATAGAGAGAGCTCCAAAATTGAACTAGAAAAAGGCTACAGGGACAAAAGGTACCGAATGATCCTCAAAAGCCTTTTTTATTGATGATGCCTCTATTTTCTTAATTTTCCATTAATTTCCCTTCATTTTCCTCCTCACATGCAACCTATGACCTTTCACCTTCCTTTTCTTCTAATTTCCATTATTTTCATAAATAAAATTCCAATTAATGCCACTTTACCTTTCCAAATCCTTTTCCATTGCCTTTTCTCATTTCCTTAGCCATAATAAACAAAATGAACACCCACACTAGGATTTTTTTTCCTAACATTTAACTTGGAATAAGTGTCCCATAACTATGCTTATTATTTTTCCTTTATTAACTTTTAGTACATGGAATTTCCTCCAGGGCTGTTACAATCTTCATCTTGTGAGGAGGATTGATTTTTTACTGTGATAAAAGTAGAATCCTTTGCATTTTTCTCCATTTCTGAAAAATGCAATTTTCCTCCAAGATACAAATTCTCCAACCTATCCAACATCTCTTTTGTAGTCTCACAATGCTTCACATGCATGATATCATATTTTTAAATTCTATTCAAAATAATCCTTTTAGCTAAATAATTAGATTTATCATTAACTCCATATTCAACTGATAGAAAAATATCTACATCAAAAGATAAAAAATATATTTCCAAATTCGCTCTCCAAATTGAAAATTTACCTTTATGAAGTATTGGAAAACCTTGCTGATCCATTTTAGTAAATTTGAAAAAAATCTACCAAAATCTCAAAGATCCACTCTCCAATGATCAAGTTGCAATTGAGAACCCCGCTTTGATCCCAATTTTTGGAAGTTAGATCACTACTGAGAGGTGGGGGGGGGTGAATCAAAATTGAGGCACTTTTAAACTTTTTTCTCAAATTTATTAAACTTTAAGCATGCATAAGATAAAACACATAATTAGAGATTAGATCATCAAGAATAAACATGCAACCATAAAATCAATAAACACATAGTCACAAGTATTTCAAGTGGAAAATCATTACCCGTGAAAAAATCCACCCTGTTGTCGTTGCATTTCTCAATTCTTTTATTAATTTGTCAAGAAAATTATACATGGATCAGTTCAATCCCATAATATGAAAGACTCGACTTCTATCAACAATATGTTCGCACCTATCATACATGAAATGGTTTCTCTCATGGATCTATGGACTACCATCCACTGAAGGCCACCACGATCAATGATCCTCACCCAGTTATTCCTGAACTCACACTCGATTCTACAGACTCTAATTTGTTGGTACTATCATGACCAATGATCCTCGCCCAGTTTCTACCAAACTATCCAACCACCATTGGATGGATAAGACTCTTCCATCTACTAAATCAACACTGTATACTCAAAGCCTTCTTGCCTTCACTTCCTCGATTTGACCTTCGTTTCATAAATTTTGAAACTAGAATCATAAAACTTGCTCAACATGAGCACTGCAGCAACATAGCATCAAAGCTCAATCAAGTGATAAATTTGCATCACAAGCTTCCATCAAAAACTCCTCACAAATTGTCACTTCAACTGGAAAACAACTCCTCATAATGCTACACCAATCCACACTTCAACACTCCACTCACTGCATAAACATAATGGTTGAAATATGCTTCATCTATCTACTACTACAGCTACAAAATTATTCATAAATTATCCAAATAAAACTCAAATAGTTTGTAGGGTCTTCTCCAAGCTCACACTCATGTTATCAACCATACTAACAATGAGCTATCTCCAATATAAATATGAAATCAAGTGCTTAAGTCAATAATTACACAGAACTACTGAGCTCAACAATCATGTTCATATGTTAGATTAGATTCAAATTTATCTCATTGACTCCATCAACCACTAACTCTATTATCCCTTTTGACATTTTCAACTTTAATCAGTTTCTGGAGGTCCCACGAACGTTTCCAATTATAAATCGAAAATTTTTTATCAAGGATGTCGCCAAAAAACAAATATTAGCTCAAAAACGCGAGGAATGTGGATCAATTCTCATGAAAAAACCATAGTCGCCCCCTTAGCACTATCATCCATGTGACCTTGGCATATTGGAGCTATAACCGCTCACTTGGTCCTCTCTCCATGTGAATTTAGCATCTCAATCACTCCCTTGAATCATCATGCATGCGACTGGGGCTTAAACTGAGGGAAATCATCCGTTCTTTAGTACATAACCTCTGTCAATTTTTTTAACATCTTGCTCATCTTCTGATAACTCCTCCAAGCCTCTGTAATAGGTCTGAAAATGATGAGATAGGATAAGAACAAGTTAGTGAAATTTTAGACTTATTCGGCCAAACTTCGAACCAATACCAACACCTCCAACTTCTCAAGCAACAACTACAACATCTCTAACACTTGTAACCACATCTACATCACCTATAGCAACATCTCTAACTTCTGGAGTATCATCACCAAGTCCGACAGCATCAACAACATGTCATACAACTACCTCCAATGTCGGTGGAAGCACCTCCAAGACAATCATCCAAAAACACATTACATGAAGGAAAAATCCAATGTCTCCAAGACATGTAGAGACATATGAAGCATATAGAGAAGCACTCCAACCTCCTGCAATGGTAGCATCTCCAATCAACAAAACATGTCATGAATCCATCTCCTCAACAACCACAACATCATCTAGACTAGGTCTATTCAGAGGTATGTTGACATCAATGCCAAATAACAATACCATCACCAATCATCCATCACACATGCATATGACCACAACACCAAGAGCTTGTTGACATGAATTCCAACACTAAAATTCCAACAAAGATAAACTACCTAATGCACTAAGATGAAAATTGTCTTCATTATGCTACTAGTGGTGAAAAGATAGATAAGAAGTGGGAAACAATGAACGATTCAACACACAACTACACAAGCAAGGAAAAAAATAGTTGTAATCCATGACAACAACAATTTTTCAACTTGTCAAGACAAATGAAGAATAGTCAGCATTTAGATCTAACAAGAGCTAATAAATGAAAGTAACATAATTGAAACAATAAGTGTGTGAGAGATACCATCTGATTTATGGAATAGTCTTTCAAGGCTTCTTGATTATAAGCATTGAATACATAAGTACGGACCTCCTAACTTTGGTCAACATTGAAATCAAGAATTCAAAAGATTACAACTTCTAAAAGTACTTATTATATATATTATTATAGTATTTATAGGCCTTAGTTACTAACGTCCTCTTGTGACTATTTAAATTCTCAAGGGCATTTACAACTCTTCAGTTTCCCATAATTTATGAACAAAATATAGGGGCATATTTAGAATTCTCAAAATTAGTGTGACAATCGTCCCTATTTGATTGGGCTCTTAATGGGAGTTTCATAATGTCCTAAACGTGTTCCACATGTTCTTCATGGTATAGTGTAATCATAATAGCTCTTTTTAATGGTAGACTCTTGATTATGACATGGCATTATGATGCGGCATGGGTGGTGACTAGGATATCCTTCTGTAGTAGGATCAAGTATGAATTTCAACTTTATTTTTTGCTTGGAGAAGTTTTCAAGAGGTTGCTTCAATTTTCCTAAGTGGGCCTATGAATTCCAATACATTAAAATATTTTTATTTCATGTGTATAAACTCCCCTAATTCTTTTATTACTCTTTCTTGGTCCGATCTTTCTTTTGGTTTATGAGCTTGTTTAGGTTGTTCGTTAGAAATATGGAGGAGGCTTATACAACTAAATATATTTATTTAGATTTATTTATGTTTCTAATATTGTATATATCTAAGCATGATTAATCTAGGGTAGACCATCTTTATGAAACAATTAACATGTTCCTGACTGTGTGTGTTCCATAAATTCTGATTAACTTAGTCATTAGGTTCCACTTCCCTTAGGAAATAATCAATTGGAGCTTATATTTTTTTTCTCTTGGATTTGTGATTTTATTTATCTTTTTAGATACACAACTCTCCATGAGCATGCAGTACTCTCTATGTCTTGAGAGAGAATTTTCACATCCTTATTCATTGAAAATAGAAGTGACTCTGTCACTATTTGTTTCTTGATATAACTAGTATGTTTCCTTTATCTAGTTCGTCAATGAATATCTTTAAGATCATTTATTGCATCTAATAGATATTCAAATTATTCACTTATTCATATTAACCCCTCCTTGGGTTCCAAATTACGTAAGTCATTGAGTCTAGTTATTTCGCTTGTGAAGTGATACTATTAATATTATGTCAATATCCCAATTTATTTATAACATACAATACTCCTTGTAGCTAAGTATTCTACTCCTTGGTTAGCTCCTACAGTGGTAACAATCGAGTTGAAATCTCATGTAAAATCATTGAAATAATAAACACCCATTATGCATATTAGTCTACCATGCTAAATGTAGATAACAAAGGGGCTTGATTTCAATTTTGGCTATGTTTCCTCAACAAGAGTATATTGCATCAGTTAGGAGGAAATAAAATTGATAAATTTAACATTGGGATCCTTCTTAACCATCACAGTTGAATATTCACATTTTGTCCAAGATGGATACGTAGCTCCCCATGTAGAGTACTCTCTGTGATGCTAAGATAAAAAAATTGGGTTTCTATGAATGAGACACTTGTTAATGTACTTAGTTTTGAAGATAGAGAGTTGATCATGATTCAACCCCAAAATCTAAGTTGAGATCTTGATATGGTTATGGAGCATGAAACCCTAAGGGTTTTGGTGAGAGAAAAAATGGGAAATTAAGAAGAAAAAATATCATGGATATTCTAGGGATGTGATAAAAGAGTTTCATGATTTTAAGTTTCTTAATTAATTAGCTCTTTTACATTGACTTTCACCTTCAATTAGGTCACTATTTTCACAAGGAAGTCTTGGGAAAAGAAACCTAAAGTGAGAGGAAAATCAAAGAGAAACAATTTGAATCAATATTTGACCTTAGATATATGTTTTATTGCTACAATAATGCTTAGTGATGTGCTATAGCATTGGAATTATGGCTAACACCATGATATAGAGACTTTAAGAGGTAAAACAATGAGTTTTCAGTACAATTTTGACCCTGTAGCATTATGAAGAAATCCAATGCAAGGATACGGAGCTAAGCAGGTCAATAAATTCGTATAGAATAGATTTGAGTCTCATTTATGTGCTATATGATTGAACAAAAGGATATTATAGTGTTACAGATGTTGGAAAAAGGAAAATTTTGAAGAAAAAAACACCAAAATTAGATTAACTTTGGATTTCTAATGTTGCACTAAGTATTAGTGATGTGCTATAGAATTTGGAATAGGCTCAATTATAAAATACAAAAATTATAAAAGAACCAAAAACTTGCAAGAAAACTCAAGTAAATACTTTCACTAAATATTACCTTAGTAAGCTAAGAGTTGGAGGGTGTCTTTCTGTTGTTGGATTGTCCAAAAAGCCTCAGTCAAACTCGTAAGTTTTCCTCCCTTATATTAAGTAATTTTTTTTTATTGTGGCTTTCGTATTTTAGGTAGGCTTGGAAAGGTGACTTATGAACTCATTTGAATAGGCAGGGCCCCCCAATTCCCTCAAGGGCCAAGGCATCAAAAGGAATTGAGGGGGTTGTTGTAGTCGATACAACCATCCAAATTGAAAATGGAACATTTTCTTGTTTAGAGACATATGAAGGATGTTACAATGAAGTAAAAGAAGCACAATATCCATATAAAGTAGGAGGATTGGGACAATATGAAAGAAAATGAAATTTCCTTGATTGGCCTTCATTTGACTTAGTAAAGGGACTTAAGGGCTGACTTGGGAAGCTATATGAATGTGATTATTTCATGAACATGATGTTCCTAAGGAAGAACTATATGCCCTTAAAATGATTGAAGGAAATAAGGTCATTAAACACCTAAATGGTTGCAATAACATTGTAAATTAGAAAAAGACCATTAGAAAATTGGTGAGTGGTGTTGAGAAATGTATTTTCTTACTTTATTTTCTACCTCATTATAGGAATTATCATATTGTTTCCATCCACTAGAGCACTAAGGTGGGGAATATTAAGATATATGAGCTTTTCAATTAGTTTTTACAAGAAAAAGCAAGGAATATTGTTGATTTCGTTATGAATTTAGAAGCACTAGGAACAAGATGAACGTTCAAAGAGAACATCAAAAAAAGAATATGGTGGGAGTAGAGCCAAATAAATATGGGGATGCAACCACCCCATCCCACATTTACCTACATTTACAAGCTCTCCAACGTAAACATGAGTTGATTGCTACTATGACATGACCAGGCCTCCATTTTCTAGTTATGGAAGTGGGGCTTACAAACCAGAGCACATACTACCACCCCTCAGGGACACTAGATCACTCAGTATCCTGACAACCACTCCTGGTGATCAATCCCTGAGTTGGAACTCATTTTCACATGCCTAACACCCCAATCACACCCATAACACAATATGCATGTGGTTGGAAGGCTACAACTGCACCCATAAGCCTTTATTCATGTAGTTAGGGCCGAGATATTCCAATTTTGTGCATGTGGTGGTGAGATATATGTCACTTTTCAAGGCTGGCCTATAGGCCACTTCCCACGAATGCCCAAAACTCTCCATAATGAAATGAAAGATGATAAAAAGTATGAACAACAAATACTCAAGAAACATCTTGACCAAGACATGCCTAATACATGGTACATATTCCGTCAAACATATAGGAAACATAGAAGCTACACATCATGAATGCCTGTCTAATCATGATCTCTTTAAATTCATCATAGAATTTTCAACAAGTATCAATTCCCTCCCAAGCTACCTACAATAGCACTTGTTTGTCCATGCATTCATCAATCATTCAATAACTTATCAAATCATGAACAAGATCCATAGCAACAGAAAATTATATAACCATTCATATAACCACTAGATAACCAGCATATAATCCATGAAAAACCAACCATAAAATTAACATAATAGCTAGGACAACTTCTCATCAATCACAATAATAAAATTTCTTATATTAACATATGAAAAATCCAACCAATTCAAGGACTTCCATCTACCACCCAGCCATAGATTGGGTTGAACCAAATCTCTCTTTCATTCAATCACCCTTGTGCCATATTCCAAGCATGAATGTGGGATAATGGATTAAACCAAAATAGAACCAACCAGGGCTTCTAGAAACCAAACTACCTCAACCCTCTACCACAGTGATTACACCTAAATCGTTTCAAAAATGACTAACATAAAAACAAGCTTGGATGCCTCCAACTTCCTCCACCGGCTTTAGAGGAGTTTTCCTGTATCCACCCATACGTCAAGAGTTCCAAGAGAAATCCCATCTCCACCAATGACCCTTGGGAATTTTCACAAGACCACCTCAAACTATATCTAAGTCTATCGACCATCCAAATATAATAAAAGGGATAACCCACTACATCATGGTTATCCAAGAAATGCGAAGGAAAAGATGAAACCATTTTAATTCCATAAAAATTCCATGCCAATGAAAAAAGAAAAACAAAGAACCAAATGAATGTACCATGCATCCAAATCTTAGCAATGAAATCACACATGCAACCTGTTACCTACAATGAACTCCATTTTTAGTTGTTGATCCAACCTTCTTTTTTGTTGTCCTCCAATTCCTTCTTTGTTCTTTTATTTCTTCTCTCCAAGTCCAAGTGAATGCTAGGATGCTCCAAGAATGCTCTAAGTGTGCAAGAGTATCAAAGAGATAGAATGAACAAGATTTTAGCCAAAAACTATCAAAAGCTATGAATTATTTCTCTGATTCCTTTTTATCATTGATGTCTAGTCTCTTCCTTTCCTTTTTCCATTTTCTTTCATTTTCTTCTAATTTTTCTACAATTTCCTTTGCAAGCATATTTGTGTCTCTGCAACTCTCTTTTCTCTTAGTTTCATTTATTTTTCATAATTAAATGCCAATTATTGTCTCTTTGCCTTTGTTAATTCCTTTTCCAATTTCCATAGCCATGAATAAACCATAAGTGATGTTCACTATAATGGTTTCCCCTCCATTCAACTTGAAATATGTGTCCCATGACCTTGATTTAGTTTATTTTCATGGAAAATGAACCCGGGGCTATTACAAACCCCTCCCCCTTGGGGGAACACTGTCCTCAATGTTTTATGACACTTATTACCAGCAAAACATACTTCTTATGAAGCTTTTATAACACAGCTCAATGCAATATTTACAATCAACAAATGTTGAAAACCATGACAAACATGAAAAATGTACTGCTTATTGGAGCTTTATAACACAACTTATTGTTGTATTTACAAGTTTATATATATATATACCAAAAACTCATATACTCAACACATCTATTCAATCAAAAAATAAGGAAGGATACAAAGCCTGTATCTAATCATCCATCTCCCATGTAGCTTCATTGGCCTAAAGTGCTTCAACTGCACTTTAACCTTCTGTATTGCTCAGTTTGGAGAATGAGTTGTTTACGTTGCAATATTTATTGTGGATCTGGCTAGAACTCTCCCTCTGGTTCCACCTGCAATCGAGACAAATCAATCACATGATCAACATATTGAACATATCTCTTAAGAAATTAAACTTGGAAAACATCATGGACTTTCATTGTTGGCATCAATGAAAGTTTGTAGGCCACTTGTCCAATCCTCTCCATGATATTAAAAGACCCACAATATTGAGGTTCCAACTTGGCACATGACCTAATCCTCAAGGAGCTCCTCTTGGACTTGATGTGAAAATACACATGATCCCCAACCTAAAACTCCTTGAATATTATATGTTGATCCACATAACTATTATTTATGTCACGTGCTACCTTTACGCTCCTTTTAATAACTTGCATCTCTTGCTCCATCTCAGCCAACATGCCCATTCCAATCAACACCCTGTTCACTGGATCACTCGAGCTTATAGGAGTATTACAACTCCATCCATAGAGAGCCTCAAATGGACTTTTATTCAAGGATTCTTGATACCCATTATTATAATAAAACTCCACCAGTGAGATATATGCCTCACATATCCTTTGTTGATGCATGACGTACATCCTCAACATATCCTCAAGAATCATGCTAACCCTCTCTATCTATCCATATGCTAGTAGATGATAAGTTGTGATGGAAGATAAATTTGTCCAAAACCTGCAAAAAAATCCTTCCAGAACATGGAATTGAAATTGAAATCTCTAACTGATATAATCTTCTTGGGAACTCCATGCAACCTCATTATCTCCTTGATGAATATCTGAACTACCTAACTAGAAAAATTAGTAGACTTCACTACAATGAAGTGAGATACCTTTCTCAACTTGACAACAAAAACCATGATGGAATCATTTTTCCTTGATGTCCTCAACAATCCTATAATTAATTCCATGGAAATGACCTCCCATTTCCATTTTGGAATCAGAATAGGTCGCAATAAGCTAGTTGGATGCTTACACTATGTTTTCACTTGTTGACAATCCAAGAATCTTGCAACAACCTCAACCACTTATTTATTCAAGTTTGGAAAATGATAGAACTTCTTAATAGTTTTCAAATTCTTCTGATATTCTTGATGGCTTGAATAAAAATTGACATGAAACTCCCTCAAGATAAGCTTCTTCAACTCACCATTGTCAGGCACATAAATCTTATTCATGAATCTGACCAATCCATTTGTTGTGAGGTGATAATTCACATCCTTGTCACCTTCACCCTTTTTATGAAACCTATGCTTTAGTTGTTGATACTTCTCATCATGTTTCCATTCTCACAAGATCTGCTCCTGCAAATTTATCCCATAAGAGCTCATAGCTTAAATATGGTTCACCTGCACTCTCTTATTGAGAGCATCTACAACCCTGTTCTCCTTTCCCTTAATGTCCCTAATCTCAATGTCAAACTCACTGAGGGTATCCAACCATCTAACTTGCTTGGAATTCATATTGGGTTGGTAAAATAGATACCTCAATCCACTATGATCACTCATCAAAACAAACCTCCTATAAAGGAGATAATGCCTCCACATCATCAATGCATGAATGATATCTTCCAACTCAATATCATGAGTCACATAGTCATTCTCATGCTCATTCAACTTCCTTGATTCATAGCAAACAACTTTCCCTTATTGCATCAGTTTTCCACTAAGTCCTTCCTTGAAAGCATCTGTACAAACCACAAACTCCTTATTAGGATCTGCAATCTTCAAAACTAGAGAATTTGTAATAAAATGCTTCAACATCTCAAAAATAGCTACACACTCCTCAGTCCATTCAAACTTATTTCCTTTACTCTACAAATATGTAATAGGATATCCAATCTTTAAGAAGTTCCAGATGACCATCCTACAATAACCTGCTAGTCCAATGAATGATCTGAAATCATCCACATTCCTAGGATATGATAGTTTTAATATTTTTTGGGTCAACTATTATCCCTTCGTTGGAAACAACATGTCCTAAGTAATTAATAAGAGACTGAAAGAAACTGCACTTTTTGAGCTTGGAATAATATTGATGCTCTCTCAACAATCTCAACACTTCTACTAGGTGCTTTGCATGCTCTTCTTCATTCTTAGAGTATACCAGTATATCATCAACAAAGATAAACACAAACTTGTAAAAATAAGTAAGAAACATGTTGTTCATCAAACAAATGAAGGTGGTTGGAGCATTAGTAATACCAAAAGGAACCACCACAAAATCATAATTCCAATACATCATATGAAATGTAGTCTTGTAGATGTCTTCTTCTTTGATGTGCACCTTGTAAAATTTATGATGTAGATTTGCAACTGCTCATGACGTTTTAATAAAAATCACAAGACACAAACCTACTCTTCTCCTCCGCAGACATTAATTCACAATTTAGAAAAAAATATATCAAATGTGAAATAATAAATCACACACATGCAAATATTATTTTTCCCAGGGAAAGAAATATGCTAAAAAAACCCAATGTATGATTTCATTAATCTAATTAATATAGATGTATTACAATTGCTTTGCTCAATTTATCACAACCTACAAGTGCATAACCTATCTCTCTGCTCACCGAAAAGATCTGACCCAAACTTGTTAATTTCTACCTCTTCTTGAGCTCCTATTTCCTTTTGCATTTGCTTGAGAAATTAGGCCCCTATTATTTAGGAATTTCTCCAAAATGTATTTTTCAATTCCCTAGGTTGATCATCTGACTACATGTATAATCAAGGCTAGTCTACAATTGATGTTACATTGCCTTGGAATCTCTACCAAGCCTAAGGAACTAGAATTATCTGCATGCACTAGTTATTTTGGGTTTATTAATCAATTAATTGGATTATCATTGAGTTTGATTGAAGTCCCACTAAACAACTGACACTCCACTATTTCCTTCAACAGTTATAACTAGTTTAACTGGAAAAAAAAAAACCTTAGATAACTGACCTTGATTGCCAAAAATTAGAAATCACACATGCTTAACTGAACTCTAACCCCTTTAAATCAAATTTACTGAGTAAATTGGGTCGAAAAAACCATGTCACACAATTTAATTGCATCCAAGTTGTATATTGATGTCGAAATTTGATTTTTCTCAATTTAATCATGGAAAAATCAAATTGAGAACTTCTTGTTGCATTTTTCAACACTCCCTCTGAGAAAGAAATGGATTATCAACCACCCCTATCTTGCACTTGTGGAACTCAAACTTCCCTCTTGACAAGGCCTTTGTCAAAATGTTAACATCTTATTCTTTTGTTGGAATGTATTGCAACAACATTATTCGCCTCTGCACACAATCCCACAAATCTTGATATCAGATGTCTATATGCTTGGATTGATCGTGAAAAATAAGATTCTCAAAGATATTGATGCAACTCTCATTATCATAGTAGATCATAGTTGGATCCATCATCTAACCAAACAATCCAACGAGTATATCTCTCATCCATATCACCTCGCATGTTGCTCAACTTGTAACCATGTACTATGTTTCTGTCAAGTTGAGTGCCACAGATATTTGCTTCGTGTTGTACAAGGAAACCACTACGAACCCAACACTAAAATTTCCACCTGGTGTACTCTTTTAGTCTGGTGAGATCCCTACCAAATATGCATATGTGAAGCCACACAACTTCACTCCCTATGTTCATTTGTACCATAGTCCAAGCTGGTTAGTGCCTCTGAGGTACCCTAAAAAATGCTTAACATCCTTCCAAAATAATTTGGTTGGCCTACCCATAGCTTTGCTCAGTTGGTTGACGGCATAGCACATATCTGGTCGTGTTTTCACAAACATCAGTGAACCCAATAGCTATCGATAAATGGTAGCATATACTTCTTCACCTGGAGTGGCTTCCTCCTTCCTCTAGTTGATCGTTAGAGCTGTCTCGAAGGGGTTGCAACTCTCCATGAAGAATATCTACAATATCTCATTTTCAAAATTTCCTTGAGAGACAAAAATTTCCCCATCGCCTTTCCATACTTCCAACCCAATGAAGTAGTGCATGAGACCAATGTCCCTCATTTCAAATTCCCTTACAATTTCCTCTTTTGAAGATCTAATTAGTTGTTTTTCATCACCAGTTAAAATTAAATCATCAAAATATAAGGAAATAATGATAAATTTACCTTCTACCAAGATATGATAGAGGTTTTCATCTGCTTCACTTTTGGTGAAGCCTAAACCGGTGAGATAGTTATCGATCCCGGTGTACCAAGCATGAGGTGCTTGATTGAGACCGTACAATATTCAATTAAGTCCACACACATGAGAGTCCCGATCAAAAGTATCAAAGAATTTTAGTTTCTTGATGTACACCTCCTCCTCAATAACTCCATTGAGGAATGTTATATTTACATCCATCTGGTGGATCTTCCAACCCATCTATGTAGCCAAAGAAATCATTGATCTGATGGATGAGTACCTTTCTATAGGAGGAAATATCTCCTCATAGTCAATCCCTTTAACTTGAGAGTACTCCTTGGACAAAAACCTGGCCTTATATTTCTTTATGCTTTCATCTGTTGCACGCTTTACCTTGAGGAACCATCTTGAACCTGCAATTGACTTATCTGTTGGTCTTGGGACCACTTCTCAAACACTATTTTTTACAATGGAGTTGTATTCCTCCAATTTTTCATCAACCCATACAAGTTTCTCTACTAATTCCTTGAAATATGATGGCTCATTCCCTACAATCTCATTCATTAGAGCCATGTAGCTAGTGTACCGATCAGGTGACCTTATCTTTCTGCACAAATTTGAAGGAGAAGCCACATTCTCCCTCACTTCCTACACAACTCTCTAAGCTTCCCTAGTTCTTTTCCTGCCTTATCTGGATGGTTCTGCTTGATTGTTTGTCTTTTCTCTCTTCTCATCAATTTACAGTTGCTTCAAAACTTATTAAGGCCCCTAATTTAGAGCTAAAATCTCCTCCTCTGGTGAAATCTGAAGCTCCCTCTCAAGAGAGCACTGCATCACTTTCTTCTCATCAAATTTTATATCTCTTCGTAAAACATTCATTTTGAGGGATGGAAAGTACAAACAGTAGTTGTGGGGAGTTTCTGTCTAACCCACAAATATCCCCAATTTTTTTGTTGACTCTAGCTTCTTCCTTGATTATTCAGAGACATGGAAGTAAATAGAGGCTCCAAAAATTCTGAAGTGTGACACATGCAACTTTCTCCCTGAAAAATCCTTCTTGAGTGTAATCATGCCTAGAATCTTATGATGACCCTGGTTCTACAAATAGACTATTGTGTTGCAATAATTGGCCCAAAATGCAGATGTAGGCCTTGGTCATGCAGCATCATCCTCATTTCTCCCACAATGCTATGATTCTTTCTCTCATCCATCCTATTTTGTTGTGGGTTGTGGGGTGTTGTCAACTATCATTGAATTCCTTCTTTCGAACATAAATTTTTAAATTCATTTGACATGTACTCACCTCCATTATCGCTTCTAAGAGCCTTCACCTTATTATCGGTTTATTTCACCACCAATGCATTGAATTCAACAAACTTGGAGAATGTCTCATTTTTCTTCCACATGAAGAAGATCTAGCACTTTCGTGAGAATTCATGAATAAAAATGAAAAAATATTTGTGTATTGAAGTGGAGATTTTCAAGAAAGGTCCACAAAAATCATAGTGGATCCTTTCTAAGAATGCATGCGCTTTTTTGTCCCAATCATAGAATGTGTATTTTGTGTACTTCCCCAAAGTATGTCATGTTGCTCAACTGGTCCTTTGGGGAGGGTTGTCGTTATTTGTTGCATAATATTCCCACCACAATGATGCAAATGTCAAAGTCTTCTATGCCAAAGTTCACCGACATCGCATCTTTGTACCTTCTTAGCCTTTCTGCCTAATGTAGCACAGTCTTCCATATATATCTTACAGAGGCTCTTCACATGAACCCCAATCTACTTCACTTGTCCCATGGCTATGTGTCTCAAGAACATCTTTCCTTTGCTTAAGATCAAATCATAACCATGGTATTCCAAAACTGCAACAAAGATAAGATTTTTCTTTAGTCTTGAACTGAACATGACATCCTTGAGCCAGAGAGGGGATCCCCAATCACTTTGAAAGGTGACTATAGAAACCTTGGTTGCACTATAACTTTATTCGTCCCACATCTCGATGTGCATCTACAAATATTTTTATTCCAGGTCACTGAAAAAATATCTACACCCTATCATGTGGAACGATGTACTTGAATCCACGTACCACATGCTCCCCATCATTGTTATGCCCATGCATGTGATGAGGGTAAATTCAAGCTCGAACTGTGAATCCAAGGCTTCACCTACTTCTCCTCTTAAGATCTTCTTGATTTCCTTTTTGTTTGGCCACTTCGTGGCCTAGTACCTGAATTCATGACAATGGAAGCATTTAATTTTGGACAAATATTTCTTCTTGCCCCCTTGACTGGATTCTAGTTTGGATTGAGATTTCTTCCCTTTTCCCTTCTTTTCCTTTCCATCCAATGCAAAATTTTCTTCATCCTTGTCCTTGGATGAAGTCCCATCTCTAGTATTCTGAATCTTTTCCTCATGTACCAAATCATACAATAATCACTCCCAATTTGGTATTTTCTCCCTCCCTTTCACCGAATCTTGATAGTTATGCTAACTCTTGGGAAGGCCCAGAAGGGATAGGATTACCAAGTATTATTCATGAAAATTACACCAACCCTGCCAATTTCATCATGACATTGTGTCAACTTTCTCAAATACTACAAAATAGTATGATTCTTCTGCATCTTGATACTTCGAAGCTTATCCTTGAGCACCAGCTTCCTGTGGTCAATATTATTCTCGAAAAAATTTGTCAATTCTTTTCACATTATGAATTAAGTTTACTTTTCATGGAGATTTGAGACAATGTTATCTCATACTCCCTTCAATATTATTCTCCTCACCTTAGCTACATCTTTCTTTCACTAAGCAAGGTTTTTGCCATCATATTTTGGTGGTTTTGAAATATTTATCTTGATGTATTCTAGAAATCCATTTTCATCCAATACTACCTCCATGTGATCCTTCCATGCAAAAAAATTAGAGGTACCTTCCAAGGCATACTCTAGACTTAGTCCATTGAAGGCCATCTTCTCATTTCTGAAGAGATCCTACTGCATTGGAATCCAAATTCAAACCTCCCAAGAAACAACTTTGAATTTATGCTCTAATGTGAATCTTGCTTCGATACCATGTAGAAATTATGATTTATATTTTCAACTTCTCATGAATTTTTAATCAAAATCACAAGACACAAACCACCTCTACTGCTCTTCAAACATTAATTCACAATTTAGAACAAAAATATCATACATGTAATAATAAATCACACACATGCAAATAGTATTTTTCCTCGAGAAAGCAATATGCTAAAACCCCTAATTCCTACTTCCATTAATCTGATGAATAGAGATTTATTACAATTTCTTTGCTCAACTAAGCACAACCTACAAGTGCATAAACTATCTCTCTATTGACTAACAAGCTCTAACCCAGACTTTTCAATTTATACCTTTGCTTGAGCTCCAATTTCCTTGTGCATTTGCTTGAGAAATTATGCCCCTATTATTTTGGAATTTCTCCAAAATGGATTGTGAAATTCCCTCGATTGATCATCCGACTGCATGCAACACCTGTACACTCAAGACTAGTCTGCAGCTAATGTTACACTGCCTTTTAATCTCCACCAAGCCTGAGGAGCTTGAATTATCTGCATGCACAAGTTATTTTTGGTTGATTAATCGGTTAACTGGATGATCATTTAGTTTGATGAAATCCCACTACACAATTGACCCTCCACTAGTTCCTTCAACAATTAGAACTAGTTTAACTAAAAAAAACCTTAGACAACTGACCTTTATTGCCAAAAATTAGAAATCACACATGCTTAACTTAACTCTACCTCCTTCAACTGGAATTTACTGAGTAAATTGGGTGACACAAACAATGTCACACAAGTTAATTTCATCCAAGTTGACTGTTGATGTGGAAATTCTAATTTTCTCAATTTAATCAAGGCAAAATGAAATTGAGAATTTCTTGCCACGTTTTTCAACACTCCCTCTCAGTGAAAAATGGATTACTAACCACCCCTATCCTGCACCTATGGAACTCAAACTTCCCTCTTCAAAATGCCTTTGTCAAAATGTCAACATCTTGTTCCTCTGTCAAAATCTATTGCAACAACATTATTCACCTCGGCACACAATCCCGCAAATGGTGATATCGTATATCTATATGCTCGGATTGATCATGAAAAATAGGATTCTCAGAGAGATTGATGCAACTTTGATTATCACAGTAAATCATAGTTAGATCCATCATCTAACCAAACAATCCAATAAGTATATTTCTCATCTGTTTTCCCTCACATGTTGCTTTACTTGCAAACATGTATTCTACTTTTGTCGAGTTGAGCACCAAAAATCTTTGCTTCCTGTTGTACCAAGAAACTGATGTGGGCCCAGCACTAAAAATTCCACTTGATGTACCATTTCATTCTAATGGGATCCCCGCCCAATCTCCATATGTGAAGACACACAACTTCACTCCCTCTTTCCATCTGTACCATAGTCCAAACTGGGTAGTGCCTTTGAGGTACCATAAAACATGTTTAGCTTCCTTCCAAAATAATTTGGTTGGCCTAGCCATAACTTGGCTCAGTTGGTTGACTTCCTAAGACATATTTGGTCGTGTTTTCACAAACATTAGTGAACCCGATAGATGTTGATAAATGGTAGCATCTACTTCATCACCTGAAGTGGCATCCTCCTTCCCTGAGTTGATCTCTAGAGGTATCTCCAAGGGTTTGCAACTCTCCATGTGGAATATATATAGTATCTCATTTTCATAATTTCCTTGAGATACACAAATTTCCCCATCACCTTTCCATAGTACTAAGCACACGGTGCTTGCTTGAGGCCATACAATGCTCACCTGACTCTACACAGATGAGACTCCCAATAAAAAGTATCAAATCCTTCTATTTTCTCGATGCACACCTCCTCCTCAATAACTCCATTAAGGAATGTTATTTTTGCATCCATTTGGTTGATCTTACAACCCATTTGCATAGCCAGAGAAAGAATTATAGGAGGAAATATCTCCTCATAGTCAATCCCTTTAACTTGAGAGTACCCCTTTGCCAAAAACATGGCCTTATATTTCTCTATGCTTTCATATGCTGCATGCTTTACCTTGAGGAACCGTCCCGAACCCACAAATGTTGGTCTTGGGACCACTTCCCAAACACTATTTTTTATAATGGATTTGTATTCCTCCACTATTTCATCAACCCGTACAATTTTCTCTACTACTTCCTCGAAATACGATGGCTCAGTCTCTACAAGCTCAGCCATTAGAGCCATGTAGCCAGTGTACCGATCAAGTGACCTTCTCCGTCTGCACAAATTTGAAGAGAACCCACATTCCCCCTCACTTCATGCACAAGTCTCTCAGCTTCCCTGGTTCTTTTCCTGCCTTCTCTAGATGGTTCTGCTTGAGTGGTTGTCTCCACTCTCTGCTCCTGAATTTACAGTTGCTCCAAAATTTCTTGAGGATCCTACTTTAGAGCTAAAATCTCCTCCTCTGTTGGGATCTGAAGCTCCCTCTCAAGAGAGCACTGCATTTCTTTCTCCTCATCAAATTTTACATCCCTTCGCACAACTGTCATTCTGAGGGATGGAAAGTACACACAGTAGTTGTGGGGAGTTTCTGTGTAACCCACAAATACCCCCAATTTTGTTGTTGAATCTAGATTTTTCCTTGATTATTTGGAGATATGGAAGTAAAGAGAGGATCCAAAAATCCTGAAGTGTGAAACATCTGATTTTCTCCCTGAGAAAGCCTTCCTCGGTGTAATCATGCCCAGAAACCGATGAGGACTCTGGTTTTGCACACATTTTTGTGTTGCAAACATTGGCCCACAAATGTAGAGGTAGGTCTTGGTCATGCAACCTCATCCTCGTTGCTCCCACAATGCTATGATTATTTCTCTCAGCCACACTATTATGTTGTGGGTTGTGGGGTGTTCTCAGCTCTCATCAAATTCCTTCTTTCGCACATAAATGTTTAAATTAATTTGACACGTACTCGCCTCCATTATCTCTCCTGATATCCTTCACTGTATTGTCTGTTTATTTATCCACCAATGCATTGAATTATACAAACTTGGAGAATGTATTTTTTTTTCTTTTGCATGAAGAAGATCCAGCAATTCCATGAGAATTCATCCATAAAAATGAAAAAATATGTGTGTCTTACAGTGGAGGCTATTAAGAAAGGTCCACATACATCAAAGTGGATCCTTTCTAGTATTGCATGCACTTTTTTATCCCAATCATGGAATGTGGATTTTGTGTACTTCCCCAAAGTACATCCTTTACATACATCATGTTGCTCAAATGCTCCTTTGGAGAGGCATGTGGTTATTTTTTTCATAATATTCAGGTAACAATGATGCAAATGGCCAAGTCTTCTATGCCAATTTCACATACATCGAGTCTTTGTACCTTCTCCAACTTTGTGCCTATTGTAGCACAGTCTTCCACATATATCTTCTATAGGTTCTTCACATGAACCCAAATCTTCTTCACCTGTCCCGTGGCTATGTGTCTTAGGGATGCCTTTCATTTTCTTAAGATCGCATCATAGCCATGGTCTTCCAAAACTACAACAGAGATGATATTTTTCTTTAGTCCCGAAATGAACATGACATCCTTGAGCCTAAGAGGGGATCCCAAATCACTCTGAAATGTGAATATACCAACCTCGGTCATGCTATACCTTTCATCATCCCCCATATCGATGTGCATCTATAAATATTTTTCTTCTATGTCACTGAAAAAATATCTACACCCTATCATGTGGAACGATGTACCTGAGTCCAAGTACCACACACTCCCCATCACTCTGATGGCCATGCATGTGATAAGGGTAAATTCAAGCTCGAACTGTGAATCCAAGGCTACACCTATTTCTCCTCCTAAGGTCTTCTTGATTTCCTTTTTGTGTGGACACTTCATGGCAGAGTGCTTGAATTCATGACAATCGAAGCATTTAATTTTGGACAAATATTTTTTCTTGTCCCCTTGCTTAGATTATTGTTTGGATTGAGATTTCTTCCCTTTTCCCTTCTTTTCCTTTCCATCCAATGCAAACATTTATTCATCCTCACCTTTGGATAAAGTCTCATATCTAGTATTCCACCTTATTTTCTCAAGTACCAAATCATACTATAAGCACTCCCAATTCGTTAGTTCTCCCCCTCGTTCACCAAATCTTGATAGCTATTCCAACTCTTGGGAAGGACCAGAAGGGATAGGATTACCAAGTATTCGTCATGAGAATTTACACCAACCCCACCAATTTCATCTAGGGAAAATTTTAGGGGCTAATATTCGCAAGTGACCTAATTTTCCATAGTTTCTCCAAAAAAAAGATTTGCCAATTTCTAGTTTTTTCTAAAAATTATTCGCCCAAATTTTATAGTACAAAATTATTTTACCTGAAAAATTGCCAAAATTGTATATAGAATATTGTAAAATTATTATAGATCTAAGTTCTTTTAGAAAAAATATCCCCAAACATTTTACAATTTTCATATTAGGGACTAGTAATATTCGCCAATGCTACTAAACTTTAAGATAATTTTCCATCCTTATAATTTTCCCTAATTTTCAGCATGGAATTGTGTGAACTTGCTCAAATAATATGGAATAGTTTCATTCTTTTACATCTTGATATTTCGAAGTTTAACCTTGAATGTCAGCTTCCTGTGGTCACTATTATTCTTGAACAATTATGTCAGTTCTTTCCACATTGCGAATGAAGTTTCTTTTTCGTGGATATTTTAGACAATGTGATCTCATACTCCCTTAAATATTATTCTCCTCTCTTTAGCTACATCTTTCTTCCGCTAAGCAAGGTTATTGGCATCAGATTTTGGTGGTTTTGCAATATTTGTCTTGATGTATTCTAGCAATACATTTTCATCCAATACTGCCTCCATGTGATCCTTCCATGCAAAAAAATTTGAGGTACCTTCAAAGGAATACTCTATCCTTAGTCCATTGAAGGCCATCTTCTCAGCTCTAAAGAGATCCTACAGCACTGAACTCCAAATTCAAACCTCCTCAGAAACAAATTTGAATTTATTCTCTAATGTGAATCTTGATCTAATACCATGTAGAAATTATGATTTATATTTGCAACTTCTCATGAATTTTTAATCAAAATCACAAGACACAAACCTACTCTACTGCTCTACGAACATTAATTCACAATTTCGAACAAAAATATTAGACATGCAGTAATAAATCATACACATGAAAATATTATTTTTCCTCAGGAAATAAATATGCTAAAAACACCAATGCTTTCTTGCATTAATCTGATGAATAGAGATGTATTAAAATTGTTTTTCTCAACTGATCACAACTTGCAAGTTCATAACCTATCTCTCTATTGACTGAGAAGCTCTGTCCCAAAATTAGTCAATTTTTTCCTCTTCTTAAGCTCCTATTTCCTTGCACAATTCCTTGAGAAATTAGGCCCCTATTATTTATAAATTTCTCCAAAATTTATTGCGTAATTACCTAAGTTGATCAACGACTACATGCAACAACTGTACACTCAAGACTAGTCTATAACTATTGTTACACTTCCTTGGAATCTCCACCAAACCTAAGCAACTCGAATTCTCTACATGCACTAGATATCTTGGGATGAATCATTAGTTAACTGGATGATCATTGAGTTTGATTGAAGTCCCACTACACTACTTACCCTCCACTAGTTCATTCAACAATTAGAACTAGTTTAACTAAAAACAACCTTAGATAACTAACCTTGACTACCACAAATTTGAAATTACACATGCTTAACTGAACTCTAACTCCTTCAAATCGAATTTACTGAGTAAACTAGGTGACACAAGCCATGTCACACAAATTAATTGCATCCAAGTTGTCTTTTGATGTGGAAATTCAAATTTTCTCAAATTAATCAAGGAAAAATAAAATTGATAATTTCTTGCTATATTTTTAAACGCACCTGATGATATCTTGAAAACACCGAAATCCCTTCAACTGAACAAATAAATCATCAATTCACGATAATGAATACATGCTCTTAAGAGTCACCTTGTTCAGCTGCCTGTACTCAATGCGTAATCTAAGAGTACCATCCTTATTCCTTACAAAAAATAATGGTGCACCCCAAGGCGATACTCTTGGACTTATGTATCCTTTATCAAACATTTCCTTATGTTGCAACTTCAATTGCACCAGATCTGAGGTACTCATCATGTAATTTTTCTTTGATGTTGGTGCTACTCTTGGTATTAACACAATAGAAAATTACACCTCTCTATGAGGAGGAAAATCTAGAATCTCTACAAGAAACACATCCCGAAAGTTTTGCAAAACAAGGTACCTCCTTAGGACTTCATCATCCTCATCCTCATTCCCTTTTTCACTAGAAATATCAACTGCAAACAGTACACATCCCTTCCTACGATTGTGCTTTTCCTGCATAGTTGTAACCATTCTCACTAATGTAGGCTTCTTCTTTCTTTGCACGACTCCCATTTCCCCATAATCATCCAGACACTCAATATCCTTGTCATATAATTCTACCTTGGTCCTATGAATGAACAACCAATCCATGCCCAAAATCACACTATAGGATCCCAAAGGAATCACGTTTAGATGTGTTGATGTAAGAATAACATTAAGCTCAAATACACAAGATTTCACCAATTTATGAACTCTTCTCTTGGTTCATGTAGCCAACTGCACCAACCAAGATTTTTCATGCACTTATTTGTTCAATAAACACGTATAAACTAGGTCAGGACTAATATAACTATAATTCAATAGAGGATCAATCAAACCAGAAATTTTTTTTATCACAAAGCTTACCTTACATCTCAATAATAGATGTTTGATGATCTACCTACCTGTTATCCACTAGTGCATTAATTAGAGGAATACTCTGGCATAGATCTCCAACTATTTGTGCCTCATAATAACTGTAAATTTGAAGCCTACCACCCTAATATGATAGGAAATCCCTCCTATGATGCTCTCCACCACAATTACAACACCTCAAAGGTTTTCAGCCATCACCTTTATTCTGCTACTCCTCATGATTTGACCCATGTCCTCTCTCAGCTGCATTGAACTTCCTATGAGGTCCCACATTTTCCGTGTCACCTACATCCTGATTTCTTCCTCGCTTCTTAGGTCATTTCCCTTTATTCTTCTCATTACCTTTATAATCACGCTTGAAATCAATATTGTGATTAGACTACTCATAGCAATGCTTCAACTTCCTGATGACTTACTCCAATGATCGAGGCTCATTATACTCAATACTATCTTTAAATGTTAAATTAAATCCACTGATGAACCTTTGGACCTTTTTTTTCTCATCCTTAAGATAGGGCACATGCCTCAACGGCTCCAAAAACTTGGTCATGTACTCTTCATCTATCATGGAACCCATCTTAAGCTCATATAATTCCTTGGACTTCCCGTCATGATATCTCTCATACAAGTACTTATTCTTGAATAATATTTTAAACTCATACCAACTCAACTCATCTTCCTTGATGCCTCTGACATTCTTAACATCTTCCCACTAGATATCTAATTTTCCCTTGAGATTGAATATAGTTATCTTGGTTTTCCTGTTCTTTGAATAATCATACAATTTGAACAAATTCTTCATCCCAAGCTTCCATGCTCCTGCATCTTCTCATTTCTTCACTTCCCCATCAAAAGTAGGAGGCTTGGATTTCCTAAACTCCTCTATAAATTATCCCCTCTCACTCCTCCTATAAGGATGCTGGCAGTGATGGTGATAATGTCTCTCAAAATTGAAGCTAGAATAAAATCCATGAGTACTAGCTCTTATGTCAGGTGTATCCAAAGATATGCCACCTCTGACTATATCATGTCGGTCCATGATGTATCTCCTCTTATATTTGCTACCATATGCCCCATTTTTCTTCTCTTCCTGTCTATCTCTATGAATGTTCCCCATTTATCCCTGCTTCTGCAAATATGAAAGGCTCTGAACAATCAATGCATTAACCTCATCTTGTTTTTCTTGAGCTCTAGCAAGTCTTTCATATGCCTCAATCAACCTGTTATTATCTATCTTGCAACTTCTAATATCTTTCGTTAGAATCCTTAGTGTGTCTACTAGATCAGGAGAATACTCTTCTCCTTGCTACTCAATGGATCTCTCCCATCCTACGGATGTCTCTTTGGGCCTATATGGAGAGTCTTATGAATTGTACTCAACTATTATTCTCTTCATCTCTTGGCCTTGTATTTCATGCAAACATACCATGTTAGATAAACCAAATATAAGGCATAATCAAAATCATACCTCAATGTATCTTAGAGGAGACTATCACATATACACAATTCAGTCTGAACCAGTACCATAAAATATCACAAGCATGTCAATTCATACATGAATATCATAACAATAACCATAGAAATTATCTCATACAAAACACATAAAAAACTGTCATGCATGCATAATAATCACATTTACCCTGAGGTCGAGTGCTACAACCTTGCTCTGATACCACCCTGTAACCACCCCAACCCATATTTACCTACTTTTACAAGATCTCTAGGGTAGAAATGAGATAATTGCTACTATGGCATGACCCAACCTCCAATTTCTAGTTATGGAAGTGGGGCCTACAAACCGGAACACATACAACTAGCCCTTAGGGACATTAGATCACTCAGTAGCCTGACAACCACTCTTAGTGATCAATCCCTGAGATAGAACTCATTTTCATAGGATTGGAACCCCAACCACACCCATAACACACTGTGCATAAATTTGGAAGGCTACAACCACATGCATAAGCCTTCATTCATGTGGTTAGCACCAAAAATTTCTATTTTTATGCATGTGGTGGAAAGATCTATGCCACTTTTTCAAGGCTGGTCTACAGGTCATTGCCCAGAAATGCCCATAACTCTCTAGAATGAAATCAAAGATGATAACATGTATGAAATAAGAATACTCAAGAAATATATTGACTAATACATGCCTAATACATGGTACACATTTCTTCAAACAGATAGTAAACATATAAGCTACAGGTCATGAATGCATATCATATCGTGATCTCTTTAACTTCATCAAAGAATCCCCAAGAAATGTCAATTCCCTCTCAAGCTATTTTCAATAACAATTTTTATCCCATAAATTCATCAAAAATTCAATAACTTATCAAATCGTGAACAAGATCCATGACAAACCAGCCATAAAAGCAACCTAATAACCAAGACAAGTGCTCATTGTTGGGTGTTGGTTTTGTACATTTTTCCTACACTTATCTTCCTTATTTTTCTTTATAACTATAACCATTGGGAGTATCTTTTACCCCTTTCTCCTACCTTTTTACCCTAACTTATGATGTTTCACCTTGCTTTCGTTACTTTTCCAATTCACCAACTATTATGATCTATTATACCTTTTTATGACTAATTGATGGTGAATGTTTGGTAAAGGTCGATGGTATTTGTGTTGTCCTTTCAAATGTCATTTGTAGCACCAAAGATCTTGGACACGGGATTCACAGGAGTAGTTCGGATAGTGTTGTTACAGCAAAGCAATGTTGTTACACCTTGTTGTTACAAACCCACCAAAAACTGTTGTTATGCTCTGTTGTTACAAACTCGTTGGCAAACTACTGATACAGTTGTACGGTTGACTGCTCTTGTCCCTATTTTTTTTAATATTTCCTTTGGTGGTTGCACTACAGCTGTGTTTTTGTTATGATAGCTGTAGGAGTTGTTAACATTGTATTTTTGGGATAATAGCCTAAGGGTAGTTCTGATTGTAATCTTTTAATTTCTAATCAGAACTTTATTAAGGAGTGTTTATAACTGCATGAGTTTTGTTTCAATTAGCATGAGAATTGTAAGATTCTCATGACTAATATATTCCTCGATTTTCTGATGTAGACACTATATATCTCTCTACCCTAGAGGTCAAGAGGTTAATGGAGAACAACGTTGTTTTACCTCTGTAATTGTGTTCATATTAATACAGATCATATTTCCATTGTTGTTACCTGTGTGATTCTATTTAGTTTCAGTTAAAGTTCCTTCTCTACCTGCGCCCTGCTAAGGAGGAAGGGCCCTCCTTCTTCGCAGGGATTGCAGTGATTACAGTAGTTGTCTGTGTATGTAGTTGTGTTTTAGTTTATGTATCGTTAGAGTGATGTTGTTGTTGTTCAGCTCAGAATACATCTGCTTCAATTTCTATACTTTTTATGTTGTTACACATATGTTAATAAAGACACTAGTTGGTTACTTATTGTGTGGCGAGCTAAACAGATCAATTGAAGTGTGATTTCAATCTTGTGGATTCTTTTATTTCTGCATGAGTGATTTATTTCCAGAATTTTACTTCGGCAACGATTTCTTTTCTTTGAGATTACTTCTGGTTGGTGTATCAGTGCAAACAGTGCTACTATCGTCAAAATAAATATATGTCCCTGGATTGATAATTAAATGTGTCTTGTTCAGTCATTTAATAAGTGATTTATATAGTCCAACATTTTGGCGTTGTTTTTGGGGATGGCAATGACGATCCAATCAATCAGAGTTGTTTCTAAGAAGTGCAATTTCTGTGTGTTTTTATAGAGTGTCTCCAACAACACAATTGTCGGGCTATAAGATGAGAGCTAAGAATATTCACATCGCTCTAAAAGGCTTGAGCAGGCTCACCAATGTCTTGCTGGGACACTTAGGAATTGAATTTCGGGTGTTTTTTTTAAGGGTGCCTTTAGCTATACAATCATTGGATGGTAAGACAAGAGGTAAGAACCTGCGCATTGCTCTAACAAGCTTGAGCAGGCTCACTGCTGTAGAAACTGAAGCAGTTATAGGATGAATTGATATGCATAAGGACCCATGTGTGTCGGTAGGACAACATCAACATATACAAACACCCCCCACTCTACTAACTACAGGAAAGACGAGTCGTAAAAAGGAAAAGAAGAGTGCAGATTTGGGAAGGAAAACATTCTTTGGAGATCTGATTTCAAGGGAAAAGAAGGAACAGTCGACATCATACCGAGATAATAGGAAGACAGGACCACAGAAAGAAGTTACTATATCAAGGCATGGACCATCGGTGTCTTTAGTGGCTGGACATCACCATCCTTCGAATATCATATCCACTCCTAATATCAAAACCCCAAATTCAAAATAGCAGTGGAGAATTATTGATCAAGATTTGAGAATTGAAGGACACAGAGAGGCCAGTGGGGACCATCAAGAACCTAAGGAACAACAGTTAGTTTATCATCAATTGGATGGTGGTAGTGTTGTTAAAAAATTTATCCTAGAGCAACCTAATCCTTCTATTTGTCAATCTCCAGTACACTCTAAGGCTATCTCATCCTATCAAGAAGCCTAGAGACATACTCCAGGAGGAACGAAGTCTGTCATCAATGTTTGTTTTGTTTGGGTCTTTTATTGTTGTTGTTCATGCTTATTCTTTAGTTCTCAATTTTATATTTAAGGCACTTTAATAATTCAATTTCCCATATTCATTCACATAAAAAGAAACCTTAGTTAATGTTTAATGAAATTTCACAAATAGTCAATCCCGTGTGTTTTCAGGTCACTAATTCCGAGAAAACCATAAACAGTCTTTGGTCCACGGAGAACCGACATTAGTGAGTAGAAAATTGAAGAACCGATATTGGGAACAATACCTCATTGCAAACTATAAAATGGACCCTACTATGGCTCAACTTAAGTAGGACATTAATAATGGAAGGAAAAATCAACCCAAGACTATCAATCATGGTGTAATCCTCTTAAAGAATTTAATCCATTTACAACTTGGTTCCCCTGTTATAAAACGAATCAATGGACATGAATGATCAATATAACCTATGGAGGTGTGAAATGTAAATAGTAGCTAATGATAAAATTGTATAATTTGAAATGGCCCCTATTCTTTAAGCCAACTGATAAACCAAGATAATTATTACATAATATATATATATATATATATATATATATATATATATATAAACCATCAAATAAAACACATATCTAGTTGTGACTGTGTGAGCTCAACCCTCCTATAAATTTCATCTTTAATAAAACCAGTAAGTACATTATTATATAATAAACCTATTAGTAATATGATTGTCACTCAACTAACTAATCATCTAAAACGAATCTACTGAAACTACCAATATTCTAAACCCTAATTTTGAGCACTGAACACCATAATAATTTTCTACCCTAATTTTTAGAAAATACGCACAAAAAATATGCTTACTATTTTGTCAGCAATTACATGACAAGACTAATCACTATCCCCAACACTACCTCTTAATTCTTAATGATGGCTTTCTATCTTATCTTGTAGTGCCAAAATATGAGCTTTTGAAACTGCTTTAGTGAAGATATCTGCTAGTTGATCATGAGTATTTATGTACTTCAATTAACCATCCTTCTTTTGCACTAAATCCTGAATGAAGTGATATTTCATGTCAAAATGATTCATCCTCCTATGATGAACTAGATTCTTTGCTAACTTGATGGCACTTACATTATCACAATAAATCATTGTAGGCTGAATTTATTTTCTCCAATATCTTCCAAAAAATTTCTAAGCCAAAAAGCTTATGTACCCGTTGAGGTAATTGCAACATACTTTGCTTCTGTGGATGAGAGGGAAAAAATTATTTATTTTTTTGAGATCCAAGTAATCAAACCTGAACCAAAAGATAAACAATTTCCAGATTTCAAATTACAACCATCCATGTTACCTCCCCAATCTGAGTCACTAAATCAAGGAAGATTGAATGTTTCAGAAGAGTAGTAATGAACACCAAAATTTATATTTCCTTTCACATACCTTAAAATCCTCTTCGCTTCCCTCATATGTAATTAAAATGGATTTGTCATATACCTTGAAACAATTGAAACTAAATATGTAATATTAGGTCTCGTGTGGGTTAGAAACATCAACCTCCCCAAAATACTTCTATAAGTTGTCTCATCAACTAAATCAACACCATCATCACTACATAACACAACTCGATGAGCACTTGGAGTAGGGGATGGATTACAATCAAGCATATCAAATTTCTTCAGCATATCTTGTGCATACTTTGTATTAAAAATGAAAATCTAATCCTTACTTTAATAACCTCCATTCATAGAAAATATTTCATGAGACCTATATATTTCATCTCAAATTCATTCATCATAGAAAATTTGAATTCATCGTTCATCTTAGAACTACTAAACATATACAATAGATCATCAACATACAATCTTATGATTAGAATATTAATACCTTCTTGTTTGTAGTAAAGTGTAGGATTACTCTTACTTCTATGGAAGCCATTTTCCTGAGAGTATCCATCAATCCTAACATACCACACTCTTGGTGCTTGCTTCAAACCATACAAATCATTCCTTAACTTGTAGACATTATTTTCTTTTCCTTCCACTTCAAAACCTTATGGTTGCTCCTGTTTGAATCATGATTGTCATTAGACCAAGACCCGCAGGCATTAGTCTCCACTATAATCGCCAGAGTTAGGATCCACGAGAGGCAGTTAGTCCATGTCGCAAAACACACTGGGAGCGTTGAACCTAATGTCCAACAATCTCCTCCCCAACATGAGTCAGGTGAGTTTCAAACTCGAGACCTATCGTGATGATTCCACTTGTTGGAATAATGATTGTCGTTAGACCAAAACCCGCAGGCGTTAGTCTCCGCTACAATCTCCAGAGTTAGGATCCACGAGAGGCAGTTAGTCCATGTCACAAAACACACTGGGAGCATTGAACCTAATGTCCAATAGCTCCACATATTCCTCCTTTTCTAATTACCCATTCAAGAAGGCACTTTTCACGTCCATATGATGTATGCTCCACTTTTTATGAGCTACGAAAAAAATCATCATTCTAGTTGTATCTTGTCTTACTACTGGTGAAAATGTATCTTCATAATCTGTAACATACCCTAGTAACATCGCCGAAAAATACACTGATTTAAGATTTTTTTTCAAAATTTACCAATGTGTAAATTTCTAAATTACTTTCTATATTCACTCATTAACCATTAGAATAGCCATCATCATTAACTAGATAAATATTTACTAAAAAGCATAGTGAGTTACAGAACCATCAACTCTCCTTATTGTAGAATATTAATTTAAATTTCATACTATAACTATACATCGATCCCATGATCATTTTAACTCAACTGATAAATCACATAATTCATAATATAAACACCACATCATGAAATAAATTAACATCATGAAAATGACACAATGAACAGTCACGTCATTAGACACCGATATTCCCTGGAAACCCTATAGGATGAAACCATCAAACGTTTAATTTTATTATTAAACGTTCATGAGGGGTTTAAGCCCTCACTGAATTGCTATAATGGAGTCCATCCCTTTATCGTTGTCATAAAATAGTACATAGAAAAATAATATTAAAGGAAACATAAATAGCTATAAGATATCACAATCATCATGATACCGTTTACCCATGGATCCTCAATCTTTGTCTTTGTGGTTGGATTATTTCCTTCAATGGGTCATCCTACAGTTGGAAGTCCTAAACCTTCATGGACTAACAACTCTTTATCTTCCACAATGTTAAATTTGAACCTTATTTTTCTGAAGTCACCATCATTTCCTGCCATTGTTTTCGTCAACATACTTGACATCGTGATTAGATAAAATATTAATAAACCAATAATCAATATTTATTTGCGACACTTCAACAATTATTTGTATTTATAATCAAATTTACATGAAATGCCTTCTTTAACATCATTTCACATGCATTAGTAACACATAATTCACTATCAAGCCTCATATTTCCAGCAAGGGCTAACTAAATCTTGCATGCACTTTCATATTATTTCCAAAGGAAACATTAACATACTATATAATAATATTGTGGATGAAATTGCATTATAAGCTTTCAATATAACTATCCCAACAAGAAATTTCCTTTGTGCCTACTCTTTTGTTTTATTTTCCAAAGGGATTAAGACAATATATTCTATACTTATCCATGTGAATTCATGTTCTTTTCCAAAAACATATTTTCAACATAAGAGCTATTCACAATAGCTATTATGTATAACAATGCCAACTCTATTTCAAACAAGGTTAACATACTAGTTATAATTGTTGGGTGTGGATCCTGATTATCTTGTTTACTTTGTATCACAGCATTGGACCCCTGTACCTTAAAAGGGGCGGCAACGCTGCCCGTAATTAATCGCTGCCATGGGTTAATTGCTGCCGTAAAAGTATAGTAATTTCTAGTCAATCTGGGCCGTTCATTAGGCAAATGATCTGACGGTAGAAGTTATGTTTAGATTAGGTCTTTTTTCCCTAGAAGGCAACTCCCTTGTATATATGAGGGTATTGTATTGCGGCTGTGTATTGTATGTGTATTCTCGGAGCGAGAAACAGAGAGGGAGACTGTGAAAGAGAAAAAAGGATATTACAGCGGATCTGCTGTAGGTTTTGTCTTTTCATTTTGCTGGATAATAAAAAGGAAGGACTGGCTGTTTGAGGTGGACGTAGCCCAAACTAGGTGAACCACGTATATCTGTGTCTCTCTAGTTTTATGTGTTTTGTGTGCTTTTATTTTCCGCATATTTTATGTGTTGCATTGCTCTGTAATATTTAATTTTCTAACAATAATTTTGTGCATGAAATAACATAGCTTGTTCTTCTTGCATGTAAAACATATATTTCTTTCCAAAACAAACTAATTAAATATTTCATGGAAAAATAAACACATTTCTTTTCGAAGGGATGAAACGCATGCCACTTATTTTTTCATGCATGCAAAGGGACATTTCCCTCTCATCCAAAATATCTAACCCAATAAATATGAAAAATATTCTCCCAAAATAAATCTAATACCATAGCTAATACCTTTAGGTTTGCAAAATACATATTATTTTTCCCAAAAGAAGTCTAATACAATCAATATTATGTGATTGCATCTTCCTTTTCTCTAGAAATCTAATACCCAAAACTATATTTTTTCCATGCATGAAAGCGTATATGTTTCTCTAAATAATCTTGCATAATAAAACATGTGTTTACTAGGTTTCCTCTCCAATAACATAATCCAATAATGCATACAAGGATACACTTTTATCTTGAATTCTTTTTGAAGATTTCTAACACAATAAATGCTTCCTTGAATACAAATATATATATTTATTTTCCAAGGAATTTAAAACACTAATAATTATTTTTCCAGAAGATAGCTAACTTGCTAGCTAATATGCATGAAATACACAATATTTTCTTATCAGTTCACACATAAGAGAGATTTGTAATATTTCTTCAAGAAAGAACATGAATAACAAATCCTTCTCAAATAACACAACCAATTGCCTTTTATGCAAAGGTTTTATATGAAATACTTCTCACAAAAGTTATTTATATATTTTTCCATGAATCAAGCTCCTCATGCATGTAAAATCACATAATCAATTCTAGTAGATCATATATACTAGATAGTTATTCATGTGCACCTAAGCACATACTCTTTTCAAGATTCCAATATTTCTCTTTAAACTTTTAGTGCCTATGCATCATAAGACCATACTTGGTAATATCTTAAATGAAATAACTTAATTCATTTTCAACAATTATCAACAAAATTATTATGTCTATATGTACATAAACAATTATTTTTAGCCGGTTGAAAAATCAAATAGAAGCACTATGTTTTACTCTGTTTTTCCTGTTTTAGCATGCACTTTGGATGTGGATTACAAACATATGGAAATGAATTTCAGAAAAATAAAAGAGGTTTTTCTTTGGAACCAGCATATTAAAACCAACCTCTCTCATGTTTTTCATAGGTGTCACGATTTTGAAGGTTCAAATGAATTTTGCAGCCCATGTTTCCAGATTTAAATATTAGTTAATTTTTTGTTTTTGTCATCAAATTTGGACATGGTTTCCAAACTAATAATGGAAACGATTTTTAGAAAGAAAAAAAAAGAGGGTTTTTTTTTGTAACAGGTTCATTAAAAATAACCTATCTCATGTTTTACACAGGTATTATGATATGAAGATTCCAACGAATTTTGGAGCTCATTTTTCCAGATTTAAATATTAAATAATTCTCTGTTTTTGTCATCAATTTAGGACACGGGTTTTGAGACATGGGAAAGTAATTTTTAAAATATGAGAGAGGCTTTTAGTCATTACATCCTCTTTTAAAAATGCCTCCTTCACTTTCTATATATATAAAGACATATTTGGACCCTATTTTCCAATAACTCATGCAATTCACAACATTATTTAGCCATGAAAAGCTTTTGTGAATTCAAAACACATGAAATCTTCTAAGAATTGAATGAATAAAAAACTTATTCCTCTACCTAAGAAATTATCTAGAGATTTTCTCATGAAATAATCTTGATTCTTTATCATATGAAGTTTTCCTTGCAAATAAATTCAATTATTATATCATCATGCCCCATACGTAAACAAAATAATTTTCAAAGAACATAGTTACTTATCTTTCGATGCATGCTTGGAATCCTTTATTCTTCTTCCTTGGCACCATTCTCCATGCATTCTCTCATTCCTTTTTTCTATTTTTCTCGTAGGCTTACAATAAATAGAATTAAGAAAATGGAATAGTTTTTCTAAATCATGAAAGCAGTCCATAAAGCACCCATAAATCTGATTTTTCCTAAATCACAAAATCACTCCATAAATCTCTTAGACTTTTCTTTTCAATGTAGTTTTTTTTTTGCTTTATGAGAAAAATATCACTTACCCTTAGTTTTTCCAAAACTATTACTCATTATTTCTAAAACTCATAAAAGATACCAACTTGGAAATATAACTGATTTATATAGAACAATATAAATTCTTCTAAATAAAATAATTAAGAAATAATTCTTCCAATACTCAAGTATAATTAAGAATTACAAGAATATTCTTCATGTAATATCAATATAAGAATTAATAATATTTAATTATTTAACAACCATCATTTTATGAGAGTTTTTACGGTGGCTTACGCCGGAGATATTACCTAATAACTTCCATACTTATGTGTGAAGCCTTTAGCAACTAATCTTTCCTTATGTATTTAGACACTCCCATCACTGTTAAATTTGGTCTTGTAGACCCATTGCCAATATTTTTGATTCCATGTGGAAGCTCTGTCAACTCCCAAGTATCATACGTGTGAATGGAATCCAGCTTTACTTTCAGAGCTTACACCCAAACCTCATGAGTACATGCATCTTCAAAACATGATGATTCAACACCATCATTGGCTAATAAAGGAAAATTCACTACCTCACCTAATGGATTTTCTTCATGTGCTAAGTTATTTTCCTCCTTTGATAGATATCACTTAATCTCCTTACCTTGTAGAACCTAGAGAAGAAGTTGGAGTTGAACTTGATACAGAAGATATTGAGCAGGGATAATCGGTGGAGTTAAACCACTAGATACAGAAGCATTAGTTGGCTACTGATGATCAATATCAACAATTATATCATCATTCAAAAAAAAAATTGTCTTCTCAACATGGCCTTTTTTATGACCATAAACTCCAGGGAAAATTTTAAGGATGGAATTTTATCTGAAATTTTACAAATCTTGGCGAATCTTACTAGTCCCAAATATGTAAATTGTAAAATTTTTGATGATATTTTTGTAAAAATATTTAGGTTTCTAATTGTTTTTTATTACTGTATATAATTTTTTGGCTATTTTTATGGTTAAATAATTTTATACTATAAAATTTGGGCGAATCAATTTTCAAAGAAAGGGAAATTGGAAAATATTTTTTTGAAAAAAGCATGGAACGCTAGCCGGCCTATGAATAGTAGCATGTAAAATTTTCCCTCATAAAATCCTCCTTCATAAAAAATTAGATCTCTTGAGACAATAACCTTGTTGGTGAGGAGATTAAATAATTTATAAGCCTTTCTTGTCTCACTATACCGTATAAAAATACATAACTCAATGTTTTCATATTAAATTTTTCTATTTTGATTAGCTATATGCACATAAGCCAAACAACCAAAAACATTGAAATGATTAACATTAGGTCTTTTTCTGTACCAATCTTCATAAGGAGTCATATTTTTGAGTGAACTGGTGGGGCTACGGTTGAGTATGTACATTGTTGTAGCAAATGCATCTCCCCAATAAGAATTTCTCAACCCCTTATTTTGTAACATGCACCTTTCCATTTCAACCAAAGTACGATTCTTCCTTTCAACTATGCCATTCTGTTGGGGTGTGTATGTAGTAGTATGTTTTCTCCTGATGACATTCACATCATGATAACTATGGAAATATTTTGAGCAGAATTCTCCTCCACGGTTACTTTTCAAACAACTATCTTGCACTCTTTCTCATTTTCTATGAGGGCTTTGAACTTCTTGAATGTATCGAGGGCTTCATTTTTTTCCTTCAAAAAGTATACCAAACAATTTCGTGAGAAATCATGAATAAAAGTGATGAAATATGATGACTTACCCAATCTCATAGTCTGAATAGGACCACATATGTCTGAATGAATAAGCTGAAGTCGGTGTTGAGCCCTCCATGTATTTCCCTTTGGGAAATTTTTCCTTGCATGCTTTCCTTTAGCACATCCTTCACAAACCTCCTTATGCTCCTCTACCTTGGGACAAATACAAACTAATGCATGTGATGTTATAAACTTCAAACTATGAAAATTTAAATGGCCATACCTGAGATTCCATAACCAACTTTAATCTTCATAATCCATATTTGCAAGGTTGTTGTTATGCTCATCAAACCTCAAGGGAAACATCCTATTACTTGTCATAGGCACAAAAATGATCACCTTTTTTCCTTGATTCTTATCATAGATAGTACATGTCTTATTCTCAAATACTACTTTATAATTTTTCTCACATAGCTACCCAACACTTACAAATTATACTTCAATTGTGTAGTATAATAAATATGATGAATACTATTTGTACCTTCTTTTATTTGTACCTCCATAGCTCCTTTGGCAACAACCTCCAACTATTTATCATCACCAAGCTGGATCTTAGATTTGAAACTTCCATCCTTTATTGGAAACAACTTCTCATTCCATGTCTTATGGTTAGAGAATCCAAAAATCTAGGTACAAAACATATTTACTAGTATTTTCACCTTTTTCATAAGACAAAAATAAGTGATCTTGAGGATACTCATTAGTTTCTTGAGCATAGTTAGCATTTTTATCTTCTTTCAATATGCATTGACTTTCAAAGTGGCTATACATATTACAATAGTAACAATGAACATTTCTCTTATCAAATCTAGCCCTGCCTCTTCCTCTTGATCCACCTCTTCCTCTAACTTTGGAAGAATTTTGGCTTTTCTCTTTACCTTGGCCTTGATTTCTTTTGGAACTACTTCTCCTTACATCTTCATTATTTGTAATTTGTAATCTAGAGGAAAATTCTTTCTATACACCTTCAAAAGTATCTTTCAATTTTTTTTACGAGACATCAAGGATCCAACCAATTGATCAAACTATATTTTTGTGAAATCCTTGCTTTCTTCTATGAATATGTCAATGTGATTCCATGTAGGTTTTAAATATCTCAATACCTTTTTTATTAAAACTTCACTACTTACAATTTCCCCAAGTTTAGCCATTTTTTTGACCACATCTTTGAATCTCACCCAATAGTCACTTATACTTTCATCTTCTTGCATCTTCAAATTCTGGAACTCTCACTTCAGTGTCGGAAGCTTGGCTACCTTAACTTCATCACTACCTTGGTAAGCTTCTTGTAGAGTCCCTTAAATTGATCACTACCTTGGTAAGATTCTTGTAGAGTCTTATAGGCATCTTTGGCAGTGGTTGCTCCTGATATTCTTGGATGTAAGCTCTTATCAAGAGAATATCAAAAAAAACTTGAGCATTCTTCTTCCTTGATTCCTTTCTTGTTGTTCTTTAATTGGTTGTAATGGCATTCAAATCAGTTGGGTCCTCATAACCTGATTCAAAAATCTCCCACAAATATTTTACAATGAAAAAGGTCAACATCTTAATGCACCTATAATCATAATCATTCCCATCAAATTCTCGAAAAATCATATTGTTAAAATTCGACATGATTAACTTTGGCGAAATTCCAACAATAAAACTTTAACCCAAAACAATTTTACATGCTCTCATACCACTTGTAGAATCTGAAATAGCCCTCTCTCTTTAAGCCAACTCACAAACCAAGATAATTATGAGAGAGAAAAAAAACACATAAAAACTAACAAATAAAATACATATATGTAATATTCCTAAATAGCGACAGCTAATTGGAATATTCTATTTTGTTTAGTTTGTCTTATATAGTTTGTAAATAAATAAAAAGTGAGTAAAGAGGATCTAACTCACTTAAGTGAAATAAGACATCCACCTAGTCGCACAACGTTGTGACTTAAGTGGGAGTCAAGGGGGAACCTAACACCACGTGGAGGGGGCCTATGTACACTCTAGAAGCTTCTACAAGCTTCTGCGCAGATAAGAATGAGGATGTGGATAAGGATGAGGATGTGGAGGAGAGAGAGAGGCTACGTTGGGTTTTGGAGGGAATCCAACGTTATAAAAGATGGAGCCTCCTCATTTCAATCATTCTTGAGTTTTTTATTGTTGAGTGAGACATTTGTCTTCTTTAGCACGCTGGTTGTTTAGCCTGTCTGCAGCACTGTTTAGTGCACCGAGTGTCTCCGTGCGGAGATCTTACCCTTAGCCTCAGGGGACTTTGAGTGCCTCCTCAGGCAAGGTTAGTTTTTCAACATCATCCTCCAGGACAACGTTATTGCTGCAACAGCATAATACTGTGTTGTAGGGTGTTGTTGTGGAGTCGTCACGACACCTCTTCCTTCTCTTGTTTTTCAGAGGGAGAGTCTTTCTTTCCTTTGGAGGATAGGATTGGGAGATATTAGAGTTGATTTTCAGATCTTGGCATCAAGCCAACACTCATTCCTGCCCTACTGCATAGTCCCTCTTAGTTATTACGTTATTTTCATGGTGTAGCTGCTGTGAGGGTTTGCAGATTGTTTTGAGGGTAATATCTCAAGTGTGAGGATCCGCCTTCCACTTTGGAGATCTATTGGAGGAGGTATACTTCAGATTTTTCATCATCTTTAGCCTTCTCTACTTAGTTCCATATTTGAGTTGCAGCTGCTGCACAGCAACTCTGGCATTTCTGCCATTTTGTGTATTTCAGCCAATCCCTTGGAGGATTGAGGTATTTTTGCTTATAAGGGTTAGAGATTCGCTCCCCTATTATATTTGGGCCATATATTTTCATATCCATGTGTTGACATCATTTTGGAGCAGTGTTCTATCATAGACTACATTTTCCATAGCATGGGTTTATCCAAACATAGTAGTGTTCTTTCATTTCCATGTACATGTATTATTGAGGCATGTATTGATTTTCTTGAGAGGTTGTTTCCTCAATACTTGTACATATTTTTCTGCTATACATCATTCTTGGCTATATATATATTCATCTTCTTGTCTCACAACTCACTGTAAAACGTTGTCTCTTCTTGGTGTGCTCATATATGCATTTTCCTATTGTTGTAAATCACTTTTCAGTGGTATTCTTCAAGCAGATCTATAGAAAGAGTCTGGAAAGGGCCAGATAGCCTTCAGATCTCATTCTCCTTAGAGACGACATATCCGGTAAATTCCCACCCAGTCAATCTCTGGTTGGAGTTTGTTGTGTTTTAGAGATATCCCCAAAATGGGATATTATAGTGGTATCAGAGCTTTTGAGAGGGATTGTCGTGTTCTAAAGATATCCCCGAAACGGGATATTACAGTGGTATCAGAGCTTTGAACGGGATATTTCACTGTTGCCGTATTTTGGAGATATCCCTAAAACGGGATATTAAAGTGGTATCAGAGTATAGTTATGGCTCAGCCTGTGGACAATATCACAATGCCTACATGCTTACCTCCAATACCGAAAGAGAGGTAGCATGATCATTTACCCTTTGGAGATTATTTCAGAGAATGGCATTCCAAGGGGGAAGACTTCAAAGCAGATTTTCCTTTCAAAGATTACTATCAGCTCAGGTGGGATGAAAGAAAATGGAACAATGGAGGATCTAGAACGCAGAACTCAGAATTGCAGCATACTACCGGGGGAACACCTTTTCCCATGTATGAAGGATCCACTAGTCCCTGTGAGTCTAAGCCCAAGAATATCAGAACAGTGAAAAAGATGAGTTTATTCTCATCTATTTTCATATCCAGAGAAAATGCATCCACTTTTGATGAGGTCAATAAGATTGAAGAAAAATAAGAGGAAGGACCATGCACTTCCTATTCTCATGAAGAAGAAGATATTGAGCATGGAAGACACTTGGATCATCAGATTCTCAGTGATTACCTTGTTTAGTATAGATCTCAACCTAGAGCCTTCAGGGAGACTCTAGATTTTCCTCATTTCATCCAGCAGAAGGAAGAGAAGAGACCATGCAGCAAAAAAAAAATCAAAGGCAATAGATTTATTTTGTCTACCTTTGATGGGTCATCTAATGCAGAAACTTGGGTGAGAAAGTTGGAGGAATTTTTCCTACTACATCCTGTAGCAGGGAAAGAAGCTGTTGAAATCTCAGCGCTGCATTTAGAGGGTAGAGCCTATGATTGGTGGTGTAGCCACTTGAGCAATGCAAGGGTGGAGACTTTTGCAGATTTCACTCAAGGGATGATCCAAACCTTTGATGGAGAAAGAGAAAAGAAAGAAGAGATCACATCACCTCTTGAGGAGACTTGTGATAATGCTGTCACCCTCGTGGAAGAGCAGCCACATGCATCAACAGTTGGGGCAGCCAACACTTTTGAGGAAGGGACTCTTGTAGCCCTACAAGAAGTTCCAAATGCACATCAAGGTATGAAAATATTTCCACAGTCCATTGTTGCAGCAAATTCTTTTGATCAATGTGGAGCTCTACTTTTGCATGACCAAGGGTCAAATCTCATTGCTACTAGAGAACAGCTTGGTTGCACTACGCTGTGCAACATGGAAACACTCAAGAAGGAATCAAACCATCATTCTCATGAGCCATTGTTGGATTGTACATCACATTGGAGGTTGGGGTTTGAAGCCTTGAAGATTGATGGTAGACATCTTGGAGTAAGAAACCTTTTCTCCCTTCAAGATAACACTTTCTCAATGAGCTCTTCTCAGCTCAAAGAGAAACTTCTACTTTCGGATCCAAGACCTCATTGGTTTTGGAAGACTATGGATGGAAGGGAGGTCTCAAGGAGAGATCTCATTGGAGATGCACTTTGACACACCATGGCATGCAATGCTTTTCTTCCCTTCTCACAAGAGCAGATAGAAGATGGAGGAAATCTTAGGATGGAAAACATCTCTCATGCTTGTGTTGGACATCCCTTGAGCCATACACATCGTGATGGGAGATTTTTAGCTACCACCTATTTGATTCTTGATAGGATCTCATTAATCCTTGAGAAGCTTACATTTCAAAATCCGATGAAGTGCAAAGACAAGAATTTGATTTGGGAGGATGGTAGCCCTCATCGGAGGAGTACCAGGATGAGGAGAAGAAGGAGGCATCCACAAGTGATTGAGTGGATGTGGATGATGAGCAAGGAGCTAGGGAGCTACCTACATATCTATGATACCAGGCAGCAAGAGGCTTTGGCTGCGCTGGTTACTCTTGGGAGTGTATGGCCATCACTTGTACTTGCAGATCTATGATACCGAGCAGTAGGAGGCTTGGCTACGCTGGTTACTCTTGAAAGAGTTTGGCCATCTCTTGGAAAACACTCTTCCTACAAGTCGGAGGATGGAGGAAAGATGGCAGGATACTTGCATCATTGAGCATCATAGAGTATGGATGCATGGTGTTGATATGATACTCATATTATTCATTGTGTCTTCATCACATGATTGGTATGATGGAGGTATGGGGAGGCAGCAAAATACCTTGTTGCTTTGCTTGGGAGAGCAAGGGAAAATTTGCTCTCACACTTTGTATGATGTTGGAGGAAGAGGGGATGGCACTATCTCCTTGATATTTGATGATGGCTTGGAAGCACTTCCATCTTGGGAGGTATTCCACATTTATTGCAGCATTATTAGAGGAATATTTGACAAGGAGCATGTCAAAGAATAGAGCTTTGTATTGACAAGAGCTTATTTTCATAAGCTCACAGCACTGTCACTTGGGAGCAAAGACTTATGGATGAGGTGTGCCCAACAAAGATATGGTGGATCTATAACCCATAGGTCCCAGGATCACTTCATATTTGTTGCACTTGATGAACAAAGATGAGGTAATGATGATAAAGACATCTATGGCATATTATTCTTGACTTGGATTTCCAAGCATCAGGAGGATTATTTTTTTGCAGCACATGGTTCAGTCTTCTTCATAGCATGCCAACACACTATGGAGGACTCATTCATGGATCCATGTACCATATTACTTCTAGAATTTGGTGAGAAGTTTGTATATACAGTCATTGATTTGCACACTCTTACCATTCTTATGCAGTGCATTGCTTCACAAGAGGGCAAGATTGTCAAATTGCTCCATGAATTGTATTGGGCCAATATGCATGATGGAGGTAGCCATCTCTTTTGTGGCCTTGGGAAAATGTCTTATCACTACATGTATGTTCATTTGCTGCATTATATCATGTATCATATGAAGACATGCATGATTAACAAAAACATTTTTCCATGTACTCTTATCAAGCAGCAACTTGTAAAACTGCGTTGTACCCGTTGGGGAAGTTGTTGGTACCTTCTTGCACCACTTGTAACCTTCAACGTTTTCTTCATTTTTCTGTTGATCATGTCTCCATTCGCTTATATAGATCATATTTTTATGGGAGGCTTGAATATGAGGGATACACATGAGCCAGATGTGTCCGTGAGTGGGAAAAGTTCTCACAAATTCTGCACTACATGTTCTAATGGGAGCATGGGAGGAGATATGGCCACCACAGCCAAATGTTTGTTCTCTTTTGAGGTGGGCCATAAGATTGATATTCATCCATTGTACAGCCATGGGAAAGTGCTTTATCATGTATTATTGTTGTTACATTCAACCATTTACTATCCTTTAGTAGATGTGATGAATCATGGAGATTGCTTGCCATGTAATTTTCTGAAGTTGCAGTGGATGAGACTGCGCTGTATCCTTGTGAGAAATTGTTTGCATCATGTATCATCATGTAAAACCTTCAGAAAACCTCTCATTAGGATGTTCCATGATGACCATGTCCTATTCTTCATGGATGGATTGTTTTGGGCCAGCTTGTTCTTCATTATTGGAGGAACCTTCTTTTGAGGATTGTTCTTCACTTTGCCATTGGAGGGAAATAATTTTGCAGCCCAGGATCAGCATACACTCTACACTTGTTATGAGTGGAGAGAAGGACAGCATGGGGTAAGCTATGATGCTTGCCAAGTTCAGATTTTCAGCCCACCTTCATTACCAAAGCTTGAGGTGGAAGGAGATTTTCAGGAGTTGCCTTGCTGGGAGGTGGCTCATTTTGTTTGGATGATTGCTTGGAGATGGAGGATCCACATGAGGGAGATATTCCTCATTATATTCCCGACTCCATGCCTTGAGTGGAGAGAGGTGATGAGTTGGTACACAGTCGATGGGACAACTTACACAGTGGCAGATGCAGCACAACAGGGGTCATGGTCTTCGCCTCTTAGAGCATCAGTCATAACCAGAGGCAGTGTGCAGTCCGAGCCGTGGGACTTGGGCTATTATTGGCGATGGTGGCGATGAGATCCAGGAGGATTGTTGGTTGGATGGTACCGTGAGAGATCAGTTTGGGATCCTGGCATTGAGAGATCCCTTCATATCAGGATGATGTAGAGGACATAGAAGATTCAGTGGCACATCTAGGACCCAGGCACATCTTGCAGTGTCGGTGGAGAGCATCAGCTAGGAAGGAGACTTGTTCAGGCAGTTGCTTGAGGGCAAGCAACATTTTGCCGAGGGGGACTATAATATTCCTAATTAGCGACAGCTAATTGGAATATTCTATTTTGTTTAGTTTGTTGTCTATAGTTTGTAAGTAAATAAAAAGTGAGTAAAGAGGGTCTAACTCACTTAAGTGAAATAAGACATCCACCTAGTAGCACAACGTTGTGACTTAAGTGGGAGTCAAGGGGGGACCTAACACCATGTGGAGGAGGGGGCCTATGTACACTCTAGAAGCTTCTGCAAGCTTCTGCCTAGATAAGGATGAGGATGTGGAGGAGAGAGAGAGGCTACGTTGGGTTTTGGAGGGAAACCAATGTTATAAAAGATGAAGGAGCCTCCTCATTTCAATCATGCTTGAGTTTTTTATTGTTGAGTGAGACATTTGTCTTCTTTAGCACGCTGGCTGTTTAGCCTGTTTGCAGCACTGTTTAGTGCACCGAGTGTCTCCATGCGGAGATCTCACCCTTAGCCCCGGGGGACTTCGAGTGCCTGCTCGGGCAAGGTTAGTTTTTCAGCATCATCCTCCAGGACAACGTTATTGCTACAACAGCATAATACTGTGTTGTAGGGTGTTGTCGTGGAGTCGTCACGACACCTCTTCCTTCTCTTGTTTTTGAGAGTGAGAGTCGTTCTTTCCTTTGGAGGATCGGATTAGGAGATATTGTAGCTGATTTGTAGATCATGGCATCAGGGCAACACTCATTCCTACCCTACTACGCAATCCCTCTTAGTTACTGCGTTATTTTCATGGTGTAGCTATTGTGAGGCTTTGCAGATTGTTTTGAGGGTAAGATCTCAAGTGTGAGGATAGGTCTTCCACTTTGGAGATCTATTGGAGGAGGTCTACTTCCGATTGTTCATCATCTTCAGCCTTCTCTACTTAGTTCTAGATTTGAGTTGTAGCTGCTACCCAGCAACTCTGACATTTCTACCATTTTGTGTATTTCAGCCAATCCCTTGGAGGATTGAGGTATTTTTGCTTATAAGGGTTAGAGCTTCACTCCCCTATTGTATTTGGGCCATATATTGTCATATCCATGTGTTGATATCATTCTAGAGTAGTGTTCTATCATAGACTGTGTTTTCCATAGCCTGGGTTTATGCAGACATAGCAGTGTTCTTTCATTTCCATGTACATGTATTATTGAGGCTTGTATTTCTTTTCTTGAGAGGTTGTTTCCTCAAGACTTGTACATATTTTGCTGCTATACATCATTCTTGGCTATATACATTCATCTTCTTGTCTCACAGCTCATTGTAAAACGCTGCCTCTTCATGGTGTGCTCATATATGTGTTTGCTTATTGTTGTATGTCACTTTTAAGTGGGATTCTTCAAGCAACTCTATAGACAGAGTCTGGAAAGGGCCAAGTAGCCTCCGGATCTTGTCCTCTCTTCAGAGGTGACATATCCGGTAAATGCCCTCCCAGTCTATCTCTGGTTGGAGTTTGCCATGTTTTAGAGATATCCCTGAAATGGGATATTACAGTGGTATCAGAGCTTTGAACGAGATATTTCAGTGTTGTCGTATTTTAGAGATATCCCTAAAATGGGATATTACAATATATGGTTCTCTGCCTGAGTTCAACCCTCCTATAAATCTCATCTCTAATCAAACCAGTAAGTACATTGTTATATAATTAATCTATTACTAATATGATTATCAATCAACTCAAACTAATCTACTTACACTACCAATCTTCTTAACCCTAATTATGAGCACTCCCCACCCTAATAATATTTTCCCTAATTTTATTAACATACACACACAAAATATGTTGGCAATTACATGACAAGACTAAGCATTGTCCCAAAGAAAGTAATATGTAATATAATTTTTAATTTTAATTTTAATATACATTTTCATATTGTCTTTCCAACAAAAATGAAATTGTTCCAAGAGAAATGAAATTTTATCTCCAAAACAATAATGCTTGTGTTCCCCAAAATTGTATGAACACATGAAGAAGGTTCAGGAAGTTGGTCGTATGCTCTTTCTTCCTCAATGGGTTTCAGTTCTGTTACCCAAATCTTTGTCTGCAACTTCGTCTCGGTCTTTGTTTCTTCTTTCTAATCCTGGTATTGCTAGAATTATGGTAACTGAATTATAATATAATTTTAGGTTGTTGCATCTTTGTGATGGGTTTTTTAAAGGGTTTAATGCTATACTATGGTATTTGGGTTTTAGATGGGTTGTTTTTGCTGATAAAAACTTATCTATAGATAAGCAGAATGGGTATGGCCTGGTCCTTATCCTTTTGTTGGGAATTTTATGGAGCCTCTCAGGGATTTTCTTGCAACTGCTTATGCTTCTCCTCTGTATGTTCAATTTTTGCAATTCTGCAATTAGGGTTCTGAAGTTTCATTTTCCCATACAGGACTTTTATACTGGTTACAATCTTTGGGTCTTTGGTAATGAATTTAGTCTTTGGGTTGTGCTTCAGTCTTTTTGTGCTCTGTTCAGGTGTAGTAGTGTCTGGTCTGTCTTTTTATCTCTTATCTTTCTCACAGAGCTTAACTTGGGAGATGGAATCGCTCTTCGATCTCTGGCTCACATTTTATATGTGAATCTGACTGGTGTTTTTGTTTGGATGGTAGTTTCAGCAGATTTGTTAGGTTTCTTTAAAATGGTTAAAAGAGGAAGGAAGTCTGCTGGAGGAAAAGGCAACGAGCCTTCTTCTGAAATGCACCAAAAAAGAGGAAGAAAGTCTGCGCAACAACATCTGGAACCGCTAGTTCAAACATTTATGGAATAAATCCCAAATTCAGTACGCTCTCGTATTTATGGTTGGGAAACAGAGGTCTTAAATAATATAGACAGGGAAGATGATATGGCTTCCGAGGATATGCAGAATGTGGTTAATGACCCTGGGCACACTCGGGGCCGAACCTCTTTGTTTCAACAATCGGTTAGAACTTACTGGTTAATTAAATGCATGTTAGCTAAGACAGTTATGTTGATAGTAGAGACAAAGCTAGAATCAACTTTGGAAGATATTAATAGGAACATTTAGGAAATCAATCTGCGTCAATTACATCAATATGCAAGGCTTGGAAGGTTGGAGAAGGAAATTAAGTCTATGCAGTAGGTCACAGTTGACTTACCAAGGTCTACTGCCAAAGATGCAGCGCCAGTGGAATCTGAAGAAGATTAAGGTTTTCTTGATCCAATGTCTTACTATCTTTTTTAGTGGTTAGCACTTTTTTGTATATGGTGTTGTCTCCAGACTTAGATATTAAGTATCGTCACATATGGTATAGACTATTAAGGCTTTTTATGTTTTGGTTGACATACTTTGAACTTTGATGGCCAAAATACCTGGTTTCCTGCGGGGAGGTTGAGGTTTAGTTTTTTATATTTTTGCCCGACTTTATTAATATAAAATGGAAGGAACCACCTAAGCTTACAAAAAAAAAAAATAATGCTTGTGTTCCATATTGTTTTATGGAGACAAATTTTTAAGACAATAATTTTAGACACTCCTTCCCAACAATATTCTACTTAAGACAATAAGACAATAGATAAATTTCTTTTTGTCTCAACTTGATATAATTTACTCAAAAATTATGTTAAATATTGTGTTAATACCCTCTATGTAGTAGTGCCATCTCGAATATTCTTATTTTGTTAAACCCTTCAAACTCACTAATGGCTGAAGATCCACTCTTATGGGAACAGAGGGCAACGCTTATTTTTCGGGATATTCGCTATTTAATGCGGTGTAGAATATACTGCCCACCATTAGAATTAAATTTGTTCAAATCTAACAGTGAATAGTATATGCCACACCTCATTACATGATGAATAATCCGGAAAATCAAGCTCACCAAAACACTGTTCTCGTTGCTTTCTTTCTTAATACCCTTCAGTATATAGAGGATAGACAATTAGATTCTCCCTTTCTTTCTTAGTACCATTCAGTACAGTACATAGAGGATCGACAATTAGATTCTCTTTGTTCAAAAAGTTAGTGCGATAAATCTAGAGAGCGTGTTTCCGGTGCAATATACTAATTTATAAGTTGGACTCCATATGTCCGACGTTCACATAATCATGTATACAGAATCACAAATTTTTAATATGTTCTCCTCGAGAAGCAAAATTTTCCACAAGCATTTCGCTATGATCCGATCCCATTTTCGTCAGTACAGTGAACAGAAAAAGTCTACCTTTGTCACCTCTAACTTCAGGCTATTCAGTAATATTTTAGAATCACATATACAGTAGCCATTTCAAGCTATTAAATAAATATTTATCAATATAATTAATTTGATGACGATTGAAAATTTTCAAATATACAATATTTCCTTTATTTATAATTATTTGTACAATTTTATGTTTTATAAAACTATAGCCCATCCCTAAACTGTAGCCCGTCCCTAAATTTTTATTATTTCTTTATTACATATCTCAGACAGGTAAACCGGTTTTAAATAATTCAATACATCATATGAGACACGACATCCTTATCAATGCCCAACCTGAAAAACACGTAACTTCAACCAAACACTAACTATGTTGTGATATGTCTCAATGATTGAGTATTTAATTATAATTACTTATTGTATCAAACGTACCTTTCTTTTAGCAACACTATTTATAATTATTTAAGTTGGTGGAATAATGAGAGGATTTATTTTAATTTTAAGTTTTGGTTTTTAAGTGTATGTGGTTATTGTTTATTGCAGAAATTTTTGGATTATCTACAGTGTTAAGAAACAATGGTCGACGTTTCGAATCCTAACAGGGATCCATCTTCAGAATAAGGTTCTGAATGAAGAATGAGAGAAGAGCAGAAAATCAAGATTAATATATAAATAAGGGGAGAAAATAGCTTAATAAATTTTAATTAATAATTTATTTATAAATTTAATTAATTTAATAGTATTTTTTATAATTTTATTCTAAAAGCTAACTAATATATTCTACTAAAGAATAACTAATCTATATTATTTTTATAAATTTAATTAATTTAATTTTAAATAGTTATAATAAATTTTTAATTAATTTTAATAAATAATAAAATGTTATTACAGAGAATTAAGGAGATCTAATAAATGTTACTAAAATTATAAAATTATAAAACCTAAAGTTGAATAATTATTTTAATTTATCTAATAATATAATTCATTCTTATTTTTGTTATTTTTAAATTTTAATAATAATAATAAAAGTAATATTAAAAATTATTTATTCAAAGAGTAAATAAATGTTAATAAATTAGGTTAAATTATTTATAATTATTATTAATTTTTAATTAAATTTTATCTTAGTCTCACATATTTAATTATTTTTAATAATAATTATTTTTATCTATAACTATAATTATTATTAAAAACCTATAAATACTAATAATAAATCTTAATTAATTAATTTTTATTAATAAAAATAAAAATCAATTAATAATCATAATTATTAAAAGTAACTAATATGATTAGCTATTAAGTATCAGTCAAACCCTAATTATTAAAAACTATAAATACTAATAATAATTCTCAATTAATTAACTCTTATTATTAAAAATAAAATTAATTAATAAGGAGAATTATTAAAAGTAATTGAACCCTACAAATCTATGGGATGAGGAGCAAACCTAAGATATTATACCTTTGAAGAGGATGAACCCTCAGAGCACATTTGTCGAATTAGAGGCCACCAATTGTCACTGATCTTGAATCCTCCATCTATGTTAATGTTATGAGGGTGCTTTATAATGTTGAGGGCTTGCCTAATTTTTCTTCTGCGATAGCATTCCTCCCTGGCTATGATTTTGGCATCCTCAAGATGCAAGTGATGCTTAGTTTTTAGGGAGTGATCAGGAAGGGCTGAGGTGTGAGATCATTCATGCTTGATATTAGCACCATGCTATTTAAGACGCTTTTGAAGAGAGCGTCTAGTTTCACCAATATAACTTTTTCTGCATGAGAAATCAATCTTGTAAACACCTTTAAGCTGCTTAGGATTAATACTATCTTTCACCGACTTCATTTTCTGTCTTATTGTCCCAGCTGTCGAAAATTGCACGAAAATGTCATTCTTACCTAGAACCTTGGTGATCTTATCTGTAACACCCTTAATGTAAGGTAGAAAAACCCTACCACGATTTTCTTGAGCTTCTTGGGGCTTCTTTGAAATGACCGAACCCTCAGCTCTTCTTATGGCTCTTTTAATCTCTATCTCCTTATAACCTATACCCCTAAAAACAGATGTTAGGTGAGTGATTTCATACTTTATGTGCTCCTCATCGGATATCCTCACTGCTCTTACGGCAAGAGTGTTAATAACACCAATTTTCTGAGCAGGATGATGGTAAGATTATGCATGAAGATAGCTGTTAGTATGTGTTTTATTCCTAAACACCTGATGCCCCAATGATCCATCTTCCTTTCTAGTAATAAAGACATCCAAGAAATGAATGCTCTTGTTTACTTCCATTTTCATAGTAAACTTGATCTCAGAGGAAATTGAGTTGAGGTGATTAAAGAATTTATCGAGATTCCCCCTACCATGTCTCCATTTTATGTTGGTGTCGTCTACAAAACATTTCCACCAGGCTGGACTTGAGGGAAAAGAGGCAAGGGCTTTCTTCTCAAAGTGCTCCATAAATAAGTTGGTGACAATAGGCGAGAGTGGCGATCCCATTGCGAGACCTGATACTAGTTCATAGAACTCTCCTTGGAAGCTGAAGAAGGTGGATCGTAAATAGATTTCTGTAAGCTTAGTAGTCTTTGGATCTGTAACCTCCTTGATCACATGTACCGCTTCATCTAATGGAATCTTTGTAAACAACGAAAATACATCAAAGCTCACCAATATGTTGCTCTCCTCCACCCTTTCTTCCTTAATACGTCTAACAAAATCATTGGAATCCTTAATGAAAGAATCAATATTTCCAACAAGAGGTTTAAGAATCTTGGCAACATATTTTTCCATTTCATAGGTGGGGGAACCAATGGTATTAAAAATTGGTCTAAGGGGAACACCTTCTTTATGAATATTTGGAAGACCATAAACTCTTGGAATGACCTCACAGTTTGGGGTCAACTTCTTTTTTAACCTGTCGTCGAGATGAGAGTTCAAGATAGCTTTCTTCACTTCTCTCAAAATTTTTGGCATAGGATCGGACTTGAGCTTCTTGTATCTACTACACTCCAAATGCTTATTCATTTTCCTAATATAATCAACATTATCCATAACAATCGTTGCTCCTCCATTTTTTGCTTTGAGGACCACAATCTCGTCATTATCACGAAGAGCTTTAAGAGCCCTCATCTCATCCTTGCTGAGGTTACTTCTAGGGGCCTTTGCTTTTCTTAGAATAAGGGAGCATTCTTGTCTCAGTGCTTCCTTGTCATCCAAAGGTAAACTATGAATGCCTTCTTCGATGCTACAAAGAATGTTTTCTTTTGGAATGCTTTTAAGTGTGACGACAAATCCTAAGCCTTTGCTGAGAATCCTAAGTTTTTCTGAGCTTAATTCCAGAGAGGATAAGTTCACCACTTTCCTATGAATGGTTCCATTTGAATCATCATTGAAAATGATTGTTATAGGAGTCCCCTCCTCCACGTTTCCTAACCTACTACCCACCATGCAAGAAACATTCTTACTCGGAGAGTTAATGAGGCAACTCTATTTTCCTTTTTGGCGCACACTAGTGTGCCTTTTATCGGCCTTATTATCGCTATCCCTATCATAAGGATTACGGCCCACATTGCTGTCCTTATCTTCCATATATCGAGAACCCAACATGGGACCAAGACCATAACGGTCATTACGCTCAACTAGGTCATTAACAGGGAAACCGAGATGAAGGGAAGGGCTGCTTATAGATTTAGAAGAAAAATTAACACTTTTCAAACTGCTTTCATTAAGCTCGTGGAGATGAGCATCATGAGGAATCTCGAACCCTGCCACAACACGGGTATTGCGGTTGATGGAGTTAGATCCGCTTTGTTCACCTTGTGAGACGGCTTCAGAACCAAGGTACGTGCTCTTGGTTCCACAATTCAGAGCCATCTCTGATCCTATTCCTGCATCATCCAATGTTGAAAAAAATGCTTATGCATTCTCCAACATCGAAGATGGATTGTGAGATGCTGATGGATTAAATCAAAAGTTTCAGGAAAAACAATTGAAAAAGTGTTTGCATTTGAGTTTTGTTATATTTTTCAGGTTCATAGATGTGAGATTAAATGGATATATATTAGCTATATATTAGTTATGGTTATTTATATCTATATATTTGTGTCAAGGCTTTGATAACCCATAAAAAGAAAAGAATTTAGTATTTCTAAGTAATATACCTAAAATAAACTTATTATATTATTAATTTATTTATGGTGAAAGTTAACATTGAAATATTAATAGAAAATATCTCTATCTACATAGATACATACATGTCTAGTATTAAAAATAAAAAATAATTAAATTTTTTAATAAAGAAATTATACATCCAACTTATATTGAAAATTAAAATGTAATTATGGAACAAAAATTAAATTATTTTTACTATCAATTATTTAAGTACAATTTTTATTTATAATGTTATTTAAGGCGGACATTGAAGTAGTGTATTTTTTTTAAAGGTCTGTACTTTGCATTAAGTCAAATAAGGATTACATAGACCAAAAAATTTATACTACAATGCCAGAAGGTAAGCTAGAAGGTAAGAAAGACTCCTAACTAGACTAATCTTGAGGTTGTCAATACGTCATCTAACTAGAGTTCTTGTAAATAAAATTATAAAAATAGGTCATTGTACGAGACAAAGAGAACAAAAAATACTACTTGTATTGCAAGCACGAAAAAACTAGTGAATCATAACAACTATTGGGTAGAATCTCGAGGCTCCTGGCTAGAATGTTTAGATTGTGGTCCATAATGTAATTTTTTTCCTCCAACCCTTCCAATCTAATAAAATTCTGTTATTGATTCGTCCTTTACCTCCCTATGCAACCTACAATATTGAAATAATATTTAACCTTGTGTCGACTTCATACCATGATCAATGAAGTGCAATGTGCCAAGTATGATGAGAGCAGCAAGCTACTTTTGTGAGAATTGGTATCATATAAGGCAAGGGGGGGTTCCTGATCTGGGAACCCTGTTTGCTAGAGGACACTAAAATATCTTATTGTTAGCAACCTCTTTGATAGAGGACAATGAAAAAATCTTATTTTTAGCAACTTTTTTTTTTGTGCCTATTTGGGAAACAATTGAGTTTTTTTTTTTTTTTTTTTTTCTAATAGATGTGTATATGTGTGTGTTTAACTCATATAATCATTCCTTTTACCCTTATTTATTTATATATACTTATTTTGGCAATGTAAAACATATTGTGAGGGTCCTATCTACTTTAATTTGAATTGTTGTGCTACCTGTGTCCATAGGCATGTCTATTTTGGGATAAGGCTTCCAAAATTTAATTATATATGTATATATATATATCAAGAGAGAGAGAGAGAGAGAGATTAGTTCATGGCCCAAGGTATTCTAAGAAATTTTGAAGGTAACATAATTTTATACTATAAAATTTGTGAGAACCATTTTTATTAAAACAGAAATTGAAGAATCTATTTTTTGGAAAAAAATGGGAAACTATCCCATTTGCAAAATTTAGCTCGCAAAATTTTCACTCATTTTGATTTACATATATTTTTGTGTATCTTAGTCTTTTTTTTCCCTCTCTCCTTATATTTCTCTCCCTCGATAATTCATTATCTCTCTCCCTTTGTCCCATGTTACTCCCTCTCTGTCTCTCTACACATCTCATTCTCTTTCTTCATCTCTCTCTTCTTCCCTCTTTCTCCCCCCTCATTTCCACCTCATACTACCTTCCTCCCTCTCTCTCCCTCCTATATCTCTATCTCTTTCACTCCCTATCTTCTTTTCTATCTCTTTATCTCACCACACAACACACACACTCTCTCTCTCTCTACACATTTACCTATCTCTCTCTGTGTCTCTCCCTCTTCTTCCATCTTTCTATCACTCCATCATCTCTCTCTCTCCCTCCCTCCCTATCAATCTCTCCCTTCTTCACTCATTTGTTTTCTTGGCAATACACTTTCTCTAAATCTCTTTCTATCTTTCTCTCCCTTCTCCCTCTCAATATTTCCCTTCGTCACTCATTTTATGCTTTACAATAACGTTGTTGCAACTATCTTTCTATCTATCTCTATACCCTACATCTCTATCTCAATCTCCCTCCCTTTATCCTTCTCTATTTCTCTGTTTCTCCCCCTCTCTTCCTCACTCCATCCTCTCCATTTTTTTTTTCCCCCCATGTCCTACTCTCTTGTCTCTCTCCCTCCCCCCAATATATATTTATCTTTGCATCTTTCACTCCCTCCTCCTCTATCTTCCTCTCAGAGCAATATTAAGATTATAAATTTTGGAAAAATAGGTGTGCATAAGCAAAATATTTCCATTTCTTTGTTTTGAAAGAAATGAGAAGTTCTACAGAATAGTTCTCTACAACTCTACAAATTTTTGTAGCAAGATTCAACCAGTTAGATACTTAAAAGATGCACTCACAAAAACATATACATTGCATTTGGCATAAAAAAGAAGATACCAATGCTATGAAAACTAAAATTTCACATAAACACAATTTCTATAAATAAAAATTATATATTTGGAAAGCCAACTCAATTTCCTACCTTTTATCCTTTTACACCATCTTTAATTCATTTCTTAAATATTTCTAACTATCACCTTAAACTAACATATTGGTTTCTCTAGAAATATATTACCACTAAAGCTTCACGAAAAATAATCATTAATTTACTCTCACCCCAAATTGTTGAGAAATCATATGCATGGATTACCAAAAAAAATCCATTAACTTTATTATAAAAAAAAACAAATTAAAATCCATTAACTTTATTATAAAAAAACAAATTTTAAATATATATTTGTAAAAAATATAAAAATTGAAAAGTTATATATTTTTAAAAATATTCTCATGCAAATATATGTTAACCCTCTCTTTTGAATCAATGGATCTCAATTTCTCGTCTACTATTTTCATATCACCCCCAACATATGTCCAACTATATAATCACTGAAATATTCGTATAACCATAGCATATGTCCCTCTACATGTTACACTTTCAGAAAACTTGCCAAAATATTAGTATAACCTTAACATTTGTCCCTCTTCCTGTTACACTTACGCACTCGCCCAAACTATGTGTCTATTTTGCTGGTGGATGTATTAGTGGGTTGATATATTGATATATGTGTCTATTTTGCAAGTTAGTAGCTACATCAATTTATTATAGGAAACACGGACGACTCAGAGAGAGGAGCGGTGGAATCACATGGAGTTGACATACTGATTTTTCCGAAATGTAAGGAAGCGATAATGTCTCGAAAGGAGGAAAAACGTGTATTTGTGGGGGCTTTCCAGGGATACATCGGGCAAAGAACTTGAAAATAAATCTAACAAAGAATTCTAGCATTTGAGTAAATTATACCAAAATTGGATGAACTGAACAATTTTTTGAATCAGCTCTGGTTTTCGGTCAGTTCCACCATCTGAAGGGTATGAAAAGGAGTAGTCTAGCCAGGCGGAGGAATTGCCCGGCTTCTGTCAAGCCGGAACACTTCCGTCCCCCGCCGCATTCCTCCAACCTTCCGACACCCCTCGTTTGATGTGCTGTCAGAATAGCCTCCGTTTGATGTGCATTTCCTGTCAGAATCAGCAACTAATGCGACCTGACATGACTATATGTATGAAAGATTATATATACATGGTTGGCAAACCCCATTAACTGACAAGGCCATTTTCTGGCAATTTTACAACTCTACGGATTTCTTTACAGATACGCAATCAATTTTTCTCCGTGCTAGACTACTCCGTATGAAATGCAGGTTATGAGAAATAGAAAATTAAAAGCCATTCTAACATTTTGAATGTTGGATTTTCGTGTCTCGTAAAAAAATCAAAATGAAATGCATGCCATGCCTTGAATAGTTCGGAACTATAATTCAGAACTATTATCGTCCGTTTGAAATTAAAAAAATTGGAGTTAGAAGAAATTGTTTCAATAAAAATTTTCATTTATATGTTTTGAGAGTTGGTAGCTTTGTTCTAATGGATAAAATGCAGGATTTTAAAAAATTCGTGTATAAGCTCTAATTTTCTAATGCAGTTTTTGTATCATATCATCAACTGCATTGTGGGCAAGAACTAAATTTGTAGCCTCTCATTAACTGCAACGTTGGGAAAAACTAAATTTCCTAGAAGGCTTCCATAACATTCGATTTTTTAAAGCCTCTAATAATTATATGTTGAGATTTGCAGAACTGGAGCTCTTAAGAAACTTCGCAAATAATCTTGACCTTCATATTCAACTTTAAGAAATTTCGCCTTTCATTTTCAACTTTAACGTGGAAAAATAAATTCTCTAGTAATATTAAGTTTCGCGAACAATCTTGACCTTAAATTTTCAACTTCAACGAGGCAAAAGAAATTCCTCCGTAATCTTAGTGGGGTTTTTCTTGTTTTTAAAGATTTTGACCATAATTTTTCAGATTCGGAACATAATTCATGATCAGTCCTTCTTCTCTATAATAGATTTTCAAGTTTCACACAATTTTGACTTTGCCTTGGTAGGCTTTGGAGAAATTTATGGCGGGAGATGCGATTGTGGCGGTTGATCTAAAGTTTACAACAAGTGCACCAACATGTCTAGCGGTGGAGAGATGTCTAGAACTGTAATTTCGATGCATTGCTCCTTCAAGACAAGACAGACACAGCATGGAGGAAACTGCCAAAATGCTATGGAATATCCGCAAAGGATTACCGCGACTCGTGAGCTGGAGCTTTCACCTTCCGTACCTTCTCATTTTTTCCCAGTTCCTCATTAGTTTCAAATAACCGAAGACTTCCAATGTCTTTAAGCCTTTTGCTGCTCCTGTTTTCACTGCTCATGTTTTCAAGAGGATCCACATCGAAAATTGCTCAAACTTCCAGCAGCTAGTTTCAGCTTGAAAAAATGAGATTGATTGAAAAGAAAGACAACATCAACCCCACAAACCTAGGCAACCCTGGCAGGATCCATCACAAAACCCCATGCCTGGTCATAGTTTATAAGAGATTATTTTTTAGTTCTGGAAACTGGTTTTTTTTTTTTTCAATGGATTCCAACTACAGTCACATGCACTCCTGATTTTATGAGCTATTTGTGATCTTATGAGCTATTTGTGTTGCATTGAAGTCTACTCCTTGGAATATGGTTTTGTTCCTTGAGGTCCAAATACCCAAAACACATAACATGGTAAAGCCTTGTAAACTTTTTTATACATGTCTCCAATCCAAGAACGAAAAAAATCTAGCAAAGTCCTTTTCTCCGACTTGGACTATAGATACTACTATAGATAAATTATATGAAATAGACAAGCGATCCACAATTTCCACATTTCCCATACACAAAGTGGATCTCTGTGGACCGTGCATGTTCCTTTTCTGATATTTTTTCCATGTCAGAATTTATTTGTGGAGCTAATGAGAGGATAATTTTGGCTTTTAAATGGCAGTCTAACTTCCACACTCTCTGCCGCTATAAAACTCAGTCTAACTTCCACACTACCTACTGCCACAAAACTCTTTCCTCAGCTTCGTTTCTTCCATCTTAGCCGAATATCCCAAATTTTATTTCATACTCTCTAAACCCCTCACCACTTGATAAATGTCTTCTTGATATAAATGCTTATGTGTAACACCCCCAATTTGTGTGTTGAATTTTTAAAGTTAGACATTTGAACTTTAATCCCAAGGGGGTGGACCCCAAGGGATAAGTATGGTGTGAATGTATTTGCATATTTTATTTGAGGAAATAAATAAAAATGATTGTGCATTTTGACCAAGATGAGAATTAGAGATCACTTGCCAAATCCATGAGGATGGATAAGGCAACAAATCTCCAAAATCTTTCAAAAATCCTTGAAAGAAATTAATTTAGATTTGAGGAGGAATCTAAATTTCCCCAATGAAGAGGAGTAGTTGGGAAGAGGTAAGAAAAGCTGGAAAAGCTGAGGAAAAGCATAAAACAACTTTAAAGAGTCCCAAAATGGGAAGCCTAGGCTAAACAGGAAAGAAAGCATCCTGCTATTCTGGACGCAGAATTAGAAACATGCTTTGGGGAAACATGAGCTTAAATAAGCTGCTCCTAAGAATATCAGGGGTTGATCTGTCCTAGGAGGTGATCTCAGCTCGGGGGTGAGTCCTGGGAGACAAAGAGGATTCTAAGGTTGGGAGGTTGGTCATTTGCCACAGTGGTATGTTCCTGAAATTATTGTTCATTTTGATGTATTATGGTATGAATTAGCTACATATAAAACTTAAAAGAATTTGTATGATTGATTTTGGTACTACATTTAACAGAGTCCATCCTAAGGCATTCACCTTCCAGATTCTGTGTAGTTGTAGACCAGAAATCCATAGAGTAGAAACCACAGAAACTCTAAACCAAGGTCGGTTTAAATCTGAGGTTACTTAGTCTCTACAGATAATTAGATCTTTTCTTGTTCCTATAGATACAAATGTAATGTTTTATGCTCATATGTATGCTATAAAAATATGGTAGCAAATCTGATATTTACATGGTACCCTAAAATAGAAGCAAAGACAGGAAAATAAGCATTTCAAGTTATTTATAAATCCAGAAGAAATCTTCTTCTAGCTGTAGTACTCATAAGAATTACCCTTGAAATTCTCTGCTCAGTGGTAAATAATCCAAATCATAGACAAGCCTCTAGCAAAATTCTTCAACCATTGCTGGTTTCCAATTTGGAAGACTAGTACTCTAAATAAAATAAACACAAATTTGGGGTAACTTTAATCTGCTTCTGCCTAAAGTACAATAATTGCATTCCATATCTACTATAGAGAAATCTAAAGTCTGAGCTCATATGCAAACAAATAGAAAAGAATGAGAAGTTTCATAACATAGTATACTAGTGTTGTATAGATAGTACACCTATTTGAAAGAAAAACTGAAAGCGCCCCAAGGAAAGGGATCTCTATTCTCGATCCCATAATTCTAGACACAAATTATTGAAGTCATATGAGTAGTCATGGACATCACATATGTATATAGAAAAAAAATAAGAGAGGAAATTAAATATTAGTGACGCTCACATGTAAGGCACAAATCGAAACTTCGATTTGGGAGACATAATATATATATAACTAAATCAAGAAGGAAAAAAAAAACATGAAGAACCTTCGGTGCTTATGTAACGGAAGTAATACGATTTAATAACTGTGAGAACTATCTATGCATAGGCGTGGCATCATAGTAGATGAGTGCGTAATAAGTTTAACTCTGCCTGTATAAAAATAAAACGACAGCATTATTTAAGTCCGGGTCCTAGATCCTGCTCGGCGCTTCTCTATAATAGTAACAAGATTTTTACTGTGTGACCCCGTAAGGTCGATTAGATCAAACTAAACGAAATCGTTATTTACTTCAGTGATAGCATAAGAATGATCATTACTGAGTAAACGCCAGAGGATCGGCCAAGGCAAAAACAAAAAACGATAACCATTAATTATTTCCACGACTGAGATCCGTTCGGCTCATCTCTGAAGAGGTGACATGGGCGACCTCGAGTCCCACACCTGCGTAGACAGTAAGGTCAGAAAAAAAAGAAAGTGGATGCCTAAAATTATGCCGAATGGAATCAGTGAAATACGAAATATATTACATGTCTGTTAGTGCCGAGATCGGTATTAATAAGCGAGAAACAAGGGATAACATATGTAGTTAGAAAAAAATTAACAATAAGGACGAAAACAAAAACGCCATGCCAGCCGCATTATTTCTAAATTTGAATAGACTTGATTTAGTCATTAATCGGAGCGAAAATAGGAAATTACATAAATATAATACCTGTCGTGCATTTCCTGAACTCAGAAAGAAAGTCACATGGTTAAATAAATGATTTGTCACTACAGCATTGGAAGCGCAGTCACGCTATAAGCATTTCATCCATTAAACACACAGTGACATAACAATTATAAATATGCTGAGGGTAATAGTAACGCTCAGAACACGGGTGTGCGTGCTGAGCCGTAACCTGCATGTCAACAGTGAGGCGAGTTCAAAATATACACATTGTACCTCAACTCGTATCATAAACATAATCTCTGGAAAATGAGAAATTGATAATACATAGCAACATGAATTTAAAGAAGTTGGTTACCATCGTAATCACGAGGGAAGCTTGGGAACGAGCAGGGTCGTTGCACCAGAAGGAGACAGGACACGCACTGAACCAGAGGTCCTCACACGTCAATGAGAACACACATACATGACTGTTAAACCTTGGTTTTCTGATACACAGAGAGAGCAATTAGAGGTAGACACAAGAAATGAAATAATAATGGAGAGCAAGGGAGGGTTTAAAATGTAGGCAAAAACCTAACCCTAAATCTCTGATGTCAGGGAAAGTGCGTTGCGAGTTTTGTGATGTGGATCATAGACTCCGCCCTAATCCCACGTCGACCTCTGAGCGCGAGGAATCCACAGAAGGGTTTTAAAAATCAAAGATGAGTGAGTAAACAGGTACCATCTCATAAAAATGGATTTTCTCCAACTCTAAATTAAGTTTTATTCTCCGACGGAGAGAAGTGCACTTAGGGACATTCATCACGCATGAAGCAACCCGAAGGCATTATGGGCGGGAACACAGAGGAACAGGCCTATCTCTCCCAAGGTAGGTGAGGGTGAGTGCCAGACGTTAACCTTGCAGAGTTCCTCGCCTCTGCGTGGGACGCGTGTATTCTTCTGTCCATGAAAATTGATCCGAAACGATATGTGAAGTACAGAAGACAGAGGAAAATGCAGACCGCCGCCGCCTCTGATGCACCACCTGAACACTCCAGCATATAATCGATCTCAGAAAAAACCTTATGTGACAAAAATATGTGCAATCTTACTTCTGGCGGTTACACGCAAATATTTCGGGCAAGATCGCGGGTATAATGCGTATCACTGGATATGGTACCTGCACTATACAGGGCGGAGGTTAATTATCAGTGGTAACATGCCCACGTTAACATCGTAACGCATACTCACGCCACCATAATACACGCATATCGTGTAACTGCTGCATAATAATCTCATACGCCCGTCTAGTTACTCATTACATGCTTGTTCTTCGCATGTATGTAGCGTAAAACCATAATATCACAAACCCTACTATGCGAGGGTTTACATAGCTATAAATCATGTTGTGTTATGTGACTTTAAAAAGTAAAGGAACGAAATTAAATCTTACATCATGCGATGGGTTAAAAGTCGTATACTTTTAGATGTATTGACAATAATTGTTAGGAGATTAACCACCTAGATAACTATATATATGTCGGACATGTAAACATTGTAAAGTGGGTTAGAGAGCACGCATTAATGATTTATGGGTAGGATATTAAATCATATATATATATATATATATATAAATACACATACGTATATATATATTGGATTTAATAAAGTTGCACTTTAGAAATAGATAGAGCGAGGATATTAAATAAAAATAAACATATATATATATATATATATATATATATATATAAACATATATATATATATATTGGATTAATAAAGTGGCACTTATTTTGGTTTTATTAAATTGCACTTTAGTTGAATTTAATAAGTTGAACAGGTGTGAACTTTGGTACTGAAATTCACCCATATGTATAGATTGTATTTAAACTAGAAGTGGAAAATTTGCTAGTAGAGAAGGAATACGTTGCCTTGAAAAAAAAAAAATTTGGGAGGTGTGACAAATGGTATCAGAGCCCAAGTGCAAAAACTGGGCTGTTTTTGTTGTGCTCACTAAACTCTGAATGCTATGGAACAATGTAGAGAGTGTTTTTTTGTTTTGTTTTTTGTTTTACTGATAAAATTTATGAGTGTGTACAGTGGTGCTAAAATGGGTGAAGAAGGATGAATTTATGTGGATCTGCGTGATGAGTTTGCTACTCCATATCCCAATGCACCGGTAATGGCTATGTTGCACCGATTGCAACGAGAATTGGCTGAACTAAGAAGCCAGAATGACATATTGTCATCAGCCAGTAAGGAGCAGGAAAAGCTCATCAGAGAACTCACTTCCCGGAACAGCCAAGAAGGCGAAGGTTCCGGAAAGAGAAAGATGGATGAGTCTGATGATGATGATGCTGCTAGACATCAACATAAACAGAAAAGAGAATTGCAGGGGGAGTTCCGAAAGATCAAACCTCCCTCCTATGATGGGGAGAAGGAAGAAGATGCTGAAGCTTGGTTGCTGAACATGATCAAGTATTTCCAGGTATATGAATATGAGAGCAATCTGAGGGCCAGATTAGCTATGTATCAGCTACAAGGAAAGGCTACACTGTGGTGGGAAGAGACAAAAATGGTGCATGCCATTGATGAAAAGACAGTTACTTGGGAAGATTTTCAGGCTAAGTTCAAAAATCGTTATTTGAATGAACGATATTATGATGATAAAGCTAAAGAATTTCATGAGCTTAGACTAGGACAGCTCACTATTGATGATTTTGTCACTAAGTTTACCAATTTACTGAGATATGTCCCTTACATTAGGGAAGAAAAAGCAAAGGTCCAAAGGTTTTTGAATTGCTTACCTACTGTGTACAAGGAGAAAATTGAGTTTGATAACCCAAAGACAATGGATGAAGCTGTTAGAAAAGCAAGATTATGCTATCAGCAGTTTAAAGGTAAAGCTGAACAAGGGAAGAGCTGGCTGAACAAGGGTGAGTTCAAAGGTAAAAGACCAAAACCAGCATATCTAAGAAATTTTGGTAGAGATCATCAGCGGAAAAAATTCAATAAACCAAAAGAAAGTCAAACTGCTCAGTCCCAAGTGGCTTCAAAACCAGTAGAGGGGAACAATAAAAAAGAAGGGACAGTCAGAATGAAGGAACCTCTGAAATGTTGGGGTTGTGGAGAACCCCATATGATGAGGGATTTCCCCCATCGAAATATACACATGATCAGCAGAGAGCAAGAGGCAACAACAGTAAATGACATAGCCAGAAATATACCAACTATCAGTGCAGCCTTGGAAAATCGGCAAGCAGAACATCAAGCAACCATGGTGGAAATGGAGGGTAAGATTTTTGACCTACCTGTTACTGTTTTGATTGATCCAGGTGCTTCTTTGAGTTACATTAGTCTTGGAATTGTAGAAAAATGTAAAATTAAACCTGAAAAATTTCAGCAGTCATGGTTGGTACAGCTGGCCACTGGAACTAAGAGAAAAGTCACACATAAATTACCCAAAACAGCAATACAATTGAATGGCTTTACAACAGAAGTAAATTTGAACATATTGCCATTAGGATCCTATGATCTGCTGATAGGAATGGATTGGCTGGAAAAGAAGAAAGCTCTGATGAACTGCTGGGATAAAACCCTGCATTGTGTGGATGAAGAAGGGAAACCTTTTACACTAAAAGGGAAACCAAAATCCATTTCAGTAAGACAAATATCAACATTACAATTAAAAAGAATAGCTAGAAAAGGATACCAAGTTTATGCAGTACATGTGGAAGAAGTAGAACAGAGAACTGAAGAACATCTGCTGAGTGAGTTACCAGTGGTAAGGGAATTTAAAGAAGTTTTCCCAGATGAGATTCCTCATCTTCCCCCCAAAAGAGAAATTGACTTTTCCATAGATCTGGTGCCGGGAGCTACACCTGTTTCCCGAGCCCCCTATCGAATGAGTCCGCCTGAACTTATGGAGCTGAAGATGCAGCTGCAAGAATTACTGGATAAAGGTTACATTAGACCAAGTGTGTCTCCGTGGGGAGCACCTGTCTTATTTGTGAAAAAGAAAGATGGGACTTTTAGGATGTGCATTGACTATCGTCAACTGAACAAGTTGACCATCAAGAATAGATACCCTTTACCTAGAATTGATGATCTTTTCGATCAGGTGAGAGGAGCTTCAGTCTTTTCAAAGATTGACTTAAGGACTGGGTATCACCAGCTTAGAATCAAAGAAGAAGACATTAGCAAGACAGCTTTTCGAACCAGGTATGGACACTACGAATTTGTAGTCCTACCTTTTGGACTGACAAATGCCCCTGCCACCTTTATGTGCCTGATGAACAGTGTGTTAAATAAGTATTTGGATAAGTTTGTTCTAGTGTTCATAGATGATATTTTATTCTACTCCAAAAACAAAGAGGAACACCAGGAACATTTGCGGATAGTGTTGCAAACTCTGAAAGAAAATCAGCTATATGCTAAGTTCAGTAAATGTGAATTTTACAAGGATAAGATTCAATATTTGGGTCACATTATCTCTGAAAAAGGCCTTGCAGTTGATCCTGAAAAGATAAAAGCAATTAAAGAATGGCCGGTTCCAACTGATGTTTCAGCAGTAAGGTCATTCATGGGGATAGCAGGCTATTATCGTAGATTTGTGGAGATATTTTCTGCCATAGCACATCCCATCACTTCATTGCAAAGAAAGGGTGTCAAGTTTGTGTGGACTGAGAAATGTCAAAACAGTTTCGAACAATTGAAACAAAAACTTATTTCAGCCCCTATATTAAAAATTGATGATCCTGATAAAGAGTTTGTTGTATGTACAGATGCTTGCAGAGAAGGGCTGGGAGGAGTCCTGTTGCAGGAAAATTCAGTCATTGCTTATGAATCTAGGAAACTGAAAACACATGAACAGAATTATAGTGCATATGACTTGGAATTTGCAGCTGTTATCCATGCTTTATAAATGTGGAGGCACTATCTACTGGGGAAGAAGTTCACATTGATGACTGATCATATTAGCCTCAAATATTTTTTTTCCCAAACTGACCTGAATGCAAGACAAGCCAGATGGCTGTCCTTTCTAAGTGAATTTGATATGGATATAAAGCATATCAAGGGAAAAGAAAATAAAGTTGTTGATGCCTTAAGTAGAAATGCTTGTCACATTTAAACAGCATTGGGAGTAGTGCCGAGATGGAGATAGAGGAATTGGTAGGAAAAGCAGCAAATCAAGATCCCAACTATGAAGCACTCTTAGTGAAACTACAGAAAAAGGATAAAAATGATTTCACTAAAAACCAAAGAGGGCTACTCTAATACAAAAACAGGTTGTATATTCCAGATATAGAGTCATTGAAAAGAGAAATTCTAGATGAATATCACAAACAGCCCTATGCAGGACATCCAGGATACCAAAAGATGTTAACAGCCTTCAAGAAGAAGTTGTTCTGGCCAGGAATGAAGAGAGATGTGGCAGAATATTTAAGTAAATGTATGGAGTGTCAACTAGTCAAAGTTGAGCATCAACACCCAGCAGGGATTTTAAATCCCCTGCCAATTGCAGAATGGAAATGGGACACAGTTTCCATGGATTTTATAACAGGTTTACCCAAAACCAAATACCAACATGATTTAGTAATGGTGGTAGTAGACACTTTAACCAAGGCCGCTCACTTTATACCAGTGAAATCAACTTTCGGAACAGCTCAAGTAGCAAATGTTTTTCTGAAGGAGATAGTAAGGCTTCATGGAGTTCCCAAAGTAATTGTTTCAGATCGAGATGCTAAGTTTACAGCAGCATTTTGGAAAGGATTGTTTGGATGGATGGGTACTAAGCTGAATTTCAGTACTGCCTACCACCCTCAAACTGACGGGCAAACAGAAAGGACGAATCAAATTCTGGAGGATATGTTGAGAATGTATGTGATGGATAGGCCATCAAAGTGGGAAGAGTATCTGCATTTAGCTGAGTTTGCCTATAATAATAGCTACCAATCCTCTATTAAGATGAGTCCGTTTGAGGCACTCTATGGGAGAAAGTGTCGTACTCCCTTGAGATGGAGTCAACCAGAGGATAAACTGGTGTTGGGAATAGATGCACTACAAGAGATGGAAAGAATTGTTAAACAAATACAGAGAAATATCAAGACAGCACAAGATCGACAGAAGAGCTATGCTGATAAGAAAAGAGTACACCGAGAATTCAAAGTGGGGGATCATGTGTATTTGCGCATCAAACCCAAAAATAGCACACTTTATGCAGGAAGTTGTGAAAAACTGGCTCCTAGATATTGTGGGCCTTTTGAAGTTTTAGAAAGGGTGGGACCAGTGGCTTACAAGCTGGCCTTACCACCCCATGTTAGAGTGCATAATGTGTTTCATATTTCATTATTAAAAAGATATGTGCATGATGCTTCTCACATAGTTGATTGGAATGTTGTACAAGTGGAACCAGAAGGGGGGTTTCTGCCAGAACTGCTTCAAATATTGGAGTGGGAAGAAATTGAATTGAGAAACAGAACAGTGGCCAGAGTAAAGGTGCAGTGGAAGCACTTTACTGCTGAAGAAGCTACCTGGGAAAGGGAAGCCGAAATGATGGAAAAATATCCATTTTTGTTTAAATGAACTCTAGTAGTTGAATAACAACACCGAGGACGATGTTTATTTTCAGAGGGGGAATATGTAACACCCCCAATTTGTGTGTTGATTTTTTTAAAAGTTAGACATTTGAACTTAATCCTAAGGGGGTGGACCCCAAGGGATAAGTATGGTGTGAATGTATTTGCATATTTTATTTGAGGAAATAAATAAAAATGATTGTGCATTTTGACCAAGATGAGAATTAGAGATCACTTTCCAAATCCATGAGGATGGATAAGGCAACAAATCCCCAAAATATTTCAAAAATCCTTGAAAGAAATTAATTTAGATTTGAGGAGGAATCCAAATTTCCCCAATGAAGAGGAAAGTAATTGGAAAGAGGTGAGAAAAGTTGGAAAAGCTGAGGAAAAGCATAAAACAGCTTTAAAGAGTCCCAAAATGGGAAGCCTAGGCTAAACAGGAAAGAAAGCATCCTGATATTCTGGACGCAGAATTAGAAACATGCTTTGGAAAAATATGAGCTTAAATAAGCTGCTCCTAAGCAGATCAGAGGTTGATCTGTCCTAGGAGGTGATCTCAGCTCAGGGGTGAGTCATGGGAGACAAAGAGGATTCTAAGGTTGGGAGGTTGGTCATTTGCCACAGTGGTATGTTCCTGAAATTATTGTTTATTTTGATGTATTATTGTATGAATTAGCTACATATAAAACATAAAAGAATTTGTATGATTGATTTTGGTACTACATTTAACAGAGTCCATCCTAAGGCATTCACCTTCCAGATTCTGTGTAGCTGTAGACCAGAAATCCATAGAGTAGAAACCACAGAAACTCTAAACCAAGGTCGGTTTAAATCTGAGGTTACTTAGTCTCTACAGATAATTAGATCCTTTCTTGTTCCTATAGATACAAATGTGATGTTTTATGCTCATATGTATGCTATAAAAATATGGTAGCAAAACTGATATTTACATGGTACCTTAAAATAGAAGCAAAGACAGGAAAATAAGAATTTCAAGTTAATTATAAATCCAGGAGAAATCTTCTTCTAGCTGTAGTAATCATAAGAACTACCCTTGAAATTCTCTTCTCAGTGGAAAGTAATCCAAATCATAGACAAGCCTCTAGCAAAAATTCTTCAACCATTGCTGGTTTCCAAATTGGAAGACTAGTACTCTAAATAAAATCAACAAAAATTGGGGAAATCTTTAATCTGCTTCTGCCTAAAGTACAATATTTTCATTCCATATCTACTATAGAGAAATCTAAAGTCTGAGATCATATGCAAACAATTAGAAAAGAAGGAGAAGTTTCATAACATAGTATACTAGTGTTGTATAGATAGTACACCTATTTGAAAGAAAAACTGAAAGCGCCCCAAGGAAAGGGATCTCTATTCTCGATCCCATAATTCTAGACACAAATTATTGAAGTCATATGAGTAGTCATGGACATCACATATGTATATAGAAAAAAAATAAGAGAGGAAATTAAATATTAGTGACGCTCACATGTAAGGCACAAATCGAAACTTCGATTTGGGAGACATAATATATATATAACTAAATCAAGAAGGAAAACAAAAACATGAAGAACCTTCGGCGCTTAGGTAACAGAAGTAATACGATTTAATAACTGTGAGAACTATCTATGCATAGGTGTGGCATCATAGTAGACGAGTGCGTAATAAGTTTAACTCTGCCTGTATAAAAATAAAACGACAACATTATTTAAGTCCGGGTCCTAGATCCTGCTCGGCGCTTCTCTATAATAGTAACAAGATTTTTACTGTGTGACCCCGTAAGGTCGATTAGATCAAACTAAAAGAAATCATTATTTACTTCAGTGATAGCATAAGAATGATCATTACTGAGTAAACGCCAGAGGATCGGCTAAGGCAAAAACAAAAAACGATAACCATTAATTATTTCCACGACTGAGATCCGTTCGGCTCATCTCTGAAGAGGTGACATGGGCGACCTCGAGTCCCACACCTGCGTAGACAGTAAGGTCAGAAAAAAAAGAAAGTGGATGCCTAAAATTATGTCGAATGGAATCAGTGAAATACGAAATATATTACATGTCTGTTAGTGCCGAGATCGGTATTAATAAACGAGAAACAAGGGATAACAGATGTAGTTAGAAAAAAATTAACGATAAGGACGAAAACAAAAACGCCATGCCAGCCGCATTATTTCTAAATTTGAATAGACTTGATTTAGTCATTAATCGAAGCGAAAATAGGAAATTACATAAATATAATACCTGTCGTGCATTTCCTGAACTCAGAAATAAAGTCACATGGTTAAATAAATGATTTGTCACTAGAGCATTAGAAGCGCAGTCACGCTATAAGCATTTCATCCATTAAACACACAGTGCTATTACAATTATAAATATGCTGAGGGTAATAGTAACGCTCAGAACATGGGTGTGCGTGCTGAGCCGTAACCTGCATGTCAACAGTGAGGCGAGTTCAAAATATAGACATTGCACCTCAACTCGTATCATAAACATAATCTCTGGAAAACGAGAAATTGATAATACATAGCGACATGAATTTAAAGAAGTTGGTTACCATCGTAATCACGAGGGAAGCTTGGGAACGAGCAGGGTCGTTGCACCAGAAGGAGACAGGACACGCACTGAACCAGAGGTCCTCCTGCATCAATGAGAACACGCAGGCACTTGACTATTAAACCCTGGTTTTTCTATTCCGCAGAGAGAAATTAGAGCTGAACACAAGAAATGAAATAATAATGAACAGGGGAGGGTTTAAAATGTGAACCGAAACCCTAACCCTAAATCTACAGTATCACCCACAAAAGTGCGTTGCAGGTTTGGCGTACAGATCATAGACTCAACCCTAATCCGCGTCGACCTCTAGTAGCACGGAATCCCTAGAAGGGTTTTAGAAATCAAGATGAGTAGGTAAGACCAGTACCATCTCATAAAAATGGATTTTCTCCAACTCTAAATTCGTGCATCGAGCCGACGGAAAGTCTGCAAAGCTGTGCATTCATCCTGCTGAAGCAACCCCTACTGAAGGCACGTATAGCTGGGAACACAGAGGAACAGGCCTATCTCTCCCGAGGTAGGCGAGGGTGAGTGCCAGACGTTAACCTTGCAGAGTTCCTTGCCTCTGCGTGGGATGCGTGTATTCTTCTGTCCATGAAAATTGATCCAAAACGATATGTGAAGTACAGAAGACAGAGGAAAATGCAGACCGCCGCCGCCTCTGATGCACCACCTGAACACTCCAGCATATAATCGATCTCAGAAAAAACCCAACGTGACAAAAATATGTGCAATCTTACTTCTGGCGGTTACACGCAAATATTTCGGGCAAGATCGCGGGTATAATGCGTATCACTGTATATGGTACCTGCACTGTACAGGGCGGAGGTTAATTATCAGTGGTAACATGCCGACGTTAACATGGTAATGCATACTCACGCCACCATAATACATGCATATCGTGTAACTGCTGCATAATAATCTCATACGCCCGTCTAGTTACTCATTACATGCTTGTTCTTCGCATGTATGTAGCGTAAAACCATAATATCACAAACCCTACTATGCGAGTTTACAAGAGAATAAAATCATGTTATGTTATGTGACTTTAAAAAGTAAAGGAACGAATTAAATCTTACATCATGCGATGGGTTAAAAGTCGTATAGAATGTAATGACCTTAATGGTTAGGAGATTAACCACCTAGATAACTATATATATGTCGGACATATAAACATTTATGAAGTGGGTTAAGGAGCACGCATTAATGATTTATGGGTAGGATATTAAATCCCATATATATATATATATATATATAAATACACATCTATATATATATTGGATTTAATAAAGTTGCACTTTAGATTTCTATGGGCAGGATATTAAATACCTATATATATATATATATATAAAAACATATATATATATTGGTTAATAAAGTGGCACTTATTTTGGTTTTATTAAATTGCACTTTAATTGAATTTAATAAGTTGAACAGGTGTGAACTTTGGTACTGAAATTCACCCATATGTATAGATTGTATTTAAACTAGAAGTGGAAAATTTGCTAGTAGAGAAGGAATACGTTGTCTTGGAAAAAAAAAACCAAAAAAAATTTGGGAGGTGTGACAAATGGTATCAGAGCCCAAGTGCAAAAACTGGGTTGTTTTTGTTGTGCTCACTAAACTCTGAATGCTATGGAACAATGTAGAGAGTGTTTTTTTTTGTTCTTTTGTTTTACTGATAAAATTTATGAGTGTGTACAGTGGTGCTAAAATGGTTGAAGAAGGAGGAATTTATGTGGATCTGCGTGATGAGTTTGCTACTCCAGATCCCAATGCACCGGTAATGGCTATGTTGCACCGATTGCAATGAGAATTGGCTGAACTAAGAAGCCAGAATGACATATTGTCATCAGCCAGTAAGGAGCAGGAAAAGCTCATCAGAGAACTCACTTACCGGAATAGCCAAGAAGGCGAAGGTTCCGAGAAGAGAAAGATGGATGAGTCTGATGATGATGATGCTACGAGACAGCCGCATAAACAGAAAAGAGAACTGCAGGGGGAGTTCCGAAAGATCAAACCTCCCTCCTATGCTGGGGAGAAGGAGGAAGATGCTGAAGCTTGGTTGTTGAACATGATCAAGTATTTCCAAGTATATGAATATGAGAGCAATCTGAAGGCCAGATTAGCTGTGTATCAGCTACAAGGAAAGGCTACACTGTGGTGGGAAGAGACAAAAATGGTGCATGCCATAGATGAAAAGACAGTTACTTGGGAATACTTTCAGGATAAGTTCAAGAATCGTTATTTGAACGAACGATATTATGATGATAAAGCAAAAGAATTCCATGAACTTAGACTAGGGAAGCTCACCATCGATGAGTTTGTCACTAAGTTTACAAATTTACTGAGATATGTCCCTTACATTAGGGAAGAAAAGGAAAAGGTACAAAGGTTTTTAAATTGCATGCCTACTGTGTACAAGGAGAAAAATTGAGTTTGATAACCCAAAGACAATGGATGAAGCTGTTAGAAAAACAAGATTATGCTATCAGTAGTTTAAAGGTAAAGCTGAACAAGGGAAGAGCTGGCTGAACAAGGGTGAGTTCAAAGGTAAAAGACCAAAACGAGCATATCTAAGAAATTTTGGTAGAGATCATCAGCGAAAAAAATTCAATAAACCAAAAGAAAGCCAAACTGCTCAGTCCCAAGTGGCTTCAAAACAAGTAGAAGGAAACAATAAAAAGGAAGGGACAGTCAGAATAAAGGAACCTTTGAAGTGTTGGGGCTGTGGAGAACCCCATATGATGAGGGATTGCCCCCATCGAAATATACACATGATCAGCAGAGAGCAAGAGGCAACAACAGTAAATGACATAGCCAGAAATATACCAACTATCAGTGAAGCCTTGGAAAATCGGCAAGCAGAACATCAAGCAACCATGGTGGAAATGGAGGGTAAGATTTCTGACCTACCCATTACTGTTTTGATTGATCCAGGTGCTTCTTTGAGTTACATTAGTCCTGGAATTGTAGAAAAATGTAAAATTAAACCTGAAAAATTTCAGCAGTCATGGTTGGTACAGCTGGCTACTGGAACTAAGAGAAAAGTCACACATAAATTGCCCAAAACAACAATACAATTGAATGGCTTTACAGCAGAAGTAAATTTGAACATATTTCCATTAGGATCCTATGATCTGCTGATAGGAATGGATTGGCTGGAAAAGAAGAAAGCTCTGATGAACTGCTGGATAAAACCCTGCATTGTGTGGATGAAGAAGGGAAACCTTTTACACTAAAAGGGAAACCAAAATCCATTTCAGTAAGACAAATATCATCCTTACAATTGAAAAGAACAGCTCGAAAAGGATACCAAGTCTATGCATTATATGTGGAAGAAGTAGAACAGAGGACGGAAGAAAATCTGCTGAATGAGTTACCGGTGGTAAGGGAATTTAAAGAAGTTTTCCCAGAGGATATTCCTCATCTTCCCCCCAAAAGAGACATTGACTTTTCTATAGATTTGGTGCCGGGAGCTACACCTGTTTCCCGAGCCCCCTATCGAATGAGTCCACCTGAACTCATGGAGCTGAAGATGCAACTTCAAGAATTATTAGATAAAGGATACATTAGACCGAGTGTGTCTCCATGGGGAGCACCAGTCTTATTTGTGAAAAAGAAGGATGGAACTTTTAGGATGTGCATTGACTATCATCAACTGAACAAGTTGACCATCAATAATAGATACCCTTTACCTAGAATTGATGATCTTTTCGATCAAGTGAGAGGAGCTTCAGTCTTTTCAAAGATTGACTTAAGAACTGGTTATCACCAGCTCAAAATCAAGGAAGAAGACATCAGCAAAACAACCTTTCGAACCAGGTACGGACACTACGAGTTTGTAGTCCTACCTTTTGGTCTGACAAATGCTCCTGCCACCTTTATGTGCCTGATGAACAGTGTGTTAAATAAGTATTTGGATAAGTTTGTTCTAGTGTTCATAGATGATATTTTAGTCTACTCCAAAAACAAAGAGGAACACCAGGAACATTTACGGATGGTGTTGCAAACTCTGAAGGAAAATCAGCTATATGCTAAGTTAAGTAAATGTGAATTTTACAAGGATGAGATTCAATATTTGGGTCACATTATCTCTGAAAAAGGGCTTGTAGTTGACCCTGAAAAGATAAAAGCAATTAAAGAATGGCTGATTCCAACTGATGTTTCAGCAGTAAGGTCATTCATGGGGATAGCAGGCTATTATCGTCGATTTGTGGAGAGATTTTCTGCCATAGCACATCCCATCACTTCATTGCAAAGAAAGGGTGTCAAGTTTGTGTGGACTGAGAAATGTCAGAACAGTTTCGAGCAGTTAAAACAAAAACTTATTTCAGCCCCTATATTAAAAATTGCTGATCCTGATAAAGAGTTTGTTGTATGTACAGATGCTTGCAGAGAAGGGCTAGGAGGAGTCATGTTGCAGGAAAATTTAGTCATTGATTATGAATCTAGGAAACTGAAAACACATGAACAAAATTATAGTGCATATGACTTGGAATTTGCAGCTGTTATCCATGCTTTAAAAAGGTGGAGGCACTATCTGCTGGGGAAGAAGTTCACATTGATGACTGATCATATTAGCCTCAAATATTTTTTTTCCCAAACTGACCTGAATGCAAGACAAGCCAGATGGCTGTCCTTTCTAAGTGAATTTGATATGGATATAAAGCATATCAAGGGAAAATAAAATAAAGTTGCTGATGCCTTAAGTAGAAATGCTTGTCAACATTTAAACAACATTGGGAGTAGTGCCCAGATGGAGATAGAGGAATTGGTAGGAAAAGCAGCAAATCAAGATCCCAACTATGAAGCACTCTTGGTGAAACTACAGAAAAAGGATAAAACTGATTTCACTAAAAACCAAAGAGGGCTACTCTAATACAAAAACAGGTTGTATATTCCAGATATAGAGTCATTGAAAAGAGAAATTCTAGATGAATATCACAAACAGCCCTATGCAGGACATCCAGGATACCAAAAGATGTTAACAGCCTTGAAGAAGAAGTTGTTCTGGCCAGGAATGAAGAGAGATGTGGCAGAATATTTAAGTAAATGTATGGAGTGTAAACTAGTCAAAGTTGAGCATCAACACCCAGCAGGGCTTTTAAATCCCCTGCCAATTGCAGAATGGAAATGGGACACAGTTTTCATGGATCTTATAACAGGACTACCCAAAACCAAATACCAACATGATTTAGTAATGGTGGTAGTAGACACTTTAACCAAGGCCGCTCACTTTATACCAGTGAAATCAACTTTCGGAACAGCTCAAGTAGCAAATGTTTTTCTGAAGGAGATAGTAAGGCTTCATGGAGTTCCCAAAGTAATTGTTTCAGATCGAGATGCTAAGTTTACAGCAGCATTTTGGAAAGGATTGTTTGGAGGGATGGGTACTAAGGTGAATTTCAGTACTGCCTACCACCCTCAAACTGACGGGCAAACAGAAGGGACGAATCAAATTCTGGAGGATATGTTGAGAATGTATGTGATGGATAGGCCATCAAAGTGGGAAGAGTATCTTCATTTAGCTGAGTTTGCCTATAATAATAGCTACCAATCCTCTATTAAGATGAGTCTGTTTGAGGCACTCTATGGGAGAAAGTGCCGTACTCCCTTGAGCTGGAGTTAACGAGAGGATAAACTGGTGTTGGGAACAGATGCACTACAAGAGATGGAAAGAATTGTTAAACAAATACAGAGAAATATCAAGACAGCAGAAGATCGACAGAAGAGCTATGCTGATAAGAAAAGAGTACACCGAGAATTCAAAGTGGGGGATCATGTGTATTTGCGCATCAAACCCAAAAAGAGCACACTTTATGCAGGAAGTTGTGAAAAACTGGCTCCTAGATATTGTGGGCCTTTTGAAGTTTTAGAAAGGGTGGGACCAGTGGCTTACAAGCTGGCCTTACCACCCCATGTTAGAGTGCATAATGTGTTTCATATTTCATTATTAAAAAGATACGTGCATGATGCTTCTCACATAGTTGATTGGAATGTTGTATAGGTGGAACCAGAAGGGGAGTTTCTGCCAGAACCGCTTCAAATATTGGAGCGGGAAGAAATTGAATTGAGAAACAGAACAGTGGCCAGAGTAAAGGTGCAGTTGAAGCACTTTACTGCTGAAGAAGCTACCTGGGAAAAGGAAGCCGAAATGATGGAAAAATATCCATTTTTGTTTAAATGAACTCTAGTAGTTGAATAACAACACCGAGGACGGTGTTTATTTTCAGAGGGGGAATATGTAACACCCCCAATGTGTTGAATTTTTTAAAGTTAGACATTTGAACTAAATCCTAAGGGGGTGGACCCCAAGGGATAAGTATGGTGTGAATGTATTTGCATATTCTATTTGAGGAAATAAATAAAAAATGATTGTGCATTTTGACCAAGATGAGAATTAGAGATCACTTGCCAAATCCATGAGGATGGATAAGGCAACAAATCCCCAAAATCTTTCAAAAATCCTTGAAAGAAATTAATTTAGATTTTAGGAGGAATATAAATTTCCCCAATGAAGAGGAAATTAATTGGGAAGAGGTGAGAAAAGCTGGAAAAGCTGAGGAAAAGCATAAAGCAGCTTTAAAGAGTCCCAAAATGGGAAGCCTAGGCTAAACAGGAAAGAAAGCATCCTGCTATTCTGGACACAGAATTAGAAACATGCTTTGGGGAAATATGAGCTTAAATAAGGTGCTCCTAAGGAGATCAGGGGTTGATCTGTCCTAGGAGGTGATCTCAGCTCGGGGGTGAGTCCTGGGAGACAAAGAGGATTCTAAATTTGGGAGGTTGGTCATTTGCCACAGTGGTATGTTCCTGAAATTATTGTTCATTTTGATGTATTATGGGATGAATTAGCTACATATAAAACTTAAAAGAATTTGTATGATTGATTTTGGTACTACATTTAACAAAGTCCATCCTAAGGCATTCACCTTCCAGATTCTGTGTAGTTGTAGACCAGAAATCCATAGAGTAGAAACCACAAAAACTCTAAACCAAGGTCGGTTTAAATCTGAGGTTACTTAGTCTCTACAGATAATTAGATCTTTTCTTGTTCTTATAGATACAAATGTGATGTTTTATGCTCATATGTATGCTATAAAAATATGGTAGCAAATCTGATATTTACATGGTACCCTAAAATAGAAGCAAAGACAGGAAAATAAGTATTTCAAGTTATTTATAAATCCAGAAGAAATCTTCTTCTAGCTGTAGTACTCATAAGAATTACCCTTGAAATTCTCTGCTCAGTGGTAAATAATCCAAATCATAGACAAGCCTCTAGCAAAATTCTTCAACCATTGCTGGTTTCCAATTTGGAAGACTAGTACTCTAAATAAAATAAACAAAAATTTGGGGTAACTTTAATCTGCTTCTGCCTAAAGTACAATAATTTCATTCCATATCTACTATATAGAAATCTAAAGTCTGATCTCATATGCAAACAAATAGAAAAGAATGAGAAGTTTCATAACATAGTATACTAGTGTTGTATAGATAGTACACTTATTTGAAAGAAAAACTGAAAGCGCCCCAAGGAAAGGGATCTCTATTCTCGATCCCATAATTCTAGACACAAATTATTGAAGTCATATGAGTAGTCATGGACATCACATATGTATATAGAAAAAAAATAAAAGAGGAAATTAAATATTAGTGACGCTCACATGTAAGGCACAAATCGAAACTTCGATTTGGGAGACATAATATATATATAACTAAATCAAGAAGGAAAACAAAAACATGAAGAACCTTCGGCGCTTAGGTAACGGAAGTAATACAATTTAATAACTGTGAGAACTATCTATGCATAGGCGTGGCATCATAGTAGACGAGTGCGTAATACGTTTAACTCTGCCTGTATAAAAATAAAACGACAACATTATTTAAGTCCGGGTCCTAGATCCCGCTCGGCGCTTCTCTATAATAGTAACACGATTTTTACTGTGTGACCCTGTAAGGTCGATTAGATCAAACTAAACGAAATCGTTATTTACTTCAGTGATAGCATAAGAATGATCATTACTGAGTAAACGCCAGAGGATCGGCCAAGGCAAAAACAAAAAACGATAACCATTAATTATTTCCACGACCGAGATCTGTTCGGCTCATCTCTGAAGAGGTGACATGGGCGACCTCGAGTCCCACACCTGCGTAGACAGTAAGGTCAGAAAAAAAAAGAAAGTGGATGCCTAAAATTATGCCGAATGGAATCAGTGAAATACGAAATATATTACATGTCTGTTGGTGCCGAGATCGGTATTAATAAATGAGAAACAAGGGATAACAGATGTAGTTAGAAAAAAATTAACAATAAGGATGAAAACAAAAACGCCATGCCAGCCGCATTATTTCTAAATTTGAATAGACTTGCTTTAGTCATTAATCGGAGCGAAAATAGGAAATTACATAAATATAATACCTGTCGTGCATTTCCTGAACTCAGAAAGAAAGTCACATGGTTAAATAAATGATTTGTCACTACAGCATTAGAAGCGCAGTCACGCTATAAGCGTTTCATCCGTTAAACACACAGTGACATTACAATTATAAATATGCTGAGGGTAATAGTAACGCTCAGAACACAGGTGTGCGCGCTGAGCCGTAACCTGCATGTCAACAGTGAGGCGAGTTCAAAATATACACATTGCACCTCAACTCGTATCATAAACATAATCTCTGGAAAACGAGAAATTGATAATACATAGCGACATGAATTTAAAGAAGTTGGTTACCATCGTAATCACGAGGGAAGCTTGGGAACGAGCAGGGTCGTTGCACCAGAAGGAGACAGGACACGCACTGAGCCAGAGGTCCTCCTGCATCAATGAGAACATGTAGGCACTTGACTATTAAACCCTGGTTTTGCTATTCCACAGAGAGCAATTAGAGCTGAACACAGGAAATGAAATAATAATGAACAGGGGAGGGTTTAAAATGTGAACCGAAACCCTAACCCTAAATCTACAGTATCACCCACAAAAGTGCGTTGCAGGTTTGGCGTACAGATCATAGACTCAACCCTAATCTGCATCGACCTCTAGTAGCACGGAATCCATAGAAGGGTTTTAGAAATCAGGATGAGTAGGTAAGACCAGTACCATCTCATAACAATGGATTTTCTCCAACTCTAAATTTGTGCATCGAGCCGACGGAAAGTCTGCAAAGCTGTGCATTCATCCTACTGAAGCAACCCCTACTGAAGGCACGTATAGCTGGGAGCACAGAGGAATAGGCCTATCTCTCCCGAGGTAGGCGAGGGTGAGTGCCAGACGTTAACCTTGCAGAGTTCCTCGCCTCTGCGTGGGACGCGTGTATTCTTCTGTGCATGAAAATTGATCCGAAACGATATGTGAAGTATAGAAGACAGAGGAAAATGCAGACCGCCGCCGCCTCTGATGCACCACCTGAACACTCCAGCATATAATCGATCTCAGAAAAAACCTTACGTGAAAAAAAGATGTGCAATCTTACTTCTGGCGGTTACACACAAATATTTCGGGCAAGATCGCGGGTATAATGCGTATCACTGTATATGGTACCTGCACTGTACAGGGCGGAGGTTAATTATCAGTGGTAACATGCCGACGTTAACACGGTAACGCATACTCACGCCACCATAATACACGCATATCGTGTAAGTGCTGCATAATAATCTCATACGCCCGTCTAGTTACTCATTACATGCTTGTTCTTCGCATGTATGTAGCGTAAAACCATAATATCACAAACCCTACTATGCGAGTTTACAAGAGAATAAAATCATGTTATGTTATGTGACTTTAAAAAGTAAAGGAACGAATTAAATCTTACATCATGCGATGGGTTAAAAGTCGTATAGAATGTAATGACCTTAATGGTTAGGAGATTAACCACCTAGATAACTATATATATGTCGGACATATAAACATTTATGAAGTGGGTTAAGGAGCACACATTAATGATTTATGGGTAGGATATTAAATCCCATATATATATATATATATATATATATATATATATAATTACACATCTATATATATATTGGATTTAATAAAGTTGCACTTTAGATTTCTATGGGCAGGATATTAAATACCTATATATATATATATATATATATATATATATAAACATATATATATATATTGGTTAATAAAGTGGCACTTATTTTGGTTTTATTAAATTGCACTTTAATTGAATTTAATAAGTTGAACAGGTGTAAACTTTGGTACTGAAATTCACCCATATGTATAGATTGTATTTAAACTAGAAGTGGAAAATTTGCTAGTAGAGAAGGAATAAGTTGTCTTGGAAAAAAAAAAACCAAAAAATTTTTGGGAGGTGTGACAATAAATTTTTTAATCGTATTTAAATAATACTTTTACTATCATAAAAACATATAAAATAACATTAAAAAAATTAAAGATAATAAAATAAATTTAAATATTAATAAAAATTATATATATATATATATATATATATATATATATATATATAATAAATTAGGTATATATCTATATTAATTAACAATTATAATAATTAGAATAATAAACTAACATAATTTAACAATGGTACAACTAAGGATTATTATGATGATTTATTATAAAATAAATTTAAATACTTATTATTATGTGTTTTTATCAAAATTTAAAATATATAAAATATAATTGCAAATATGAAAATTAAAGTAGATGTATATTTAAAGTGACATTATATAGCTTAATATGATAAAAATATTGTAACGTAATATAATATCTTATAAATAATAATAAAAAAATTATAAATTAAACTAAATATAAAATAATTTAATAATATATAATAATAATAAAAACATGCTATTATATTTAATAATATATAAAAAAAAAATAAAAAAAAATCTATGAATGATAAATATAATAACATATCATTTATATTTATATTTTTTATAATAAAACATGATAATAATCCATAGTTATATCATTGTTTAAATTATGCTAGTTTATATTTATATATATATTTATATATATATATATAATTTAATATTTGAAATAATATTTAATAATTAAATTTAAATATTTTTATAATTATGTTATTTATTTTTATAATTAATTTAATTGTCAATTTATGTAATTATTATATTTTAATTTTCAAATAATTATAAATTTTTTAATTTATTTTATTGTTTTATAAATTTTTTATCTTAAAATATTTATATCTTTTAAAAAACATTATTATAATTTTTTTTTTTAATATTTCAAAATTAATGTTAGGTTTTAAATAAACTAAAAATCGATATATACAAAGCTTCTCTTAGTTTTGAGATGTAAAATATCTACCAACAAGGTCAACCACATGAAGTTGAGAGCTTATATAACCCCAAAAACAGTACATCATTGGCATGGGACTAACCACACCAAAAACAGTCCATCATTGGCATGGGACTAACCACACGCACACACCCACAAAATCCATTGCCAATGAGGCATAATCACTCACATGCATACATGCACACAACAAACATACACATGGGCACAAACATTACACATAATGACTCACAAGGTGACATGTTCACACACATCAGACTTATAATTAATTTTAGAATTAATATTATTTTATGCATGTGTTTAAAATTGAGTATAAATATTATGATGTCGACAATTACAATTATTTTATAAGTTAATTAGTATAAAATTAATAAGTATTTATTTTCTTTATTATATTTAGAGAAATGCATATTTTAAACAAAAATTTAGGATTAATATTTTTCCCTATATTATTAAATTATAGTATTATGAAAACTAAAATTATAAATGAGTCAAATTAATGAAAAAAATTAATTAAAATTAATTGAGTTTATTTATTGTATTGATTTTAGTATTAGATAGTTAATTTATATGTGTTATTATAAATTGATATTGTTATAAATATTATGTTATTGTTCTTTTTCTTTTTAGTTTCATGATTTGCATGATACTTTATAACATGATAATGGTTGATTGAGTTGTAACTTGTGGGATAATATTATTTCTTTTTACTGTTATTGTAATAAGTATATTATTTTGCAATTTAAAATTATCAAAGTTTAAATAGAAAAAAAATCCATAATAACGATAATAAAAATAATAATAACTTAATTAAAAAATCAATAAAAGAAAAAATAATACAATAATAATAATAATAATAATAATAATAATTTAACAAATATTTAAACTAATATATTTATAAGTTAATATTGAAACTAATACATCTATAAATCAATATTCAAAATAATATATTAATATATAGAAATAAAGAGAGTATATTTATAATCATATAAATAAAAAATTAAAAAATATACTTTCACATATCACACTAATATATCTACATGAAAATAATACATATACAATAGTAAGAAAGAAAGATTCCTACATAAGAAAAAAATAGATGAATACACACATGAAGAATACATTTGTACACATAAAAATAATACAAGTTAACAAGACAAATATAGGAATGTAGCCAATAATAAATTCATACACATGAATACATTCATACACATACAAAGAAAAGAATACAAATAAAGAAGACACATTGGAAAGTAGATTCATACACACATGAAGAAGGCATTCATACACATACATAGAATACAAGGAAATAAGACACATTACCAAAGAATATATTCATACACACATGAATAAGGCATTCATACACATACAAAAAATACAAGTAAATAGTCACATATAAAGGTAGCAAAGAATAGATTCATACACACAATAAATACATGTAAACAACACAAATCAAATGCAACAAAGAATTGTTTCATATACATATAAATCTCATACAAGTAAATACTTCTCAGACAAATACAACAAATAATACATTCATACACATAAAAGTAAAGAATATCCATACAAAACAATACTGAAAAGATACACACACAAAGCAAATAAGGAAGTAATACTGAAAAACATTCAAGATAATACAACCAACTCTTAAAGATAATTAAATGTATATACATAGAAACACTAAAACCACTACTCTAACACTCAATGCAGACTCAAGAAATACACACATATACATATAAATAAACAATGAAAAAATAGTCAAAAGCATGCAAAATGAGACATTCGTCAACATAGAAGAGTAAACAATTCAAACAAGTACATACAAGTAATGAAAAAAATTTCAATAATACATTCACACACAACATATAGAAGTATACATCTCATTCATTGATAAATTCCAAAATAAAAAACACAACAAATATATTATAACTATGGCAATGCAACTAATTAAAACACTATTTCAATTCTCAAAACCATGCATTCATATACATACAAAATAAAGAATCCAAAACATACATTATTACCAAAATACTTTCATAAATTTATATATGTAAGCAAGAATTATATAAATAATAAAGCCAATACATAAATATTTAAATATAAAAAATTCATACAAATAAATAATAAAAATATTTAAATATTTATCAACACTCTAAAAAAATATTAGTATTTTATTTAAATCTATAAAAATATTAATAAAAATATTATACTTCAAATATGATAATAAAACTATATAAATAAATAAATAAATAAAATCAAAACTAAATCAAAATATTATTTAAAATATATATATATATATAAATAAATTTAGGTTATAATTGTTATATAATTTATTAAGAGTGAGTTATTTTTGTGCAATGTGTGAGAAGATGTTTAAAACATTGTAAAAAATTTAAATGATTTAAGTGAATAAGAGTGACTTTGCCATTTCTGTTTATATGGGGAAGATGTTTAAAACATTGAAAAATTGTTTAATGATTTATGTGAATAAAAGTAATTTTGTCATTTTCGTATATGTTGGGAAGATGTTTAAAACATGTTTATAAATTATTATTATAATAACATGATATATTTATGTTTGTGCATATTGGAGTTACTATAAAAACTAAAGATCATGAAAACCATGAACACAAGGAACACAACTCAAAAGAGGGTTACAATTTAACCTTCCTAAGAGCCATTTGGAGGGGGTTGAATTCCCATCCACACAACAAATAGCCTAGTCCTTTTATTAATGATAGTTCATGTACATTGTTTGATGAGCATATCCAAACAAAAAAAGTCATTTTTTTCTAATTACAACATTAAAAATTTACATAAAAATAGATAATGTCTTCGACTCACTCAAGAACAACTCAACTTCGGCATTGATAAATTTTCTGCAACATAAAACACTGAAATGATATTGTTAGTATACAATTTTTTCATAATAACTTGTAACATAATTAACTTTACCATTCATATTAAAACAAAAAAAACAAAAAACAAAACCAAAACCATTTTATACATGATAAAGATCAAGAAAAAACATTAATACAATTATGTAAAGTTATCAAAATTTAATATAACTAACAAATTTAATATAATATAAATATAAATATAAATATATTTAAAAAAAAAAATGTTACATTGTAAATTTAATAAAAAAATAAAAGTTGCTATAAAATTAATAAAACGAAGTAATGTAATTAATAAATAAGAGAGGAAAAATAATCTTTTGATTACGTGAAATCTGTTTTAGGATATGAACACCTTTTCACTACTAACCAGTTATGATAGCTTTCAACAGTTGTCCACTATTGCATATGTTTTGGGTTCATCCCATAACTACTTATGACCTCCTCTTCACTTCTAACCAATGAGGCCTTTCAATAGTTATCCTATGCAATTTCCAAAAAACTCACACTCAAAACTACTCAATGGCATAGCTTATAGATTGAACTTATCATAACTGAATTAATATTGCATTCTACTAAACATCACACTAAACTTGTACATGCACTTGTCCCATGTTATGCATGTAAATAGCAAGACTCTGCATAAATTGACTAATTGTTGGCAATTGCACATTGCCGTCCACTAAGACTTTAAAAATTTACTATCTACAATTACAATAGAATGCAACGCACCAATATCGTTGAAATTTAATACGAACCACTAGAATCAATTCACAATACAACAAGAATTGAGCTCCTATGTTCAATTTCCTTCCACTAAGCATCATAGTGGGAATACCTTATAACCCATAGCAACATTAGGCTCAACTTAGGTGTAAAATTGAGTTTATTACATAATACAAATAAAACAATCTGGTGAATGCCAATAGAATTGAGTACATGATACAAATAAATCAAACTCGTGAATGTAGATATGTAGATATGCATGCTATGGAGCAGACACTTACTTCCATATAAGCCCTACGCGGGAATTTCTGGGGTTTCTTCTTGCTATCACTTCTGAATTGCACAATTATCAAGAGAGAGGGCTCGGTCTTTCTCACGAATCCGTAGATCCCGCTCTGTAGGTTTTTGCAGTGTAAGGCTTTGAGCGGTGCCTCTCAACTCACTGAACCACCTTCTCAATCTCCTGCTAAATATACCCATGCATAATAAGCTACTCAAGGAAAAGATAATGGTTTTTTTACGTAAATGAGTGGTTCCATGATTGGTGCTAGTACTATTTAAGCAACTCCAGATTCATCTGGTTATGGAACTATTATGAAAATAGGACAATTGGCGGCATGAAATGAGAAAAGGAAGAGCTGAATTGGGGTTTGGAGAGACAACTGTGTCAATATCCAAAAATATTGATGGCTACATGACTTGTTACATGGAAAACCACCTAGCACCTCACATGTCAATATCCTCGACACTTATGTCAACACAGACCGACATAGATGACTAAACCTGTTTCAATTTTCATAACTATTCTGCAATGGACATGTTCTGTAAATATATCATAGAGATATTTGTAAACTGCAACAAGAAACAAGAAATAAGGGAGAACAGGAACATTCACGAAGAATACTAACCTAATCTTTCAGTTTCTGTTGAAACTGTGGAAACTGGTGGTTGCAAAAGCCCTAGAAACTTCTCATTCTCTGCTGCAAAAGCATTGGAAACGATGCCCGAGCTCCTCTGCTCCAAAAGCATTGGAAACCCTGTCCCAGCTCTTCTGCTCCAAAAACATTGGACACTCTGTTCCAGCTCGTGTATATAGCATTCTAACTCATCAGAAAAGGAAACATAAAAAGGGTCGAGGAATGAATTTAAAAAATAATTCAAGAAAATATTGCCATGAGTACAAAGTCACACCAACTCACTCTGAAAACATTAGTTGTTCATTAGTTGCCCCTTCAACCATCAGTGCATATTGAATATCCTGAGCCTGGGCTTTCGCTCTCAATTACCACAAATCCATAGTTGTTCATTAGTTTCCCCTTCAACCATCAGTGCATATTGAATATCCTGAGCCTGGGCTTTCGCTCTCAATTACCACAAATCCACAGACACACAAACGAAACATTTACACACAACACATCGCACATTACATGCATACCACAACACTACACATGACAGTCATGCATACAACACTATACAGAATATTTATGGAGCGCTCCATAAGACAGACAACTTTAACTTAGCATAACAGTGCTTGAGAGAGAAAGAGCACCCATGCTTAACCTGTAGATTGAACAGAGAAAACAATTTGTCACGTTACACAGAGAAAACAATTAATTTGTCAGTTACACAAATGTCTCTGTAAAATGAATTAAACACACATATTAAAGCAACAGAAAAATTACTCAAACACCTATAGCCTTTAGCTGCATAACCATTTTTTTCTGTGGAATTAATTAAACAAATAGATAAACAATTTAAAGGAAACAGAAAACTACCATCTCCATAAATAATCCACTCCATAAAAGGAAACTGTTGTTTTGGGACTGCAAAAATTTCGATCACCTCCTCTTCGTTGCTGAATTTCCTCCGCCTCTCATTCTTCATTCATCACAATCATTGATCCCTCCAATTCATGAGGCATCTCCTCTTCTGTCATGAATATCTTCTACTAATTCTTCATTCATCACAATGCCTTCTTAATTCATCACGCACCTCTTCTTCGTTCGTGAATTTCCTCCTCTCATTCTTCATTCATCAGATAATCAAGCGCTCGAGTATATAATGACCACGACATTAGTGAGATTTATGCTTGTTTTTGGACCGTTGGGTTCAAATTTAGGTTTAACGAATCTTGTAATCACTATCCATTAAACCAATCTTTTAATTGCCATCCATTAAACCATGCTCGTCATGCTTTTTTTTTTTAATCTTTTAATTAACATCCATTAAACCATGCTCGCCATGCTTGTTCTTTTACCGTTGTTTTCAAATTTAGGTCTAACCAATCTTTTAATCACTATCCATTAAACTAGTTTGTTAATTACCCCATCTTTTAACTCAGTATTACTATTTTATAATTTACGATATTTTTTAAAACTGAGCTTTTTAAAACTTGTCAATATACAGTTCAATACTAGTCAATAACTTTCTATTTTTATATTTTCAATAAAATTGATTTTTTTTTAACCTGCGCTTTTCATTTCTCTGGATGTGGATGTCCATAACACTGATTGGGTGACACTTGTTGATTGGAATATATTTAATATTTAATATGCGTGGTGGAAAGGTTGGTACTATCATTGAGTGAAATATATATATCTAAAATATAATAATAAATTAAGATAACTTAAACCAATGATAATAATAGTAAAATTTAAATCTATTAAAAATTTATGTGATTTTTTGAAATCAATTTTTGTATATATAAAACTAATTTTAAAAATAGTTATTTATATATATATATATATATATAAAACTAATTTTAAAAATAGTTATTTATAAAACTAAAAGAGATAAGTTTGTAAGAGTTAATATCAAGCTAACAAATATTTGCAATGATATACTTTTAGATCATTTTCTTTGTAATTTATTATTCATGTAATTTTTATATTAGAAGTTTTGTTTGGAATTAATTTGTGGATAATATTAGTTTGATGGTAAAGAGTGACTTTTTAGTCTTCTGTTTTTTCCCTCCAAGCTTACATTGAGTAAGGGTTGGATATGTGTAAAAAAAAATGTATAGAATGTCTTGAAGGAAGATATTTTTGGTAGAGCACATTGAGAACATTATGAATACATTCCTAAAAGTGACAGTCTAAGATGAATGTATTTGAGACAATGTACACTTCCAAAGAATGTCTTGCACTAATAACATGAGCATGAATACATTCCTAAAAGTGAGAGTCTAAGATGACTCTATTTGAAACCATGTAAGCTTCCAAATAATGTCTTGCACTAACAACATGAGCATGGAAATCTAACTTACAATCGCTGGAGGATGAGTATATTGACTCATAGATATTAAATATAGCTCTTAATTAATTTGATAAAATATTCTTTTTTAATTAGTTTATTTATTTCAACATACATATTTCTAAAACTATAATAATAAAATAAGAACTTCCACATAACTATAATAATTCCAAAGGATTTAGAAGTGTGTATTTTTATGATGTTGAGTGCCTTATAGGACAATAATATCAATGTTGTTCTTTATGTAGTTCTCCTTCACCTTACAATTTTACATGTACTAGGAAAACACTCACACCATAATCGAACATAGATCTTCTTCGAACCATTCTTACCTATAGGTAGGGTTAAAATAATATTCAATTCATCAAGTAATTACAAACCATACTTCGATGTGTATCAATCTAGCTTGCTTGATTACGTTGTAAGCCATTCCCCCGATGCAAAGTGTACCTCTTGATGTTAACTGTCACAAGAAAGATAGATAATTTGCATTGAATGACTTCCAATTCTAACTTGGTCATCCATCCATTCTTGGTAGGAACAATATTGCTTCATGCATTGGTTTGTGATGGTTTACAACTACTTATCCATTTTTACTAGTTCTCATCTTGGCCCATGCATTAGCTTATGACTGTTTTGTAGATAATCATACTTATAGATGCCACCATGAAACTAGCTTTCCTAGAAAAAAACACTTTCTTTCCAATCAACGAAGCTCATTTTCACTCAACAAAAATGCAAGGGAAAACCAACTACCCTTATATCACTACCATCATGGCAATCCCCATCACACATAAAGTTTAAAGCACAAAATCGGAAGCGCCTTCACAACCACTTAATATAAAGAGTTTTTTAGAAGCCAACAGAGAAGTAGGATTCACTATACGTACCTAAGTGGGCGTTTCTTATAATGGATCAAAAACCTATATTGCCATATTATATATTCCTTAAGAATATTTCTTGAGAGAAAATTGATTCTATGTTCTGGCACATTATAGATACATGCGAGTTACAAAAATGACATGATCACAAGTACAATGTAATCATGCATCAGTATAAGTAAGTTTCATAACCAATTGCAATGAAGGATGTTTCTCCATTTTTGTACCACATTTACTATATAGAATTTTCGTGGCTCAAATGAATTATATGCAACATAGATATCCAAGGTAAAATTTCTCTCTTAATGCAGATTGTGAAATTTTAACCCATTGAAAAATACAAATAAATACATAGTGGCACTAGAGTTCAATAATTGTTTTACATTAAACAAATTTTGGGTCATTTTGAAGAAAAACAATCAATTTAAGAATACAACACTCGAGGGTCAAGTGGCATGGGAAATAAATATAGTGACAAGATTAAACAAAATATGTAATCATAGTGGTGCACAAGGGTCATCCTAATTATTAAACACTTGATTAAATAATTTCTGTTGAATTGGCATTGGTAATGGAGCATGTGTCATATTGATAAAATAAATAAAAAATGATATGGAAAATCATGGGAAATAAATATAGTGTAACACCCCCAAGTTCTATGCTTTTCAAATGAGACATTTGAACATAAATCCAAAGGGGAGTGGACCCCAATGGATAATTATTGTGTGGATGTGGTTAACTATTTATTTATGAAAAATAAATAAAATATTATGTATGCACTATGACCAGATGAGAGAATGAGATCATATGCCTAATCCATGAGGTGATGGAAAAGGAAAAAGACTTTCCCCAAATCTTTCAAAAATCCTTGAAAGAAATTATTTCTAATTTAGATTTTTGAGAAAAAATCTAAATTTCCCCAATGAAGAGGAGTAGTTGGGAAGAGGTGAGAAAAAGCTGGAAAAGCTGAGGAAAAGCTTAAAGCAGCTTTAAAGAGTCCCAAAATGGGAAGCCTAGGCTAAACGGGAATAAAGCATCCTGAAATTCTGGACGCAGAATTGGAAACAGGCTTTGGGGAAAGCACAGCTTAAATAAGCTGCTCCAGAACAGATTGAGGTTAGTCTGTTCTTGGAGGATCTCTTCTCGGGGGTGAATCCTGGGAAATAAAGAGGATTCTAAGGTTGGGAGGACTAGTCATCGTAGAGGTGTGCATGCATAAATTTGGAGATTTCTGTAAGTCTGTATTAAACATATCCCTGTTTTATGAAATTTGATGTTATGGTTCATTATGCAGTTTATGAATTGTGATATTATGGTTCATTATGCAATTTATGAATTGTTATGTTATGGTACAATATGAAAATGGTAGATTGATTAATTGGTCAGTAACTTATGAAATTGCAAACTAAAGCTATTGATAGCAGAGACGAATGGTTGGGTTGAAGGGATGAATACATTGTAGTAATGAGGTTAGAGAAGATAGATCAATTGAACAGGAAATCTAATAACTATGTATAGGTATAGCTTGCTATCTTTTAAAGGAATATTTAAATTCTGTGTGTGTATAACCAGAAACGGTTAACAAAACAGTACCCATGAACAGCAAGCACCAAACAACTAAACCTATCATAACAATACTGATGGCACAGAATTCCCTGTAACCAATAACAGAAAGTAGGAGACAACAACCCTGTGATAGCAGTATGGGGTTCGGTATGTCAGCTGTGTTACAATGGAAAGAATTGTAAAAATTAGAAATTAAATTATTCTATTAAGTGTAAGTGTAAACATATGAAAGCAGAAGTTGAATCCTAACTAAGGATGAGGATCTAACACTAGGGATTCTAAACTATCCAGTTCAGTATTCTCTACCTCCATTTGATTGGAGCAAGAGGATCTGTTTCCTAGTTTTCCCATGGAACAGTTGAATCTGTACCAGAGTGTCACACATGTTGAATATTTGTAACAGAAAAAATCAGGGGGAAATCCTATTGAACAATCTATTGTGTGAGCAAAGGTTGTAAGCCTATGAAAAAAATACAATGAACAGAGCATCTGTTTACTGTCCATATAAACTGCTAGGAAAGTATTTGGAGCAATGGAGGTTAACTGAGTAAAGATAGATGTATGCGAGGAGGCATACATCTATACTTCGATGCTGTAACTTTAAAGTGTTGAAAATTTTATAAAGCCTGCAAACTGGAAGGTTGAGGAAGGGTGTAGCAATCATCTAGAGTTGGACAAAACTATGAAAAGAAAAACCTGAGAAATACAAAGTAATATATATAGATATATAAGTCTAATAGATGGAATGAGAATAGTAGAGGTCAAGCCCAAAAATTCTCATGGAAATTCCTATATTCCATGGCTGTCTATAAGTACTGAAAAGAATTTACACCCCGGATAATAGTCTGAATTTGTAAGGGATTCAGCATAAAAACTATCAAGGTTATCTGGCGCATAAAGCAGAGAATATCTGAGTTATGTGATATGTGTAGAAAGCTGGGTCTGGGAGACGTGACAAATGGTATCGAAGCTACAAGTTCAAAAATTGGGCAAGATAGGTGCTCACAATGAACTAGTAAACTGTTATAGATTTTATGAATATTAAAAATATTACTTCAAGTATACAATTATCTTGGATATACTTTCAGGTATACATGTACCAGATGGTGATGAAGTAGAAACATTGATATGAGAGTAGTATGAGGAGGCTCATAAACCAGAATGGTTAAACCTATAATAGGTTTAAAACTGGAAACCGATATCTCTCAGAAAAATATTATTTCTATGTAAAATAATAGAGTATGATTGTTTCTTCACTCAGACTATATATCCATGATGAAAAAATAAAAAATAAAAAAATTTGTAAGTTATAATGACATATTTAGCTATTGTCCTACTATCATCGGTATGTAAAAGAAATTTCAATGTTCATAAAGTTAAGATACTGAAACCATCATTAATACAGTAGAAAAGATCAATGCTGAAGTTAATGAAGAGGAAAGGGGAAAATGGTACTACCATGAACATGCAGATGTCGAGCAAAGACTACAAGGAGTATAGAAGGATGATTTCCATTCTTAAAACTGCTAAACTAAGTGTTCCTTACTGTGATGAAAAACAAGAGAAAAATGAATTTATATTTATTCCCTAGATACATAGAAAAGGGAACTTCTAGAGATAAGAGTAAAGGTTGTTCTGTGGTGGGAGGTGGGTCATTTGCAGATTGTGGTATGTTCTGAAATTTTTTGTTATTTTACTTTCTGATGGTATGAATTGGCTACATATATAAAAAAAAATTAAATGGTATGATGTATGTTAGTTCTACATTTAACAGAATCTGACCTAAGGCATTCACCTTCCAGATCCTGTCTAGTTGTAGACCAGAAATCCATAGAGTAGAAACCTCAGAAGCTATAAACCAAGTGTGGTCTAAATCTGAAGTTACTCAACCTCTATGGAAAATGAAATATTATCTTGTTTTATGCAGATAAAATGTGATATTATAATTGCACAATTATAGTAGAACCATATCATAGTGGAACTAAGGCAAAGAAAGTAAAGACATTATACATAAGAAAAAAAAAAGATTTCGATATTTTTCTAAATAAATGGGTACTTCCATTCTATATGGGTATTAAGGCAGTCATAGCAAGTATAGGGTATTGTGTTTAAACTTATTTCCAACTCTTGAGAAAGAAAAATAATATTAGAGTAATGGATTAAGGTTGTGCTGAATGTACACTATTTATTGAACTCCTGGATACTTGCATCAACACTTAACAAATATATATATCTGTTCTCTACTCAAGTACGATTGAACACATGTATGTAGGCTGCAAAGGAAAACAGAAAAATAAACAATGTGCCCTAGCATAGCATCGTTTTATATATATATCTCTGCATAAAATAAAACGAAATAGTCACGAGCTAAAAGAGTATAAAACTAGGTATATACATATATAGGTGACGATGTATGACGAGAGTAATAAATAAATACGAATCGACTACGTTAAAATGAAATGCATACATGAGCCCCTACGCCCATTGAAATCCAGCGTAGAGTCTACGATAGTAAGGTGTGTAGATTATAAAAAAAAACCATAACCCAACTGTGAACACGCCGAGAGCTAATACCATCATGTCTCCACATGGCATATAAAAAAAAAAAAAACGCTGAGAGTGAGAAAATAATTCGTCTCAGTAGTGCTTGCAACACGTTAGATAGGTGAGTAAAACAGAAAAACAAATGTCTGAATACCGAGAGATCAAATAACCGTCATTGGTGAACCATAATGACCATCATTCTGCCATCGTCCTGTTCACTGTCATATGGTGGAAAGAAACAGTTAGTAGCGGCAGTCTAGGGTTGTTTGAATATATGTAGTTACAGGACGGATTAACCAGGTTAAACTTCATGTAAACTTTGAAAACCACCGAAGAGTGTTATTATCTACCTACCATAGGGATATCATTTATATTCTGAAAAATCATATATTAAGCAGGCAGAGGCCACCCAACATAAGACAGAGCACGCATCTAATCCCAAATCAACATTTAAACGATAAATTGATCCGCAGATAACCATGACCGGGTTCTTCGCATGGGGCCGAGTATATCGGGACGACGGAGTATTAAGGCGTGACGCCATGTTCAAGACTGCTATCTTTTTAAACAACAAAAGAAACGAGGCGAGATCGTGTTAATGGAAGAAGATTACCCATGGAGGAGCTCGCCTCTTCCTCTGGCGGGGTGGTGGGGTCTGTAACGCCTCTATAACGAAATAATTCGATACAGTTGGAGTCGAACGGGCCAAACCAACAAACCACTTGCATGCTACCATGAAATCAGTTCTGGAAATACTCACAGATTTCGAACAAAACATATAACAATAAGGTAAGTGCGTAAAGCTCTGTTATTCTGTGATCGAGCCGAGAGAAACTTGGGGTCAGAGCTCTTCTTCGGCCGCGTTCGATAGGGTAATGGAAGAAAATTATATTACACATACGAACTTTAAAATAAAACTAAACTCATAGCCTGACGCCAGAAGAAGTGGATCCGGCATCGATAGGAGGGAAAACTGGGTGAGGGCTTTTATCAGCTGCTCTGCGTGCTGAGTGCAGCCAGAAACCCCATTATCTCCATCCTCTGCACAAAAGATTCATCGACGGGTTAGAGACCGGGTTGTAAAGAAAGAAAAATACCAGAATAAACTACAGAAAGTAAGACGACAGAATACCACCCGGAAACTCGCATAACCTCAGACTGATTTGCTTCTCATGTATCCAATCTCCCTTATATCATCTCCCTCTGTGCATGAGCTAACAACAAAACAATCATCTCAACAGGAACGAGATCCCAACTGAACCCGGAGCTAGATAAATAGGGAATAAGCCGCAGAGTGATAAGGGAGTGTAGATCGCCTCGATAAGACAGAAGGCGGTGCGAAACCCTAATTCCGTAACCCTAAAAGGGTAAGGGATCCCTAGGTCGATTTGGGAAAGCTCGGCGCATCGCCAGCGTTGTACTCGATTAAGTGAAAAAGGTTATACACCCGGTACTGAACTGCACAAACCGACTCGAGCAGTACTGAGCCGCGCAGATATGCAAACGATCACTCTACACGTAGCAGATGGAATGGGCCTGGGTTCGTAAACGGTTGTGTTGGTACTTCGAACGCAGGTGTGAGACGCCATCCCTGCATTCTAAACGTTAGTCATCATGATAAATTTCCTCACGTTAAATCAACACATGACAGTTCGAAGCAGTGGCCATCATAAACCATCACCGGTAGCGTGCCTGCAATGGAAAACGGACACACCACCGCAATAAAATTCAACACAGGAAAATAATAATTAAAAAAAAACAATACCACCGAATTTTGATTCTAGGGTTTCGAATAGCTGAAGCTGAGTAGTGGTGGAATGCGCTTAGTAAATAATTGAATCCCGTTCACAACCAGAAAACCGTGTTAGGTAAGCATCGTGGCGATCTGGCCGCCTTTAACTCTTCACCATAAAACGCTATGAACATTAAATCCATGAACTGTGTACACAAAGGTTTTCCATGAGTGAATAGTATAGGTGTAGTACGCGCTCAATGACTTTATGAATGGGAATAATTATAATATTGAAAATCGAATACCCAAGGGCGGGTATTATGGAAATACATATATGTACCATCAGTATAAGAGCACGATCGACTCATTATAGAACAGAAAACGAGGAGGGGTTTTGATATATAGATATATAGGATGTAATTCTATCACGTTATAAACACATATATGTGGACGCACATAGATGAAACCGAGGTATTTCATTTGGATGTAGGTAATATAACTATATATACATATATGTGGGAATATATATATATAGGTGAAACACTTTATTCGTATGTAGGTAAGATATCTATATATATATAAGTGTGAATATATATATATATGTGAAGTGCGAAATGTTTTAGTGGTAGATAGGTAGTATATGGATGGATATACAGGTGTAAATATATATATATGTGTAACATATACATATATATTTGTGTGATAATATATATACATGTGTGAATCAAAGATATATATATGGTTGTGGTTAATAAGGATAGAAGTGGAATGTTCAATGTTTTGTAAATATAGAGAGGCTAGAGGAGTAGAGAAAACTTGTTAAGAAGGCATTATAGCTAAAAGTTGGAACTCATTATCCCACTCACTAAGTGATTAAAAGGGAAACCCCAACCTATCGAAAAATAAAATAAAATTATGAAACAGGAGGTGTGACAAAATGGTACTAGAGGAGTCAAAGCAAGAGTGTAATTAATTGCAGTTAAGAAATCCGCGTGAATACTATTGTTGAAATTCACTCATAAAGATAGTATCGTTTCACCAAATGTAAAGTGGGATATGTAAACCGAGGAGGTGATGGTTTAACCATTGATTTTATATGGCAATGCTTTAAAAATATGCGCAATAGATTATATATCATAAATACCTCATATATCATAAATAAACCTTGATATCTATGTTGAATTTAATAAAGTGGCATTTTAGATGTCTATGGGTAGAATATCGAATATATATATATATATATATATATATATATAAATATTTATATTGGATTAGTAAAGTGGCTTGTATGAAATTTACATGTGCTTAAAGGTTCACCGCCGAATATTGTGATATATTTTAATACTTGTTATAGAAACTTGTTATAGAATATGATTTTATATGATGGAAATTTTTTTTTTGGGAGGTGTGATATCTGCTCCTAATCTGTTATATAGTACTATGTGTTACCATAGTTATTGGAACAAAAGGAAAATAAAAGTTATATTGGAATATATAGAGAAAGGTGTATAATAGAAAAAGGACAATTTATATTTAATAGAGGTATGTTAAATATAAGTTGTAAATTCTCAATTAACTATTAAATATATATATATATATATATATATATATATATATATAATAGTAATAATTATCATGAGAAATGATAGATTAGAAGGAAACAAATTGCACGTGGGACATAAGTTAAATCTACAATTAACATTATAAATATAGGTGATCTTGTTATATGTTATAATGTTAACTTTGATGAGTTGTATGAATATAATACCTTCATACATGATAATTTAGTTCAGTTAGAAAAATTCCAACTTATACCCACGGGATTAAGGGAGAAGAAAAAATTTCACTAGGGAAAAAAAAAAAAAAAAAAAAAAAAAATGCAAGTAAAGTGGAAGGGCACTATTGTGGTAGATTAAGTGGTAAAAGTATAATGTGGAAAAATTACCAAGATGAGGTTCAAGACAAGTATATTTAAGTCATGACTAAAATATTTTGTGATAAACATATTTTAGCTCATATACATGGAAAATGAGGAAGTGGTAAACTTAAGTATGAGTTATAAACCGAGTAAATAATTGGTTCAGTAGTTGTGGAACATTGCATATTAAATAATGTAATTCAGATCCCTTACAGTGAGCTATGAATGAATGAAAGAAGGGATAAATCAAATTTTCCCAGGTGAGTTAGCTAGGGTAGAATTGAAAACCTACAATTATTTTTTTTACATGACAAAATGATCATGAAAATGAGCATGCGTGGATAAGAATCGAATTATATGAGTTATTACTAATTAAATTGATTGACTAACCAAAGAAAACAATGCGAAGATGCTGGAAGTACAGCTATGAAATGAGAAAGGGAAAGCATAGTCATGCATATGATACAATTGTTTCTTTCATTTATGAGTACTAATGAAAAGTTGTAAAATTGTTTAGTCAAGTGTGTAACAGGAAAGTTTACACTCTGGAACCGAGGAAAAAAAAAAAAAAAGGGGTGAAGATAAATCCCCTAGAAACTCAAGAAAAGCTTAACTGGACCAAGGCGTGAGGAAAGCATCTCACTGAAAAATACAAGAAAGGATAAGTAGTGTACTAAAAGTGCACTAAAACTATTATGAACCTGAACGGTTTGACTAATAACTGAAATCCTTAAGTTATTGAAATGCAGAATGTTGTTGTGGATTATAAATTGTATGTACCTGATATTACTTGCATTGGTATGAATTGTGGACAGAGAAACCAGAATACAAGATCTTCCAGATAGACTTCTTGCAAATAAGTAGGAAAAAAACCAACTGCATAAGGCATCAGTAAATAGAGTGGAAGCAGGAGAGTACTCTGCTGGAAACTAATCAAGAACGAAGAAGAAATTTTTGTCAAAGTTGAAAAATCAACGTTAAAGTATAACACCGAGGAAGGTGTTGGAAAGGGGGGAAACTAATGGCTTATAAATTAGCCCTACCATTGCTTATTAAATTTCCTGATATGTTTCATGTCTCCTTGTTAGAAATTTTTTTTTTTTTATAATTTTTGGTACATGATGCTTCTCACATGATTGATTGAAATGTGGTCCAGGTGGAACCAGAAGAAGAATTTCCTTCCAGAGTCGCTTCAAAGATGAAAGCGGGAAGAAATGGAATTGCGAAATCGAACAGTAGCTAGAGTAAAGGTGCAGTGGAGCACTTTACTGCTGAAAAGCTACATGGAACATAGAAGCTAAGATGATGGAACAACATTCATAATTATGTTCAAAATAAACTAAGTAGATAGTTGTCAACACCGAGGACGGTGTTTATTTTCAGAGGGGGAATATGTAACACCCCCAAGTTCTATGCTTTTCAAATGAGACATTTGAACATAAATCCAAAGGGGAGTGGACCCCAATGGATAATTATTGTGTGGATGTGGTTAACTATTTATTATGAAAAATAAATAAAATATTGTATATGCACTATGACTAGATGAGAAAGTGAGATCACATGCCTAATTCATGAGGTGATGGAAAAGGAAAAAGACTTTCCCCAAAATCTTTCAAAAAATCCTTGAAAGAAATTATTTCTAATTTAGATTTTTGAGGAAAAATCTAAATTTCCCCAATGAAGAGGAGTAGTTGGGAAGAGGTGAGAAAAAGCTGGAAAAGCTGAGGAAAAGCTTAAAGCAGCTTTAAAGAGTCCCAAAATGGGAAGCCTAGGCTAAACACGAATAAAGCATCCTGAAATTCTGGACGCAGAATTGGAAACAGGCTTTGGGGAAAGCACAGCTTAAATAAGCTGCTCCAGAACAGATTGAGGTTAGTCTGTTCTTGGAGGATCTCTGCTCGAGGGTGAATCCTGGGAGATAAAGAGGATTCTAAGGCTGGGAGGACTGGTCATCGTAGAGGTGTGCATGCATAAATTTGGAGATTTCTGTAAGTCTGTATTAAACATATCCCTATTTTATGAAATTTGGTGTTATGGTTCATTATGCAGTTTATGAATTGTGATATTATGGTTCACTATGCAATTTATGAATTGTTATGTTATGGTACAGTATGCAAATGGTAGATTGATTAATTGTTCAGTAACTCATGAAATTGCAAACTAAAGCTATTGATAGCAGAGACCAATGGTTGGGTTGAAGGGAGGAATACATTGTAGTAATGAGGTTAGAGAAGATAGATCCATTGGACAGCAAATCTAATAACTATGTATAGGTATAGCTTGCTATCTTTAAAGGAATATTTAAATTCTGTGTGTGTATAAACAGAAAAGGTTAACAAAACAGTACCCATGAACAACAAGCCCCACACAAATAAACCTATCATAACAATACTGATGGCACAGAACTCCCGGTAACCAATAACAGAAAGTAGGAAACAACAACCCTGTGATAGCAGTATGGGGTTCAGTATGTCAGCTGTGTTACAATGGAAAGAATTGTAAAATTTAGGAATTAAATTATTCTATTAAGTGTAAGTGTAAACATATGAAAGCAGAAGTTGAATCCTAACTAAGGACGAGGATCTAACACTAGGGATTCTAAACTATCCAGTTCAGTATTCTCTACCTCCATTTGATTGGAGCAAGAGGATCTGTTTCATAGTTTTCCCATGGAACAGTTGAATCTGTACTAGAGTGTCACACATGTTGAATATTTGTAACAGAAAAAATAAGGGGGAAATCCTATTGAACAATCTATTGTGTGAGCAAAGGTTGTAAGCCTATGAAAAAAATACAATGAACAGAGCATCTGTTTACCGTCCATATAAACTGCTAGGAAAGTAGTTGGAGCAATGGAGGTTAACTGAGTAAAGATAGATGTATGCGAGGAGGCATACATCTATACTTCGATGCTGTAACTTTAAAGTGTTGAAAATTTTATAAAGCCTGCAAACTGGAAGGTTGAGGAAGGGTCTAGCAATCATCTAGAGTTGGACAAAACTCTGAAAAGAAAAACCTGAGAAATACAAAGTAATATATATAGATATATAAGTCTAATAGATGGAATGAGAAGAGTAGAGGTCAAGCCCAAAAATTCTCATGGAAATTCCTATATTCCATGGCTGTCTATAAGTACTGAAAAGAATTTACACCCCGGATAATAGTCTGAATTTGTAAGGGATTCAGCATAAAAACTATCAAGGTTATCTGGCGCATAAAGCAGAGAATATCTGAGTTATGTGATATGTGTAGAAAGCTGGGTCTGGGAGACGTGACATATATTGACAAGATTAAGTAAAATATGTAATCATAGTGGTGCACAAGGGTCATCCTAATTATTAAACACTTGATTAAATAATTTGTGTTGAATTAGAATTGGTAATGGAGCATGTGTCATATTGATAAAATAAATAAAAAATGATATGGAAAATGGGAATGCTAGCCACATTTCTTGAATATTATTCAGTGATATGTAGCCTATGTGATCGAGGGTCATGAGAATCCAAAACATAGGAAGAAGTAAATGCAATTGGCCAAGATTATGAGGGGGTAGGGCCCGAGGAGATGCACATGATTCCCAAAACAAACAAGCAGAAAATGTTACACGCTTTACATCACATAACATAAATTATATGGGGAGTGAAAATTTAATGTGGTAATAGTAGAGTGGGGCTTATCTATTGTGGCGGATAAGGTTTGGTCCTTGCTGGCCACCTCTCATCCGTGTCTTAAAAATTTTCATATGGAAGACATCTCTTATGCTATAGTATCATATCAATCCTCGTTATCCGTCGAAGACACTAGTCTACTCATATATTTTCTAGCTTCCATTGCAACCAAAAAATTAAACTCATTTGTGACTTCATCGTTTATTGTGCTCATGCCCTCATCCTTTCCTTCCTTGGTGGATGGATTTGAGATCACATCCTCATTTACAGGGATGAACTCACCCTTCTCCATGGTGAAAAGCCCTTTTTTCCTCTATTATAGGAATATTGATGCGAAGTGTATTTCTCCATCCTCTTGATTCATGAAAATTGGCTTGAATACAACCATTTATTTATAACATGCTGAAAGGAGTTTCATTAATTCCTCAATCATAGAGGGCTCACATTAATTTTTGTTTCACCTGTCTTCTCATGATGTTGTGAAATTTCCAACTGAGATTTATTTCTCAAGTATGTCAGTTCATGAATCCCATTCATTTTGACGTTCCTTTTCAGGTTGAATCATTCAAAGACACAAGTTTATTCTCATAGTATGACTTGATACATTGCATATTTAATGGTTTATGACCATGTTTTCCATATCTTCACTCCTCAATTTTGAGTTCTAGAAACCGCTACTTTCAAATGAGCTAAATTTGTATCCATTTCCTAGATGATTTTTTGTATTAAGCTTTGATAAATTTGAAGATCAAGAGTTGATCTATAGTTTTGGTTTTTAGTTCTAGGGAAGTTCACGGTTGTCTATGGAACCCTCATTCTGATCTTTCAACCCATTTTCAACTTCAATTTCTACTACTCTAGTTTGGGTACCACTTCCTAATATCCCTTTGCATCTGTGGAATCTTCCATCATTGAAACATATAGGAAATCATTTAAGTAGATTTTATCGGTGTAGTGATGATATAAAATAGCACTTGAGAGACACATACGCTCATGTTTGTGTGCAAGTGGACATTAGTAAAGGATTTCTTGCATAAAACAAACTAGCAAAGTAAAATTATCTATGGGTGCAAAAGCTAGATTATTAGCATATTTCTTTCTCCTGTAAATCTTTTTACAAAACATGTGACTCCTTCAAAAATTGTACCAAATATCAAAATATCAAAGCTAGGAAAAATAGTTGCAAATCAATATAGTGAGAAGGTTCCAACTAAGAAAATTATATGTTATTTAAAGATTAAGTCCCCCCCATATCACAACAACGGGGAAAATCAACGACATACAAGTGAATCCAAGAAAGAATACCACCAAGTTCATGTAAACTCAACAAAAAGCCAAGTTGAGGTTGAATTAGTAAAGGATACCTATGACAATCCCATGAAGTTTGGTTCCCCAAATGATTGTCTTCAAAATATTTGTAAAAGAAAACACCTTGGGATAATTTTCCAAAAGTGGCGAAGGACAAGTCATATATTTTTGGTGATTCCTCTGTCTCTTTAGAAAAATATAAGACTAAAAAACCAACTTCTTATATACATTAGGAGAAAGAGGAAGAATCAAAAAATAATCTTAATGGTGGAGGACATATTTGAGATAATAACTAGAAGAATGATCCTCTAGGTATCATGGATAGCATAGGGGAGATCCAAGTGAGGGAAAAAGAAAGATATATTTCACCAAGTAAAACAAGAAGTTAAATGAAGCTAAACAAAAAAGGAGAAGCTAGTAAAAGTTAAAATGACAAACAATCAAGAAGAACATGCAAATGTATTTGGATATTAGAGGTCCTTGGAAAATTTTTAGCTAGAATGGTAACAAACCTTTTCTTTTGTGGATCTCTCAAACAAGGATTTGGATTTGTCCTACAAGTTCAATCTTAAATCCTAATGAAATTTTGGGAACACATTCTTTAGAAGAATTGTAACGATTATGAGTTGCATCCTACTTTTTTTAATATAATCCAAAATACTATTTCTGTTTAAAAAAATGAAACATAAATTATATGATATTGATATATGGATGGGAAAAATGTGTGGGGGGATATATACACTTATTTTGTTGCCCTTGGCATGAAAGGTGCTACCAAATCTTTTAATTGTTCAACTAATTTCCATCACCGGAAGATTTAGTATTTTTCCTTAGTTACTTTCTCTTCATATTGAATCTACTAATATGTGGTTTTCTTATTTTTTTTCTTTAATTATTTTCTAATGTGTGTCTCCCCACAAAGATAGAATTCTTTTACAAAATCTCATTTTCTAAAAAATGTTTCTTGTCGATGGGGTGGACACATGAAGAAAAAAATTCTATCTCTTGAGTCCATATCTAAGAGAGAATATTTAACATAAAGTACACATTGTGAGCACATTCTAAGGATAATGTTAAAAAATAAATTGATTACCTCCATTATATCATAAGTTGTATGAAATGTGATGTTTTTTTTGTTTTTTTGTTTAATTTTCTTTGTTTTGTTTTTTTTGGCTAGTTTGTTTAGAAATGAACATGACAAACTATTGGCTTGAGAATCTTTGACCCAAGGGGATATAAACTATAGAAAAATAAATCAACAAACAAACCTAGCCTTAGCCCACACCAATCCATACTTATGGATTGATTTCTTCTTGTGTGTTAACTAACTAGTGACCTTTTCACCATGGAGTGCCTTAACATAACACAATATCACTAATTTATCTATGGCCCATGGAATGGGATTAAATTTCTAAGTTATATTTTCTCACCTATGTTTCTTTAAATCATATGCTTACATGTACATATATGAATCCTAATCCATCACACCAAATGTACACCCCTCAACCTCACATTTCAACTTCTACTAAAATGGGGTTGACAATGGCCACACTCGAGATTATATTGTAGTTTTAAAAGACACAATGAAAAATATCCAATATACAACACATTATATATATTATGATATTAATGCGTGTTTAAATCTTATACAAACTATATTTCAATGGAATTTTCATGATATTTACACACATGTACTTAAAATTTAGATACATATTAAAAAGCTAAATAGACCTACCTATCGTAGTCAGTGACTTAATATCCCTAGGATTTTAATGATTTATAAAAGTTACTTTATTTCATTGTTTCAAGAGCTAAATTTAATTCTTCCTCACCATGATTTAACCTATATATTTGTTCAATGGGTGTCAAGAAATGTTGCAAGGGAGTATAAAGAGAAATAGTTATAAATATGAAATTTAATATACGTTCAATATTCAATTCCACACATTATCCCACCATGAGTAGAGTCAAGTTGCATTTGAATAAGGTTTATATTTCAAAGTGCATGTCTTCATATAATTAGTGATATTCATCCAAGAAAAAAATCCATGGAACTTGCTAATGATCATGATGAAGAGGCACAAAGTGATAGTGATGAATGCAACGGTAATAATAATGAGTTTACCATGGATGGTACTAGGAGTATCGAGAGAAAATGGAAAATGAAACTTCCCTACTAGAAATAAATAATTTCCCCACTGAATTTGACTGAATCTCCTCATAACAACATCTCCTCATAACAACATCCAGGGAGTAGGAAGCTTCACTAAACCTTTTTATAATGACTAAGCCTCCAATTGAAATTATCTCTAAAACTAAAACTTCCCTCTTACCCAAACGCAACATACTTAAGAAAAGGATATGAAAAAAAAAACTTGCATGTGAGGAATTAAAAAAATCCCAATGATGACATCTCTCCCAATACATCTTCATATTAAAAAATGTTCCATCCAAATTTCTGACGTTCCTTTAGACCATCACTTTCTCTCAGAACCCTAAGGAACCTAAGGACACTTATTGCATTATAGCTTGGTATGAACCTGCTGGAACAATGAAACAAAAAATCGACGTCATTGAAATTTCATCGTTGACACCTGGATCTAAGAATATATCTTTTTGCATCAATTGTCAACTAAATCTCGTACCTTCATTTTGTTTAACAAATTCGATTTGATAGCATATCGGCCTTTATTTAATTTTAAAAATTCTGTGAATAAAATGTACCTTACAGTGGAGAGATTGACACTCTCATAGAAAGAGCCAAATAATTTGATTATAGAATTAGTCTTCAAAATATTGTTTTTGACACTTCACACTATTAAAATTTTTATCTTCTGATATTTGTGGATTGATCCACTATTAGAATTGCAAGCTTCTCATTGTTGTAGTAGTGGCACATTGTTAAAGAATAATAGGTTATTAGATTATGTTGATAATCCATAGGCTTCCGAGTTGTTACTTTTCACATTAAAGTTATTCATCCGCATTGATTCATCATAGTTTTTCCTTTCGGGTGAGGGGGATGCAGGGAAAAACTGTAAATTATTATTTTGGACGAATGTTGTTGATGTTTGTACTAGCAATAGTGAGAGCACAAAGGTGGCAACCCTAGTTGGGTAGCTTCTACTTCTTATTATTATCCCTTACAATGAAACTCTGTTTACATTTTAATATATTATGGATATTCCATTTCCGCAAATTGTGAGAAGAGGTTGGAAAGCTCATCCTATATAAAATTTAACAAATTTGTTTAAAAAATTATTATTATTTTAAATAGTTATGATTAATGTCTTATGTTAAAATTTATGTTTTCATAAATATTTTTTTAATTATTATTTTTTAAATGTTAATTTAATATGTTAATTTATATTAAATAATATTTTAATAAAATAATTTTAATTAATAATCACTTTTAAATATTAAATGGCTATGATCAACATCGAGAATTGGGTTTTCTCTTCCTCTCGTTCGTGATTATGGGATTCATTCAATTGGTTCTCCAATAGGATTTACAACTTGGTCCCAACCCAATGGTTGACAACTTGGTCCCAACCCAATGGTTGATATGCGGCTAGGTAGGGATTTACGTATTCTCTGTCTTTTTTACTAATTGAAAAGTTACCCAACTGAAAAGTGTATGGTTTCCCTCATAAAACACTTCACGATGCACTTATAATCTGGTTTCCTCATAAAGTGCTCCAAGATGCACTTTGTCAAACGCTACATATAATGCTTGAGTCTTAGCCTCCAACCTGGGTAGCTCCATATAAGGTTTATCGACTCACCCCTTCTCAAGGTAACATATTAATTTTTTCCTTATTGAATGATAGTGGGAATTTAGAAGGAATGGACATAAGTAGTTATGAGATGAACCCAAAACATATGCAATAGTGGACAATCGGAATAGTTATTTATATTTATATTTTTTATAATAAAACATGATAATAATCCATAGTTATATCATTGTTGAAATTGTGCTAGTTTATATATATATATATATATATATATATATATATATATATATAGTTATAATTATAATTTGAAATTTGAAATAATATTTAATAATTAAATTTAAATATTTTTATAATTATGTTATTTATTTTTATAATCAATTTAATTGTCAATTTATGTAATTATTATATTTTAATTTTCAAATAATTATAAATATTTTAATTTATTTTATTGTTTTATAATTTTTTTATCTTAAAATATTTATATCTTTTAAAAAACATTATTATAAAAAAATATTTTAATATTTCAATATTAATGTTAGGTTTTAAATAAACTAAAAATCGATATATACAAAGCTTCTCTTAGTTTTGAGATGTAAAATCTCTACTAACAAGGTCAACCACATGAAGTTGAGAGGTTATATAACCCCAGAAACAGTACGTCATTGGCATGGGACTAACCACACCAAAAACAGTCCATCATTGTCATGGGACTAACCACAAGCACACACCCACAAAATCCATTGCCAATGAGGCATAATCACTCACATGCATACATGCACACAACAAACATACACATGTGTACAAACATTACACATAATGACTCACAAGGTGACATGTTCACACACATCAGACTTATAATTAATTTTAGAATTAATATTATTTTATGCATGTGTTTAAAATTGAGTATAAATATTATGATGTTGACAATTACAATTATTTTATAAGTTAATTAGTATAAAATTAATAAGTATTTATTTTCTTTATTATATTTAGAGAAATGCATATTTTAAACAAAAATTTAGGATTAATATTTTTCCCTATATTATTAAATTATAGTATTATGAAAAATGAAATTATAAATGAGTCAAATTAATGAAAAAAATTAATTAAAATTAATTGAGTTTATTTATTGTATTGATTTTAGTATTAAATAGTTAATTGATATGTGTTATTATAAATTGATGTTGTTATAAATATTATGTTATTGTTCTTTTTCTTTTTAGTTTCATGATTTGCATGATACTTTATAACATGATAATGGTTGATTGAGTTGTAACTTGTGGGATAATATTATTTCTTTTTACTGTTATTGTTATAAGTATATTATTTTGCAATTTAAAATTATCAAAGTTTAAATAGAAAAAAAATCAATAATAACAATAATAACAATAATAATAACTTAATTAAAAAATCAATAAAAGAAAAAATAATACAAAAATAATAATAATAATAATAATAATTTAACAAATATTTAAACTAATATATTTATAAGTTAATATTGAAACTAATACATCTATAAATCAATATTCAAAATAATATATTAATATATAGAAATAATGAGAGTATATTTATAATCATATAAATTAAAAATTAAAAAATATATTTTCACATATCACACTAATATATCTACATGAAAATAATACATATACAATAGTAATAAAGAAAGATTCCTACATATACACATACAAATAAGACATACAAATGTAGAAAAGAATAGATTAATACACACATGAAGAATACATTTGTACACATACAAAGAATACAAGTTAACAAAACACATATAGGAATGTAGCCAATAATAAATTCATACACATGAATACATTCATACACATACAAAGAAAAGAATACAAATAAAGAAGACACATTGGAAAGTAGATTCATACACACATGAAGAAGACATTCATACATATACATAGAATACAAGGAAATAAGACACATTACCAAAAAATATATTCATACACACATGAATAAGGCATTCATACACATACAAAAAATACAAGCAAATAGTCACATATAAAGGTAGCAAAGAATAGATTCATACACACACAATAAATACATGTAAACAAGACAAATCAAATGCAACAAAGAATTGTTTCATATACATATAAATCTCATACAAGTAAATACTTCTCAGACAAATACAACAAATAATACATTCATACACATAAAAGTAAAGAATATCCATACAAAAAAATACCTAAAAGATACACACACAAAGCAAATAAGGAAGGAATACTGAAAAACATTCAAGATAATACAACCAACTCTTAAAGATAATTAAATGTATATACATAGAAACACTAAAACCACTACTCTAACACTCAATGCAGACTCAAGAAATACACACTTATACATACAAATAAACAATGAAAAAATAGTCAAAAGCATGCAAAATGAGACATTCATCAACATAGAAGAGTAAACAATTCAAACAAGTACATACAGGTAATGCAAAAAATTTCAATAATACATTCACACACAACATATAGAAGTATACATCTCATTCATTGATAAATTCCAAAATAAAAAACACAAGAAATATATTATAACTATGGCAATGCAACTAATTAAAACACTATTTCAATTCTCAAAACAATGCATTCATATACATACAAAATAAAGAATCCAAAACATACATTATTACCAAAATACTTTCATAAATTTATATATGTAAGAAAAAATTATATAAATAATAAAGCCAATACATAAATATTTAAATATAAAAAATTCATACAAATAAATAATAAAAATATTTAAATATTTACCAACACTCTAAAAAAATATTAGTATTTTATTTAAATCTATAAAAATATTAATAAAAATATTATACTTCAAATATCATAATAACATAGTTATAATAAAACTATATAAATAAATAAAAAAATAAAATCAAAACTAAATCAAAATATTATTTAAAATATATATATATATAAATAAATTTAGGTTCTAATTGTTATATAATTTATTAAGAGTGAGTTATTTTTGTGCAATGTGTCGATAAGATGTTTAAAACATTGTAAAAAATTTAAATGATTTAAGTGAATAAGAGTGATTTTGTCATTTCTGTTTATATGGGGAAGATGTTTAAAACATTGAAAAATTGTTTAATGATTTATGTTAATAAAAGTAATTTTGTCATTTTCGTATATGTTGGGAAGATGTTTAAAACATGTTTATAAATTATTATTATAATAACATGATATATTTATGTTTGTGCATATTGGAGTTACTATAAAAACTAAAGATCATGAAAACCATGAACACAAGGAACACAACTCAAAAGAGGGTTACAATTTAACCTTCCTAAGAGCCATTTGGAGGGGTTTGAATTCCCATCCACACAACAAATAGCCTAGTCCTTTTATTAATGATAGTTCATGTACATTGTTTTATGAGCATATCCAAACAAAAAAAGTCATTTTTTTTTCTAATTACAACATTAAAAATTTACATAAAAATAGATTATGTCTTCGACTCACTCAAGAACAACTCAACTTATTTTCTGCAACATAAAACACTGAAATGATATTGTTAGTATACAATTTTTTCATAATAACTTGTAACATAATTAAATTTACCATTCATATTAAAACAAAAAAAAAAACAAAAAACAAAACCAAAACCATTTTATACATGATAAAGATCAAGAAAAAAACATTAATACAATTATGTAAAGTTATCAAAATATAATATAACTAACAAATTTAATATAATATAATATAAATATATTTTAAAAAAAAATGTTACATTGTAAATTTAATAAAAAAATAAAAGCTGCTATAAAATTAATAAAACGAAGTAATGTAATTAATAAATAAGAGAGAGGAAAAAGAATCTTTTGATTACGTGAAATCTGTTTTAGGATATGAACACCTTTTCACTACTAACCAATTATGACAGCTTTCAACAGTTGCCCACTATTGGATATGTTTTGGGTTCATCCCATAACTATGACCTCCTCTTCACTACTAACCAATGAGGCCTTTCAACAGTTATCCTATGCAATTTCCAAAAAACTCACACTCAAAACTACTAAATGGCATAGCTTATAGATTGAACTTATCATAACTGAATTAATATTGCATTCTACTAAACATCACACTAAAATTGTACATGCACTTGTCCCATGTTATGCATGTCAATAGCAAGACTCTGCATAAACTGACTAATTGTTGACAATTGCACATTGCCGTCCACTAAAACTTTAGAAATTTACTATCTACAATTACAATAGAATGTAACGCACCAATATCGTTGAAATTTAATACTAACCACTGGAATCAATTCACAATACAACAAGAATTGAGCTCCTATGTTCAATTTCCTTCCACTAAGCATCATAGTGGGAATCCCTTATAACCC